>JAJOZX010002107.1:115000-695000 GCA_023014485.1 Bathynomus jamesi
TAGAGCTACCAAATTTGGCACGGGAACCTCTTATGGGATGAAGAATGTCAACACAGAATCGGTCAGCCTGTCTGTTTGTCTGTTAATTTCAAGTTTGTGAAATTTATCCCGGGCAGTAATGGGGGAGGGGGTTAGCCCCCAAATTACATAAAGGGGGGTGAGGGGTTTTTGGGGGATATCTTGTATATAATTTGGCATGTCTGTTGTCTGAGCCTGTCTGTTTGTGAAATTTATATTTCACATTAGATCCCCAGGGGTTGGGGGTAATGGGGTAATGGCGGGCATTCAATTAATCTAACCGGGCATTCAGTTGACCTAACCGGGGAATTCAATTAACCTAACCGGGCATATACTATGTCCAAATAATTAGTCCTGAAAATCTTAAGATTCAGAAGTCTTGACATAATGTGAAGCTCAAAATTTTCACGGCTGCGTTCTTTTCTGTAGTTTAATCGCGGTGCTGGGGCCTTCGGGGCTCAGTAATTTTAATTATAACACCCAGGTGCACAACCTGGTGACCTGTGTTATTCCCGTGCCAAATTTGGTAGCTCTAGGTCAAACGGTTTGCGCTTGCATAAAGGACAGACAGACAGACAGACGAAAATATATAATAGACTAGACTAGGTGAGGTACCCAGTGTTGCTCGGGATTATCCCGGGCAACGCTGGGTACCTCAGTTAGTATATAAGACGGAGAATATTGAGAAATTGAATTTTAAACAAAACGAAAAACTTGATAGTTCCAAAAGCATTGTTCCACCCACATACCTGTTCTGTTCAAGGTTACGAGGCACGAGGAACTCGCAGCATCATTGCTAAGTATACAGAGGGTCAACGACGTAGTAAAGAGACTCGTAGTTCATCACCACTGGGAAAAAAAATAGTAGTCTGTTGTATTAGACTTGAAGATTTGTTCTCATTCATTATTTTTTATAGTTTCATAAAAAAAGCTCGTCGAAAAAACCTTTCACATAAGGAAGAAAATCTAAAATGGAAAATGTGAGGATGATAATGCCCCCCCTTCATCCGATCAGCTTAATTAGCATAAGCGAAGCAGACTGAGAAAATGTCGAAATTCACTCATGTTTAAAGTTACATTCTTCAACTTCGTTTTAACATTGGAGTTTAGTTTTTTAGTGTGTGTGGGTTACATATTTTAAAGTTTTGTACGAGAATCACAAAATTAGATATGGTTTAGTACGTGAATGACTGGTTAACTGTAGGCTGTGTTCTCACCTTTATTTTACCCTCGGTTACGTGGTGTTTGTAGGAAATCTACGCTTATACAGTAGTAGGTCCCTGAGTAGTAGTTTTTCCTTATAAAATTCGCTGTTGATTAGTACTTTTTTGACCTTCATATTTAAATTATTTTGCAAAACTACATTCGTTTGAATTTGGGCCTAGGCTGAGTTAGCCATTTTCAGTCCAAGCTTTTGAAAACTGTGCAGAGTCGTGTTATGTCCATAAAATATATATTATTTTTACGTTTAAATAAATATTTTTCATTTAAACGTAGTACTAACAATAATTGTGTTAGTAAACAGTGAATCACACCTTTATCTATGCAGTACATTATAATAATTCAGGATAAACCTTGTTTTTCCTCGTAGGTCCCATATTGAGACACTACAGTTTGGGGGTGGGGGTCTGAATAAATCTCAAATTGTCCAACGTCATCCTTTCTTCTTAAGACACGAATTATTGCACCTAACAGGTTTTGTTAGCTGTTCTTCAGTTTCATTGTATTTATGCCGAGTTACGCATACTGAATTAGTAATGGGAACTTTCAAATTAGAGATAATTAAACTATTAGACAATTTAGCAATAAATTATAGCCCCATTGTCTGTATTATTTTTATTGTTAATTTTATTATTATTGTGTTTTTGTTTTGTAATTTTGAATTATTATTATATATATATATATATATATATATATATATATATATATATATATATATATATATATATATATATATACAGGGTGTCCCAGAATTAACTATTTCAATGAAATCGGACAAATTTTTTAAAAACACTTTTATTTATGTTTATGTTAAAAATGTATAAATTTTTAAATTTTTTTCATAATTTTATTTTCGTAATTTTTTCATTATCTGGTCCAATGAAAGACCGTCTGAAGTCATAGAATGGCAGAGAGACTCTCCAAAAGTTAACGTGTGGCTTGGAATGACCAAATCCAAAATTTATGGCCCATTCTTCTTTGCGGAAGCAACTGTAACAGGTACCGTCTACCTTGATATGCTTCAGCAGTTTCTCGAACCACAGCTTCTTGATGATGGCATTCTTGATAATGTTGTGTTTCAACAAGATGGAGCACCATCAATTTTGGATTTGGTCATTCCAAGCCACACGTTAACTTTTGGAGAGTCTCTCTGCCATTCTATGACTTCAGACGGTCTTTCATTGGACCAGATAATGAAAAAATTATGAAAATAAAATTATGAAAAAAATTTAGAAATTTATACATTTTTAACACATATTAAACATGATAAACATAAATAAAAGTGTGTTTTTAAAAAATTTGTCCGATTTCATTGAAATAGATAGTTAATTCTGGGACACCCTGTATATAATTTTCTCAAACAATTACACTTGAAAATGGTTTAATATTTTTTTATATGCGAAGGTATTGGCTGGTCTACTGTGGTAGGATGTTTATACTGGGGAGCAACAACTGCAGGGCTCGCCGCCCCTTGGTTCCACTACTTGATTGCGCAGAATGACCCCGATATTTTGCAGGTGAGGTAATTAGGTTTTGCAATAAAAATCTAGAAAGGGATATAATGTTTTAAAAATAAATCGAAGTATTGTACGTATGCGTACGTCTGTTATAATGTAAAAATGAGCTTTCTTTGACTTATTACTCAGATTCCCAGCACCTGCAGACCGCTGAATGGCACAGAATTCGATGCTGTAAATTACTATAGGTATTTATAATTTGGTCTTATATTTTAACACTTGTGATATTTGAGGAACACTATGAAATACGGTTAACATTACCAGAAGCAACCTTGTAATTAACATTAAATTTTGAGGAGAAATGTCGTTCCTTTTCCACTTGAGAAAACACCTTATTTTTTTTTTTCTTTTCAGACACTGCGTTTACAATTTAAGTTCCACCTGGGAGGGTGGGGTGGATTTAAGCCTCACTTGGTCTTTACCAGCTGGGTTGATTGCAATACTGATGTTAGCTTCAATCAGGTAAAGTATTTGTTTAATTTAAAAAGTATTAAATATTATTATGGCAATTTACAAAAAACTTTAACTTAATTAAGTGGCAGCAACAAATTTCACACATTCATTCCAGAAGCTTAAATGCGTTATGGGAGATAAATTTAACACTTCTAAAACCGGTAACACTAAGTAAACAACACACTCTTGTGCGAAAAGGAACCTAGAGTATTTTTAATAAAGAAGTAAAATTCTGAATGAACACACTTCAATCCTCTTATCGTTTTGAATTAGATGTGTATATAAACATAACGTTTCAAATCATCTTCAACACAGTAATATAGAAAACATGGAAAAGGTCCAAGAGACGCGTTATGTACAAAATTAGATTCTTAATCCCGATTGAAGCTACTGTGAGCAATCATTAGTAAGGTGATTTTTAGCTTGGGCCATCATGAACTTGAATATGATCAAGATCTTCGAGTTTTGATTAATACTCTCCAGGAATTTACTGCCCACAGTCAAATGTTTTGCTGGTGCCTAATTTGAATTAAGGACTGGGATAGTACTGAGACACGATAACAGAACTGTGCATATTTATGAGTGATTGAACAGTTGCTTCAACATTATGAATTACATTATATCTTCTGTATTTTCTATTAATTTTAAACAAATTTCTCGGTTTTTGTAGCAAAAGCATAACTAAAGATTACTGCAAAGCCTACTTATATCTAGTCAGGCCACGCTTGTACAAAATTTCATACACTTTTATGAAATCGAGAAAAAAACCAGTGAAACCATAAATTTACAAAGATACCACAGCCATCAAAATTTTAAGCTTCACGTCCAAAGCCAGTGAGACCAAATTTGTGAAGTTGCACTAAAAATATCTAAGTGACTCGTGAGCTTAAAGTAAATGATAGTGTCGCTGACTTAAAATTTTCTGTTGAAAATTGTTTGCATGGAATTATTTACATACTAAAATAAGAATATGGACTAACTAGATGATGTTTAGCCGATCAGCCCACCCTGATCGAGCAAGCCGGCGGCACGCGGGTAACCGATCGCCCTCTCCGGAGTGGACCAGAGGTTCAGCGCACTAGTGGTGGTGTGTTCGTTGTTGTGCTAGAGCGGTACAGTCTGTCATAATGTGTTCAATTGTTTGTGGTGTGTCCTGGCACAGGTGGCAGGTGTCGTCTATGGAGTTGTCTAGTCTGTGTTTATATGTCCGTAAGTTGGGGTGATGTCCACATCGGAATCGTGCTAAGTTAACTCGATCCGATCTGCTCAGGCTGATCTCTGACCTGTTAATGGGTGGCGGCTTCGCACCTAGGACCGCATTCGGACCGAGTTGTGTCAGTGCTTTGTGGGTTAGGTGTGTGTGTGTGTGTGTGTGTGTGTGTGTGTGTGTGTGTTTTCTGTACTGTGTGATGTCTGTGGGGCGTGGTATGGAATGGAGTATTTGGTTATAATATATCTCTGGTGTTATCTTAATGGTGCGAGGTGTTGGTGCATGATTGTACATGTAGTGGCAAGGGTGTTGTGGGTTAGTTGTCGCTGCTGCCATGAATTGTGTTCCCCTCATGTCTAAATGTTCCCTAACTTTCAGTATTTTTGTTTCAGTGTGCAGGTGTTCTATTGGTGTTGAGTGCATCCTGTAATGATACGCAGTGCGTTGTTTTGTATTGTCTGTAAGGTGTTTATGTGTGTGTTTGAGATAATGGGTGCCCAGCATGGGCTAGCATAGTCCATAACTGAGCGAATATGTTGTTTGTATATGAGTGTTGTTGTTTCCTGCTGGTGTCCAAAGTTTGTGCCTGTTAGTACCCTAAGCGTGTTAAGTCTTGACGTACATTTGTTTTTAATGTCCTGAATGTGGTTTGCAAAAGATAATGGATGCGTTTTATGTGACCCCAAGTATTTTGGTCCTGTGAGTGTGTGGAATGTTGATGTTTAGTGTAAGCTGTGGAATTACCTGGTGTTCTTTTGTGTTGGTTGTAAGCAAGGTGATGGTTGATTTTGTGGGCGCTACTTTGAGTCTATTGTGTGTGAGCCAGTCTTGTATACTGTTTATGTACGTTTGTAGGTTATTTGTAGCGGTGTCGATGTTGTTGTTGGGTGGATGTTAGTGATGTCATCTGCATATGATGATAAGGTAAGCTTGTTATCTATGGGTGTTGGAATGTCATGCATGTATAAGTTGAAGTGTGTTGGTGAGAGAACAGAGCCTTGAGGGACCCCGTTCGGAAAAAGCTTGTTTTTGGATGACTTGCCATTAAATGTGACATGTGAGTATCTTCCTGAAAGATAGTTGCTCAGCCACCTTTTGGTGTTATTGTGCATGTTTGTGTTGAGTATTTTGTTTGAGAGGGAAGCGTGGGATAGCATCAAATGCTTTACTAATGTCTATTGTTGCTAATAGTGTACGTTCAGCTGGTCGTCTAGAGTTGATGCCATCCATGATGTGCTGCGTGAGGTTAGTGAGTAATGTCGTGGTTGAGTGGTGAGGTCTGAATCCATGCTGAGTAGGCGATAGTGGAATGTGTGGGTTGGTGATCTGTAAGATTAGTCTTTCTGTTACTTTGGAAGGTGTGCATAGTAAAGTAATGGGTCTATAGGAAGCTGGTTCTGTTGGATTTTTGTTTGGTTTGAGTGGTGTAATAATTTTACCTTGTTTCCATATGTCAGGAATAATACAGTGTTGGTATGAATATGTGCTGATATTTGTGTGAGCTAGTATTCCTTGTGGGCCCAAGTGTTTAAGGTGTATGTTAGATATGTTGTCTGGTCCAGTAGCCTTCGAATTCTTAATGTTTTTGATGATCTTGGTGGTCTGGTCTGTATTGAAGGGTGTAATGGTCGTGTCGAGTCTGTAGATTTTCTTGTGTCTGGCTGTTTGTCTGTCTGCGTGTTTCTGGTTGTTGTCTCTGTTTAAGTGACTTATCTTTGCGTAGTGATTAACTAGAATGTTAGCTTGTTGTGTATATGTTGGGATATTATTTTGGCTGCGACAGATAGCCGCGTGTGAGGTGTGAATGCCGCTGTTAGAGTGGGTAATGCTGTTTATAGTCTTGTATAGCCTGGATGTATCTGTGGAGTGGTTTAGTGTTATGAATTCCCTGAATGTTTGTTTGTTTTTCTTTGAGTTTGTTGTTTATTTCTGTGTTGAGCTATTGTATCTGCTGTTTTATGGCTTCTGTTTGTGGTGTTTGTGTTATATTTGAGGTTGTTACGTTGCCTTATGAGGTGGGCTATTTCTCTAGTGTAATTTGGGTTGTATTTCCTAATGTTGCCCTTGGGTATGTATTTGTTTGCATTATTGATAATCTGATTAAATGTCTTGAGTGTTGTATTGATGTTTATGATGGGTGTGCTGTTTAATGTGGTGAATTGTTCCTGTCTGTATTTTGAACTGTTCCCAATCAGCTTTCTTGTAATTTCTGTAAGTGTGCCTAAGGCTGTTGGGGCAGAGTGTAGAATGTGTTGTAATGATGATGGGCAGGTGGTCTGATGACAGTTGTTTTTCTGTTCTCCATTGTGTGTGTGTTGCTAGTGAGGGGGAACAGAACGTTATGTCTGGGGAGGAGTGAGTATCCTGCTTGATGTGGTATGTATGTGTATGTTCTTCTGTATTGTTAAGAATGAAGAGGCTGTTTAGTTGTGTGGCTATGTTGGCGCCTCTGGATGTAGGTAAGCTTTGTTAATGTTCCATTTTCGACGTTGGAGCACCTAAAAGGCTAAAACTAATATCGTAGTTTTTAAAACTTTTCATCGCATTTGCGACGGTGAACAAAGTTGATGATTCCTCATGACTTAACGATAGTGTTAATCGGGCCTTACAGACGATTTCAACTAGTAAACATCTACTGTAAACTTGTAGCCTATATAATTATATGAACTTGCACCCATAAAAAGCAAAATAGTTATTTTAATTAAGCATAAATATATGATTTAAGAATACATTTATACATCTCCAAAATATTCATGCAGTGCAGTTTTTCATCGAACAAGATTATTATGTATGTAAATTACCAATTAGTGTGGTGATGGTTTACGTGTTTCTGTAATTTCTATCTCGTATGTATTGTTCAGGTCAACGTAATTGATTTATTGACTTAGTCCATAAATTTTTATACTCTGAATCTGTTTATATACGATTTTCTTTTGTTTCTGTACCTTCATATTAATGAATTTATTGCTAAATCTGTTTCGGTATTCTAGAGCAATTTGTCCATTTAAGGATTCATATACTGTATAAAAAATATCGATCAATTTAGTTCTAAAATTAAACTATAACCTACCTATAACCTGCAACTTATTAACTTTACCTAAAGTTAACGTGAACTGAATATGGGATCTTTGATTTGGGTTAAGCACTTAGAATAAGAAAAAGTACTAGATTTTACAGGAATGAAATTAGTTACTTTTGTTTCTATCTTATCATACTTTGACCGACTTTTTTATTTCAGCGTGGCTGGAGGACCTATTTTAATGGCCTTTATTTCTGCGACAGGATCGCTTCTCGCTGTGATAGGTAAGAGTTATTTAGCTATTTAATGCAGTAACAAACATTTCTCATTGCATAAGAACTCTGGTAACTACACGCTGTAAAAAAAATTCTCTACCTCTTTCTTGGGCTAACCTAGAGTGGATCTTAGGGTCTTTGTTAGTCTGTAACTCTGTACTCGGAAAAGGCCATCGATGTCGATAGAAATTACTAGTTAAAATTGGTAAACAAAATTATAATTGCTTGAGCTCGGTACAGACTTTATTTGCAACCTCCAAGTCAAAACTGTTTGTGGCTGTAGACACATTTCAAGATTGTTGGGAGTACAAAACTTTTAAGAATGTGACTACAGCTTGGCTATAGACAAATTTTATTTAAAGTTTGAGTTGAATGTGTGTCTAGTTTACAAACGTGTACGAAGTTGTCTCCAAAATATATTTTTATAAATATGACGTAAACTTCAAAAAAGTTTGACTCGTAAAGACCAAGTTTAAACTATATTCTAATATCATTACCAAGTCACCTCATCTGATTCATGAGGCGTCATACTAAATTGAAAATACGATAACCTACAAATACAATTCAAATTACGATTACTACACTCTACACAACTTTTTATTCTTCGAAAAGTAATGAAACGTTGTATTGGTTTGTTTCTCTAATCTCTATTATTACAACCATAAGGAGTAGCCTAGGTAGCCTAGTGGTTAAGACGCTGGGCTGCTGGTAGGGCGTGGTTCGGATTCCACGTTAAACTGTAGGTCTAAGGTAGAGTGAAAAGCTAAACCTTCATCAGAATGAACAATTCGGGCGGAAGTAAATATTGTACCTAATCTGAAATTACCAGCCATTCCAGACTGCCGTGCATTCATCTCTACTTCATATTCCAGCTGACGAAACAGCACAAATGAAATTCTAAATGTTTTATAATTCCAAAGTTTCTTGTGTGGGGGAGGACGCTGCAAGTAAATTTCAGTATGAATGTTTATGAAGTGATTTGGTAATTATATTAGGCATGCTGGTTTGAACTTTAAACTGCAGATGTGTATCCTAGCCTTCCTAGGCTATAGTGACATTTTGTGTGGTGAAAACTAATCAAAACTGCATAGTCTTCATAATAAATGAAACTTTGAACATTATTTTTATGAAGTCATCAGTAGTTAAAATCGAAGTAATGTTACACATCGGAATTTTTACTTGAGATTTTGTTGCTATGAATATATAGTGAAAAATTACTGAAGAAAGCTGTAACAATGATACAATTTCTAGTTAAACTATTTTCCTCCCACATTCTCTACCTTTGGCCTTGAGGCCTCACACTGCATTAAAGAATTAATAGAGCATAACGGATTAAATATTAAATAAAGTTCATTACATTAATCACCGAATCCTTTTTCTCTTTGTGAAGGTTATGGAACTCAGTTCTATGTAGCATTTTCCGAACTTACTACCAAAGGAGACGGCATCAAATTCGAGATACATTCTCTGCTGGAACTCTTGATACCTGATCCGGAGACTTTAATAAGACCTCAGGTAAACATTTTGGGTGATTTTTTAAGATGTTTTATATGAAACGACAAGAACAAACTCTGGTTATAAAATCTGTAGTCTTTAATAGTGCTAAAGTACATCTAAATTGTAGAAACGTTATTCTTTATACTTACAAATATGAAGACTCCTTAGCCTAAAAACTGTAATCCTAATTAAATCACATTACAGATAAAATACAATTAAATTTAATCCCTCTTAAAGGTTTGGCTCGCTGCGATGAGTCAGGCTCTGCTTTGTTTAGGTCCCGGAGTCGGTATGCTGCTCAATCATTCTTCTAACAACGTCTTCCGACACCCTCTGAAAAGGTAACTTCGTACAAACTTTGAAGTGTTGTTAATATCCTTTTGTTTTCAGTGGCTACGTGGTACGTGCAAACTCCGAACTAGAATTATTAGCCTCATTAACTTTTTGTACTTTATTTTCTCTGGAAATTAAGTTCTATGTTGTACTGATATTAGAAGCCTAGTTCTACCTTTCATAGTTTGTTGGGTTGAAAGGACCCATTGATTCGCCTTTTTGCAAATCGTTTCCGTTCTAACCTGTTCTGTCGTAATGATGCATACATTATTACATTAATTAATTAAAAAAAATCTCATTTCCCAAGGATATGAGGTGAGAATAATAATGATGATGATATTAGTAAAAGAAAATACCCAAGTTTATTCACACACATTAGGGGCGGAGCCGCGGAGGGTAGTCTAGCGGGGGGGGTGCACCAAACAGACATCATACCTAGTATTTTATTTGATCAACATTTTTTATATATATCATACGCTCCACCCACCATACTGTGGGGTAGCAACAGGAAACGGGCTTCCTGTTCCTGTGCGTGAGCTGAAAGGTATCAAAAACTCGTACTCCCCTAAGGGGATGATCCACGTTTAACTTATTATAATGCATACATAGGCCCTATTTTTTAATGGTGTGGTAGTTGCATTAACGAAGAAATATTTTTTTCAAAGACAAAGAAAACGTGAAAATAATATTTATCAAATTCTGTGCATTTCAATTGTAATAAGCATGTAATACTTACAGTATAATGCAGTACTTACTGTAATACTTAGTATACTACACAGTTATAATACAGTATAATTGAACATGAAATACGTGATTAGTAATCATGTATTTTATGTTGTTATATTGTATTATAACAGACATTTCGCAAATAATGCAATATTATGTAGACCTAATTATCATGATCTGGGTGTCAATTGTCGGACAAAACGTTCACGAGTTCCATTCGTCCTTTGGGGATCTAGCCTAGGGGGGCACGTGCCCCTTATCCCCCCCCCCCCACTGGATCCACCCATGCACATCTCCCAATAACGCTTCTGTTTTTTAGTCTTTTACTTCCGAATCATTGCACTTCACCCGATAGCCTATGTTTTAGAAATGTTATATTGAATTTTTTTCTGATAACACTGTAACATAAAAAGGTAACCTGGTGACTCATTTCCCCACTGTATGCGAGTGAGAGTGCCCCAACGGTCACATGAGCTCGAGCATTGAAAGGGTGAGTGACTGGCTTAACCGAACCTAAGAGCCGGCAGCAGGGCGCGAACCTAGACTCTCGCTGCCCAGAGTTCGGCACCGATACTACTAAGTCATCAGGAGCTCACATTGTGAAATACTTTCCAGTATCTTCATATAGTGTGTTCCTCTTTTTTTTATACCTTGATGAGCATCCTCATACCTTGTAAAGTGTACATGTACTTTAAGTGGCACTGTACTCTCTGGTACTGATAATACCGAATAGTTTGTGACACCTGGTATTAACTAGCTATTAAGAGGTAAAAAATTTTGTAAAAACAGATACGAAACCGTTTGTCAGACTGCTAAAATAGGTTGGTATTACAAGAAACAAAGGACTGTACCATTGTCTATATACAGTATATCCTTACGGAAGAGGAGAATCACCTCCAAAAATATTTTTTTCACGGAAAAGTGAAACCATGTTCAATTTTTCAAAGGCTGACCAGTCAGAAGAAAATATTTGTACACGTGAAATCCAGTACTATACAACTGCAAATACAAATATAAATGTACAATGGAAGAAAGTAAAGAATGACCAAAGCCTACGAACAGTATATCCCGTCGGTCCACGCTCGCATTTTTAGCAAGTAAATAATTTCATGCAAACTATTTTAACCAGAAATATTTAAGCCAGTAAGACCTTAACATTTCCTTTAAACTCACGAGGCACTTAACTTTTTAGTACAGCTTCATAAATTTGAATTAACTGGATATGGATGCGAAGCTCAAAATTTATATGGTTATAGTATTTTTGCAAATTTGTCTCGCCGCGTTTTCCTCTACTATATCACAAAAGAGAGTGAAATTTTGTACGACCGTGGCCTGACTAAATATGGGTAAGCTTTGGAACGACCCTTAAAAAATTTAATTGAAAGTAAATTTGAACACCCATCAGCCTGTTTAATTTTTTAAACGTTTTTTCTTAAGTAGATCTGGCTCTAGGCCACTAAACTATTTTTAATTGTTAGGTCACGTTTTCGTTTTTGAGGGTTGCCTCCTCGTAAGTTTTTTATTTTTTTAATGTGCACTTCTCTACACATTTTATCAAACAGCTCCTTGTCACTACCATGGGTTGAGCGTGAAGAATGAATTTGGTGACGTAGGTATGTAAAACGCTTACAACCAACTAACTGTGCACACTTAATCATCCTGGTTTCCATTACTTTACTTTATTCACAAACAGTTTTCATCTCGCTGTGTACTTTTTTTGCCACAAACTATTAATTCCAGGCTTACTCACATTCACTAATCATGTTCTTCAGTCTTTCTCACTAATCTCTCACCTGTACAGTTTGTACTATCATTTCTTGCGATTCTATTATTATTAGTAGAGTAGTAGTGAATTCTCTCCAAGTAACCATAATTACGTAACAATGACGTTCCATATTTTCGGGTGTCTTGAAATCGTTGTTAGCTATTCCTTGTGTAAAAACACTTTCACTTCTTTTGAAATGTACTCTTATTGTACAAGTTTTGAATAAGAAACTCTTCGTTTGAATAATCTTAATAAGGCAAGAGTTTTTAATGTACCTTCGATACAAAATAGGCGACACAATATCGAAAAACATCTTTGATAAAAATAAATGTACTTTCGAAATGAAACCCAAATTTTTATACCAAATGATATTTCAACCTCAGCAAAACGTAAACTGGATATAAACATTGTATATTTAATCTAACCAAATAGTATTGGATGTTAAGGTGCAAAAATGTTTTTTGATTGGCCAGCTTGTGGAAGAAATGAAACATGATCCCAAATTGGATAATTCATAATTTCTAATCAATCATGATCTGAATAGTGGGAGGTGTACTGGTGTACATGCTCCACCTACGTAGGCAGTGATTTCTATAAAAGTTAAACATTTTTAGACTTCATTCCATTCTACTCTGTGAGGATATACTGTACATAAGGTATAAGGTCTTGGAAAAATGTATTAATAGTTTCGCATAAACATGAAATAAAGATTTTTTTTGTATAATAGTTTTCTAATGTGTGGTAAATATTAGATATTTGGTTTTATTTACCGAATAGCATTTTCTAGGTTCCAGTTAAATAATACAACCACTATTTTAAGGTAATAGGCCTAGTTTAGTTTCATTAAAAGAAAAATTAAAAAATAATAATAATTCATTGAAGATCCATCTTCACTAACCCTAATAAAAACCTTTTATAGGCATTTATGGTTTTTAACAACGCTGACGATACTCGCTACAACGATTGTTACCCTAACAACGACCTTCGAGACAATGCTATTCTCCAGTCACTTTTCTTCCTCGAGAAATTTCAACCCTGTAACAGAACAAACGGATGACTTTGTAAATAGCACTTCTTCATTGCTTCATTTCGAGTTGTACACAAATTCTACCTTTTTCACCGATAACGAGTCTTACGTCATTATATCGCCAAATAAGACAAACAATTGCGTCCTATTTTCCTACAGGTATAAAACCTTGCATTCGTTATTAATTATATTGACATGCATACAAATTATAATTGGTTTATATGAAAATGAATATATCTCTGAAAACCTTATAAACTACAGGTCATTTTTTTTTTTCTTCTCCAGCCTTGCAGATTTTTCTTGCACTAACGTCCCTCCTGGCTTAACCAAAGGAATTCCATTCATTATAGCGTCTCATCTAGCATCTTTTTCAATGAGGCAATACCCGATATGGTTGTCCAGTCTCATGAAAAATTTGATATTTTTAGGTAATTTTTTTTTTTTTTTTTTTCTAATAAGAGACTAATATGATGTCATAATTATTATAACTTTACATTAATAAATTTCACTTCTAGTTTTAACCCTTACACTCGCTGATGACTTCATTGAGTAATTAAATATTTGGCCATGCTGTATCGTATGTATAACATTTTAACCACTTAATTTCCACGTGTTTCGGTCGTACGGTACCATTAGTTACCAGTGGCATCTCACGTAGGTGGGTTGTGCTGTGATTGTACTCGAATAACTCTATACCAAACCTGCAAGAAATCTATTTAGGAATTTTTTTTTTCTGTACCGTTTTGTTTATAAATAAAATCAGATATTTATGTAACTGCAATTTGGTTTTGTGCTGTATTATTTTGTCTAGATTTTTACATTTGCGTCACCAATAATTATGCATAGCTGATCTAATAGATATCCTTTTTGTGTAGATATGGAAAATATCCTAAACAAAGTATTTTTTTATAAACTATCAGTTAATATGAATTAGTGCTAAAGATATTTTTATCGCCACGCAATTTTATTCGTGAGTGAAAGGGTTAAATTCTTCATTTACTTTTTATTTTATTGTACCTATACATTTTCAACTCGCACATTTTTATAGGGTTTTTAGGAGCTGGTGTTGCCACGTCGTGCGTCTGTATGCACGTGGGCGTAGTGGCCGCCCGTGAAGCGAGAAGTTTACCGCCCGCGGTGGCCGCGTTAGTTTTAATGGCAGTTTTATCTCTCGTCGCGGCACCGATGTCAACTAAAGTAAGTTTGAGTAAAGTGTGTCAAACCCTCCAAGCACAAACGCATATACTTTTTTAAATTTACGCCTTAATTCCAGGTGGAACAGTTCATCACTGCATCAATGGCAACTATGAATGACAGATGTATGGCCGGGCTACGTCATGGCCAGTGTCGTAACACTGCTTCCCGTCGATTAGCAAAATTAAGCGACATCTGGAGAGTAGTTGGATGGGAGACCGTCCTCTGCTTCCAGATAATGCAACGACCCGTAGTTCAGATTCCACGTAAAGCTGTAGGTTCCCCTCGTCATATGATCATAGATGTTGGGAAGGGGGATTAAACAATCCCATCAATACATTACAGATGTATGGCCCACCTATGTTACCTTGATTATAAAAAAAAAATAAAAAAAGATGACTAAAAAGAAATTATTCGTGAAAATAAATGCAGTGGGAATATAGTAGCTTTGTTATACCGAGTTTCTTCAACCAAGGAAACTAAAATTCCATTAAAAGGATCACTCGGAGCGAAGTGTTCAAATTTTGAACATTCTGAACTTCTGAGTGGTAGTTCCAAGCTTTGCTATTTATTTTAAGATGTTTTTTGCATCTAAAGAATCTTTTCTTACAGGCTGGAGCCTCGTTGATTCAACTAGTGGATCATTATGTTCTTATGCCAGGATTGTTGTGGCCTCCTGTTGCAACGTTGATCGCTCTGGCAACATGCCATGGTTCGTTTTTACCCTCCCATTCATTTCTGACATATAATTTATGCAATGTAGTAATAATTAGTGAATATATTCTTTATAACTTGTCTCCTATTTTCCTTTGGTCTTTAAATTTTGAGTAGTTCTGTTCGCGGTTTCTGCAAAACCATTCAGAAATAGTTTACAGTATAGTTTAGCATCACCTTCATTCCTGATAGAGGGCTACGTCTAGGGCATGGTTCTGATTAATCAGTTAATCATTGTTTCAAATTTAATCATTAATTAATCAAAATATTTTTAGAAAATGATGGGAAATGATTGATTGATTAATTAATTTCCTCATAATTTCAGTATCATTTTACCTTAAATCTTGTAATGTATCATTTGAATTTAGCACATTTTTTGGCATGTATAAACTGTCTAATCCACCCATGCTTGATTTCTTGAACTAAAGCAAACCAAATGTTTTCTTCGGTCTTACCTCACGCAACAGAAACAAAGCTTTCTTACTCTTTTCAGAAGTATTTAATTTTTAATAATTTTTAATCAGTTAATCATTGATTAATTAGAAAATTTCATTATTCATAACTTTTTCTAAAAATGATTAATTAACCATGTCCTAGCTACGTCGTGGCCAATGTCGTAACACTGCTTCCCGTCGATCAGCCAAGTTAAGCAACATTTGGTCTGGAGAGTAGATGGATGGGAGACCGTCCTTCGCGTCCAGATTGTGGCGACCCGTAGTTCGAATCTCACGTAAAGCTGTAGGTCCCCTCCACCATGTGATCTTAGATGTTGTGAAGGTTAAACAAACCTTGTATAAAAAATAATTCTAAATTACTTTTTACAACAGGAGTAACCAAAATTCGGAAAGATATGACCTTCATGCTCGAGTCTGTTGTGTCATGGTTTTGGCTGCCGATCTGGGCACTTGTTTTGCCGCTCCTTCTCTTAGTGAGTATATAATGAAAATAGAAAGATTATATGAGGGTATCTTCCATAAGTTCAGAATATTAGCCATGCGCACCACGCATATATATATATACACTATATATATATATGTTAGTTTGCTTGTACCTTGTGGTGAATGGACGTGCTGTCTCTCTGTATTAACACTCAAATAAGAAGGGAATAAACTACTCGGTGGTTTATTCTGTTTACACCCGAAAGTGTATAAAGTATCTGAATCCGTGCATATAATACAGGGTGTACATAAAGTCAGGATCTATTTTTGTGAAGCACTTGGAAATTATATGGAATTCAATCATAAAATGATAGTGGTAACATTTATTAAATAATTAAGAGTAGGATTCGACGTGACGCCCATCAGTATCCCTGCACAGCTCAAATCGTTCCGCAGCATTTCTAAACACATTCTGGAGCATTTGCGGGGTTATGTTATCTGCAGCAGTTCGTATACGTGTACGTAAGTTTTCAAGACTCGTAATCTTCGTCTGATAGACGTGCGATTTGATAAAGCCCCATGCAAAGAAATCTAAAGGGGTTAAATCTGGTGATCTCGCTGGCCAAGGTCTGTTGCTTCCGCGTCCGATCCAGCGATTTGGAAAACGTCCATTTAGATAATCCTGAACAATTTTGGCATAGTGACAAGGAGCACCATCATGTTGATAGACGACGGTACGTTACAGTACAAGGAGTATCTTCATCGGAATCTGAGGCCCTCAGCTCAGTACCACAAGGAACAGTATTAGCTTCACTACTCTTCATAATCATACTAACTGACATAGATGAGGACGTTACCAGAGACAGCACAGTAACATCCTTTGCGGATGACAAAGATCAGTAGAAAAATAAGAAACCCAGAAGATATAGGATCTCTACAAACCGGCATGAACAGACAACAATATGAAGTTTAACACTGAGAAATTTCAGCTGTTGCGGTACGGTAAAAGAGAAGACCTAAAATCCATGGACTATTCTACCCCAGATGGACAGGAAATTCAGAGAAATTCTAGAGCAAAAGATTTAAAGGTTGTAATGAATGATGCGAAATTTGAAACACAAAATAAGATAGCAGTAAACAGAGCAGAGAATAATGGGGCAGGTATTGAGAACCTTTAAACGAAGGGATAGGAAATCTTACTCTGAACCCTGTAACTCCCCAAACAACGGTGGAAAGTAGAAAAGGAAGACTGTGTCGTGTTCCCAAATTAAAGGCGAGACAGGGAACATCCTTAACTCTGAAAGAAAATAGTTTTGTTGCGAGAGGACCAAACTGTTTAATCAGCTGCCCAAAGACCTAAGAAACACGAAAGGAGTTGTAGCGGACATTTTCAAAAGATGATTAGACTCCTGGCTCAGAAGAATCACCGATGAGCCGGGAGTACCTGGCTATGTGAGGTGGAGAGCACAAGAAACCAACTCACTACTTCACCAGGCTAACTCGAGAGGAGGGGCGACAAGCTTGACCTTCGCGAAATGAGGAATCATCGCGCGGAACCTTTGTAAGGTAAGGTATTTATACAGGGTGGCGCAAAAGTCACGAATCATAGGAATTTTCAGTGTTGACTATTTTTTGTTTAGAGGATGGCTGCGAAATTAACAATAGACGAGAGGGTGAGCTTGGTTTTAATGCATGGAATACCAGGTACTACAAATCGATGAATCGGTACAGAATTTAAATTCTGTACCGATTCATCATGTATATGATTGAACTCCCCTGAGGTTTTTTCCTGATACACACAGACCGTGCATGGAACAAGGAACTCTTCTGGGAAAATTAAATCCACTATAGTTCGAATATGTTATGGTAAATGACAAACACTATAGTTTTTTTTTCATAATGTTAGCCCGACGTGGGCAACGGGTCCCTCGCAAAGAGGCCCCAAAAATATAGCTCCCTCACCAGCTATCTGCAAAGCAGATCGGATCCAGCTTTGGAACAGTGGATTTAATTTTCCCAGAAGAGTTCCTTGTTCCATGCACGGTATATATATACACATACCCCCCCCCCCCCCCCCCCCCCCGAAGTAGCGCCAATAGTAAGCCGCAGTTTTTACCAGTTAAGTTGAATCTTGTAGATAAGTCTGATTTTCTTGTACGACCTACTTTTTTTCAGGTTAGGTTAGCTCATCCAAAGTTAACCTAACCTAAAACAAGTAAGATGGTGTGTAAAGTATAAGGAAGCATAAAGGACCACTTGTTTGACTTTTTTAATTAAAATCTTCATGCAGGTGAAATTCAAATAATCATTGTATATGGTTTAAAAACGCTTCCTCTAAAATTTCTTATAGAATCCCCACCTCTACTTTAAAACAAGCGAGTGATTAATAATTTGAAAATATAAAACATATAACCTGTTCCACCTACTGGGTAAAAAATGGTCACGAACGAAATTTAAATGTTCGGCCAACTTGGGCATGTACATAGTGCGTGTGCGTGATTCTTTAAGTATGTCATACTCTCATTTTATTGAGTTAATCCATTAAATTTTTGTTCATGAAACCTGGCACGGTTATGGTGGAAGGATAGTTTTTCACAGGCACAAAACTTGGTCTCCTCTTTGTGAAATTGTTGATGAATCTGGGCAGTGTAACTTATCGTCACACTCTTCAGCATTTCAATAGAATAAAATGGGTCGTGTTAGTAAGGACTTCGCCAAAGATAGGAGGCCGTGATAGGAATTTAGTGTCCAGATTCCTCAAGTAATTTCGGAAAGGGGAGGACACTTTGAGCATGTTGCGTGCCTGAAGAACAAAAATCGTGCAAAATTTCATATAATCACAAATAACAGCGACTTAACTGATAGTATTCTGTAAAAAATCACTTCCACAATATCAGACCAAAACATTACTAAAATAACCAATATGACTACTTCATCGAATGATGAACTAAAAATTACGGAACTAAGTACATGTGAACGTTTTAACTTAAAACTGCAAGGCCACATTAGACGAATTGGGAAAGCATACAATCGAGCATGGTAGCCAAATACTGGGAAACCACCTTTAAAGATGAAATAGTGGAATGGATGCTATACTCTTTACTAATGAAAAAATCCCTAGAATTGTGGAAAAAATATATGTTCCAGAGAAACGAGCAAGAAGGAAGAAAATCAAATTAAAGAGGAAAAAAAAAAAATGTTTCGCAGGAGGAAGTTAAATTAAATAACAGGAAAGTAATTACGGAGTAACTGGATAAAGGGGAACGGGTAGAATAGTTTAGTAATAGCACAGTATAACGTCTGTTGCTAACGATACCCGAAATCAGTAGACTGAATAAATATTCATGTTGTATAGGATCTGCATATGGCCAAAACACATTAAATCTAGCGCCGAAAATTTTCATTTGTTAAGGTACAGCTAAAACCTATTACTATTGCGTACCATGTGGACTGGAAGCTCGGATGCAAAATTTGAAGCACTTAAGAGAGCAAATAACAAAACCATTAAATCTATTCTCGGAAAAAGGATGCACCATGACTCGCATATAAAAAGTAACACTAGTGTTTGTTCATAAATCTCGAGCTAGACAACCAATCATCCAGACAACACTGCAACACAAGTTAGGAAGAATGTGAAACCATAAATATTTGATCTATAAATTACTACTATGGAAAGTCTGATAATTAAAAGCAAAGTCGTTTCTTTGTTTTACTTTAAATTAACCCTACATCTACAAAACAAAAAACAAACAAAAAACTTATTATTATTATGATGATGTAACTGAGCGAGTTTATAGAATTTAATATCTGAACCCTGATTTGTTTTTAATTATTCTTTAGGGAGTTACAGTATGGTCTTTTTACTTCGACTGGCAAGAACTTGGTCTAGTGCAGGGACCAGAATGGAGATTAGCCATCGTTTGGAGTCTACGAATTGGTCTCCTCATCTCAATGCCCGTGACAGCTGTAATCGTTATCAATTCGCAACTTGCTTACGGATTTAAGGATGTAAGTTTTATCTTCTAAAAGTGTTTCCTAAAATATCTGACAGTAGTTAACACGCACACTAAAGAGAACGTGGCTTCTCTTACAAGATCGTGTGAATGAATTGTGTATCCTTCAGTTTCTACCTTTTCTCTTCTTATGCTCGGATATAGAATGTAGATGGTCTTACTTCTCACTCAAACTCATTTGGGAGAAAGATATTTGATGTATCAAAACTGGGTAATATTAACGGTTATATAGAATTCTATTTAAACCAATGAAACTATTATTAGGTAAAAAAAAAATAAAAAAATAACTTTATTGCAAGTTAAAACAAATGACTATAAAAGTATCCATTGAACTCGGTTTAACTTTATAGAAACCATTGAATTCATCAATATATTTTATAAACTTTAACTGATACTCATTAAAATAATGAACATAAACAATTACCTCGCCATCAAAACAAGTGGAAGGAATTACATTATACAGTACTAGAAATTTCAGAATGTCTGTACCACTTATTATAAAGACCAAATAGAGAGACGAAGTGCACTAATTATGGCTTAAATAAAAACTTTAAATATAAATTAAAATTTTTTTTTTTTTTTTTGTTAGAAAAGAAGAGGGGGTTATGAACTTTCAGGTAGGTTAGCTAAATTACATTGAATGGAATTGAACTTCGCTGGACTGGTTTGGAGTAAAAGTGCTAAATACATAGATTATTCCAAAGTGAATTTCGAAGCTCTTGCGAAATTTTCGCTGAATCTCTCGATTACATTTAAGAAGCGTGTTTGATAGAACAAAGTAATTGTTGAATTCATGAACGAAATCCATTTCAGAAAGTGTTGTCATCGCTGCAATCTTCGAGAGAGTGGGGGATTGGGGACCACAAGACCCCATTGAACACCACAACTGGCGCCGGTGGAGGGAGGACGAAACGCGTTCGTACGCCTCTCTCGAACGCAGACTAGCGTCCAAGTCTCGGCCTCTCACCTACACACACTCCACCCTCAGTTCTTCCAGCTCTTCCACCTTGGCCAGACTCAGAGCCAAGTATAGAGGACAGATACAAGCATGCGACCTTTAGTAACTGGGAATGACCACGATTTTAGAAGTTACTGAATGGGTTCAGGCACTAAAAATTAAAAAGGCTTCCAGGCTGTGGTCTGAGTTGGCGTCTCTGAATATTATATTTGAAGTGCAAAGTTTTTTTTTCTTTTTCTTCAAACAAAAAAAAAAAGTGTAGTGCAACAAATAAGAGCAGTATGTAATCATTTTTACGCTAAATATATGAACACATTAAGCCAGGCTGGTTCCAGTGCTATGTTTTTTTTTTAATTAGTGCCAAACTGAATGAAAATCTCAAATGTTTTGCTCTTGTTACGATATAATCTTAAAATTGTTTGCAGTATAACAAGGAGAGATTATTCTGCGATGCTCATTTGGTATTATTACGCCTTTCGTGGTGCTTCTTACATTATTATTAACACTTTAGGTATGATAAAAAATGTGTTCAGTTAGTTTGCCTCGAGTACCGTATTTACTATTACGCGAATTAGTTTTTCGTAGCATTCAATAAAACTCAAATAAACTAATAATAATAATTATTATTATTAATAACAACGATAAATACTGCCTATGTAAAGACTGCTTCATTAGTTACATTTAGTGTGTGTAAATCGTGCAAAATGTTTGTCCATTACATTTAAATTTTAAACTTAAAAAAAGAGTAGAAATCTATAGACAGAGGCAAACTTAAAATTTATTCATAACAGTGAAATAATAACGAAAGATTTAATAAATAAAGGTATGTATATATATAGATAAATAATGTTACTAAATGCATTTTCTAACACTTTTTTTCAGATACGAGGCATTTTTATCAACTTTTTACAAAGACGCGCAGAAGTCATAATTAGGTTCATGTAAACATTCCTTTACTATTTATTATTAATTTTAAGGAAGTGTTGAAATTTGTATATTGTTGAGCTGAAACATTAGACATAAAAGAAAAATGCGAAAAAGAAGAAGTAACGAACAGGACTTCCTGAAAGTTCCGATGTGCTACCCTGAATGAAAGTTAATCTTGGTGTCTGAAGACAACCTTGTGTGTATTGGAAGTTGGAACGAATGATTACCATCATTCCCTGACAAATGTTTTGTTTACAGACAGAACATATCATTGTCGTAAAATTATTATATTTTTATCCAAATTTTATTTTTAAAATGATAAACTATATATATACACACACACATTTGATAATCTTCCGCGCTCGTACCATAAGCATCTTATGCGATTCCAAAACTATTTGTTTTATACAGCCAGAGGAGAAGAAAAAAAAAATTTCAGGCAATTGTTTTCATTATTACGAATATATCAAAAGAATAAACTAATTGCACGGATGTTCATATCACTACTGCTGTGAGTGAGTAAGATGCTTTTAACGCGAGATTATAAAATGCTACGAGCGAATCTGGAAACTTGCAGTTAAGTAAAAAAAAATACACATTTACAATCATTGAAGTGTTACGCGCATAGGAATCAATCACCAATCAAAGATATTAACGAACATGTCCTGTAAAAATCAAGGTCAGATTGCTCAAAGCTTTCGCTCTTAACTCGTTTAATTAATATGGAAAATTTATTTTTCCTCCCTCGAAAGTTGAAACGTTCATTACTTCATTTTAGCATTTTGTCAGTGATTATTATTGATTTAATCTTATAACTTTTATGATATGAAAATCCTGTTGTTTATGTATATTGGAATAAAATTCCTTTATTTTTTTATAATAAATCGTTTCACTGTCTCCACATTTCATATATCCTTCACAATGACTTTAATCAAATTATTAAGACTGCTGGCGAATTTTTTTTTTTTCCTCTTGTCACAACCAGACAGATAGGATCTTAAGTATTTTGATAAATGATAGGGACTGCTATACTTACAAAAAGAGTTTAGGGAATAAGCATTACAAAATTAAAGTTCACTCCTTCGCTAGAGTATAGTGAGCATCTTTCTGCGAGGGTCTCTGTAGAGGGTGCGCCAATAACATGCTGCAAAAATTATGAAATTTTGTTGCATTTCTCCCAACTTCAAAAATATAACTCCACCCAGTATCGTCAAGATCGCACAAAAGGTCGAAGATACCCTGAAAACGATTAAATATCCTCTTTAAAATAGCTTAAAGCTCTTAATTTGCTTCATGACCCTAGCTAGGAATGCTTAAAATACCTGAACTCAAGAATGAGCTATATTACTCCAATGGTTCAGCCTAAATTTAAGGTTTACGTCATGAGTGGGGGGGGGGGGGACACAACCCTCTATTGGTAACTAGGAATTATAACTTAATTAGTAAACAATCTTTGAAATGAAGATTTATGTTGAATATCAGTTTTTTACTATGAATACTTTGCATCTCAGCTTTTGTATATGCTAGCAATATATTCAACACAAAGGTTAAAACTGCAAATGATCACACCACTTTTCAGGAAAAAGAGCTCTCATCCCAAACTCCATTTACATACATTTGGAGAATTGAAGTGCTACAGAAAACTAAGTTGAAGTCTACTCACAACTGTTAAATTACGCATTTCATGCAAGATATCACTTTACACGCTAATAGTTCAAGCTGAACTCTTCGCTCAAACTTTCGCCTCCAACTCAACCTTGGACGATTCCTGTGCTGTTCCTCCATCCCCTCATCCCTCTGGCTTAATTCCGTCTGAAATTAGAATCTCTTCCAAAGATGTTTTTTTTTTCTCCCCTACCTGGGGCTGAACTCAAGGAAGGCCGTACGGTCCTGATGGTATCCCTCCTATTCTCAAAAACTGTGCTTCTCTGCTGACACCATGCCTAGGCACTCTTTCGTACTTGTCTTTCATCTGGTACTTTTCCTTTCTCCGTGAAAGTTTTCGCTTTCACTCAGCCTGTCCCGAAAAAGGGTGACCGCTCTCAACCCTCCAACTATTATCCAATTGCTTTGATTTCTTGCTTTCGAAAGTTTTTCAATCTATCCTTAAGAAGATTCTTAAACACCTCCCTTCTCACGATCTTTTTTCAGATCGTTAGTATGAGTTCCGCAAAGGACGCTCTACTAGACATATCAAATACTTTTGATAAAGACTAGTACAAATCCTTAATTTCCAAACTCCTCTCCTTCGGTTTCTATCCTTCTAACTATGACTTTCATCTCTGATTTCCTTTTTGGCCAATCTATAGCTGTGGTTATAGATGGCCACTGTTCTTCTCAAGCAATTAATGGTAGTGTTCCTCAGGGTTCTCTCTTGTCTCTTTCTTCCTTTTATTTATCAAAGATCTATTAAATCGCACTTCATGTCCTATCCACTCTTATGCCGGTGATTCCTATGGAAAAACTATACATGCCTGCCATACACTTTACAGTTCACAACAAAGCCTAATTCAAACCCAGGCTTATACGTACAACCCAATAAGTAGGCATTGGGCCTACATAAGAAAAATATATTTTTTCGTATCAAAATTTTCCATCACTGATTCATGAAAATTATTTTGAGAAGAAATAATGAAAATACAAAAATTAGACGTCTGGAGACTGCAAAATAAGCGAATTTAAGACAAAGATTTATATTAGTTCAACCAGAGCTATCTGGTGACGAGCATTGCTGGTAGGCAAGGAAGACGGGTTTAATCTTCCTACAAATTCTGAGTGAAAAACTAACAACACAAAGGGATAGCGTTTTCACACTTCCAGTAGCATTTAGAATGAATTTCCTTTGTTCAAAGCTTAGTCTGACTGCCATTATTAATTCTAATGGGTTTAACAAAGCGTCCCTCTCAACAGTCACTCCATGCTTCGTGTAGGACGGCTATGATGCACCTGACTTCTGATCTTTCTATCATCTCTGATTGGGACAAAGAAAACCTTGTGGCCTTCAATGCTTCAAACACTCAGTTCCTTCATCTGTCTACTCGTCATAATCTTCCACACGAGTATCCCCTTACCTTGAATAAACAATTCAATCCTTCCTCTTCTCTTAACATTCTTAGTGTTTCCTCGTGATCTTTCCTGAAAAAGTCGCATATACGTTCTTTCTACTTCTAAGTGGTTATGTGTACTATTACTGCTCCGCGGTTTCTTCACCCCGACAAAGTTGCTGTCTTTGTACAGGGATCTTGTCCGCCCGTGTATGAAGTACGCTTCTCACGTGTGGGATGGCTCAATCTACACAGCTCAACTTGACTGGGTGGAATCAAAGGGTTTTCGTATCTTACTGTCTTCAATCCCTCTCTCTTCGCCGCAATGTTGCCTCCCTCTCTCTTCGCCGCAATGTTGCCTCCCTCTCTCTTCGCCGCAATGTTGCCTCCCTCTCTCTTCGCCGCAATGTTACCTCCCTCTCTCATCGCCGCAATGTTGCCTCCCTCTCTCTTTACTGTCGCTATTCTAACGGACACTGTTCTTCTGAACTCTAACTGCATGCCGCCTCCTCTAAGGAGAGCACGCAGCATCAGACTTTCGACGGATTCTCATTCCTTTTTTGTTCAACTCTCTAACACTAGAGGGTTAATCGGTATTTTTAATCTTTCATCTACTCAACCGGTCAACTTCGGAACAATCTTCCTCAACTCATCTTTTCCCCTGTCTATGACCTCCCATCTTTCAAACGCAGTGTCCAGGTATCTCGAAAACCTTGGACCTTAATTTTGGCTCTTTTCTTCCTCTATTTTTTTTGGAGTGGGGAGGGGGGGGGGGTTTGCGGGCATTCGCTCATGGCCCCTCCTTCCTGCATATAAAACCATTTGCTAATTTAATAGCGTAAAGATCACTTCTACATCGCACCATTTTTGAGAGGTTCGAATTTAAGCGAATTTGTAAAGATTAAAGCATTCGTGAATACTTTTATTCAATACGCAAGTTTCCCTCTAATGCAATAATGACTGGTTTATACTGTACAGTGTACAAGCATCAAAAAAGTTGCTTTCAACGTTGAAGCGGGTCAGCATATAATTTCCTTGTTGGCTATATTTGGAGAGGGTGCAATCATTATTATCTTTGATAAAGGTGAATTAAGTCCCGCAGAAATGGCAGACATTAACAAACAGAAAGAAGGAATCTACCTTTAAGATTTTTGGTTGTTTCTATTCTTCGTTGGTCTATTCGCTTTATTAGTAGAGTAATTTAAAAAGGTTAAGAACAAATGCTACTATTATTGCGCAATGACCATTGTGGACACGATGAAATATTAATGTCTGCATTTCTAATCCACGCGTAAGCTATCCATGGACACCTTACCTCACACTTGTTTTCATCCGCTGGTGTTTCGTGTGTGTACAAAACATCAATGAAGAAATGCGGGTTCTTGATCAGGTACGTGAATGACTCTTTTCCATTAAGAAACTGCGGTAAACACTGGGACCTCCCATACAATAAAACTGAAATAAATCCACATAAAATTGAAGGATTTCAAAAGAAGTACCTGTATTTAATAACCTTTATCCTTCAAAAGAAGTACCTATATTTAATAACCTTTAACGTGTGATTAACATTTAAAACGAGTACAAAATAATGCATTCATACGTGCTTACATATTATAAGCAGAAAACCTAGGATTTGAAAAATGTTACCTGAACAGACCAAAAGAGTAATATAACAAACCTAACTTCCATACTGTTTTCATTGAAGGTGGTGAAAAATACAAGCAAGTGAAAAAAAAAAGTAATTAGTTTACCAAAGCCAATCCTTTCTTAAAACTAGCCAAATTCCAAACTAAATTGACCATGCTTTATTTCACAAAATATTAAATCTTTCATTGCAATTACCGTTTACACCTTGAATTAAACTCGGACTCCATACTTTCATAATCATTTTACAGTTTACCATGTTACAATAGTTTTAACATTGAATAAACAAATGTCAACTGAAGTATTTATTTTAGTTAATTTGGCCCTTAATCTTTCGGCTTCAGTACCTCCAATAAATAATTCATAAAAGAATCTAGTAATTTCTTGGACCCCCTTCAATATGACTGCTCTAAAACCCTGGTATGACAAGTCTACACTTTCCCAGCAAACCAAAGCTTTAACAAGGACATGTCGGATCATCATCAATGTCCCCTTCTCTATTTTTTTTTATCTTGACCTTTGGTCTAAGAAATTAAGTCTTGCTCGAGGGACACAATATTATGATGATGATCCATACGTATGTGAAGTTTCATTAATTATGTTCAGTGGTTCAAAAGTTACGGCAAGGACCCTGATGCTTGCTCATGATTCATATTTGTGTGAAGTTTCATCCATTTAAATGCCAAGCGGTTCAAAAGTTATAGGCCAGACACGAAAGTGTAACGAACATACGGACGGACAAATGAACAGCCAAATGCAATCCAGCATGGACCCTCCAAATTCTTTGGTCGGGGCCATATCATCATCATATATTGCCGCATCTAACTTCGGGGAAGGGGGGTTTAAAAAACTATGATCCTCCTTGTAATTCATAATTCTACCCTAAACTGCTTCTTATAAATGAAAATTTAATTTCAAATAAGGTGGCTGAATTATAAACAGGGTTGGGAATCTTCACGTCCCCGACTCCCATATATTTTTTTAAATGGTCTTTTGAATGTTACAAGCATAACATACGCGAACCCATTTCCCTTTCTCGATGCAATAGGTTTGCCGTCTGAACTTAGGACTAGAAGCATTTGTACGTCTTGCTGAATCACATAGAGTATAATTATCAGGAATAAAGTACCATTCCAGTTTCTGATATCTAGCGTTACCTCTCATGAAAAGGCTGGGTTAGTTTGTGTTTCGTGCAGGAAGGAGGAGGTCCCACGGGCAAATGCCCGCAAAAATGCCCCCCCCCCCCATAAAAGAGGAAGAGGACCAAAATCAAGGTACAGGAGGGTGTTCGAGATGCCCGGACACTGCGTTTGAAGGACTGGAGGTCATAGACAGGGGGAAAGATGGACTGAGAAAGATTGTTCCAGAATTCACCGGTTGAGTAGATGAAAGCCTGAAAATACTGATTAACCCTCGCGTTAGAGAGTTGGACAGAAAAGGAATGAGAAGGTGTTAAAAGTGTGGTAGTGCGTGCTCTCCTTAAAGAGGAAGCATGCAGTTAGAGAATTCGGAAGAGCAGTGTCCATTATAATAGCGATAGTAATGATAGAGCGAGGCAACACTGCGGCGAAGAGAGAGGGATTGGAGACAGTCAGTAAGAGGCAGGAAATTAAAGAGATGAAAAGCCGATTCCACTTGGTCAAGTACGGCTTTGTGGGTTCAGCCACCCGACACGCGAGAAGCGTACTCCATACACGGATGGACAAGACCCTTATACAGAAAGAGCAACTGAGCAGGGGTGAAAAACTGTGGAGCCGATACGGCACACTTAACCTCTTAGAAGCTGTTTTGGAAAGAGAGTATATGTGATCTTTCCGAGGAAACACCAAGAATGTTAAGAGAAAAGGAAGGATTGAGTTGTGTATTGTTGAAGGTAAGGGTATACTCGTGTGGAAGATTGTGACAATTAGACAGATGGAGGAACTGAGTTTTTGAGGCACTGAAAGTCACGAGGTTTTCTCTGCCCCAATCAGAGATGGTAAAAAGATCAGAGGTCAGGTGTACCATAGCCGTCCTACACGAAGCATGGAGTGACTACTGTGAGGGATGCTTTGCGGAGCAAGTGGAGAAGTGAAAAGTGGAATCATCGGCATAGGAGTGGATAGGACATGAAGTGCAACTTAATAGATCATTGATAAATAAAAGGAAAAGAGTGGGTGACAGGGCAGAACCCTGAGGAACACCAGTTAATAGCTTCAGGAGAAGAACAGTGACTATCTACAACGCAGCTATAGATCGGCCAGAAAGGAAATTAGAGAGGAAGACACAGATTGAAACCGAAGGAGGGCAGTTTGGAAATTAAAGATTTGGGCAAGACTATCAAAAGTATTAGATATGTCTAGCGTAAGAGCAAAAGTTTCACCAAAATTCCGAAAGGATGACGACCAAGAGTCAGAGAGATATGCAAGATCGCCAGTGGAGCGTCCCTTTCGGAACCCATACTGACAATCTGAAAGAAGATTATGAGAGGAGGTATTTAAGAATCTGGTAATTATGTCGCAAATGACATGGCCTGAAGTTGAAATAAAAAATACATTTTTCTAGTGTATTTTGGTGTGCTCTGTTCAAATATAACCTTCATTTCTTGTGCAAATGAACAGAAATACATGTTTGGGCCATGCAATGACAACTGCATTTCTGTTCATTTGCACAAGAAATGAAGGTCATATTCAAACAAAGCACACCAAAATACACTTGAAAATGTATTTTTTATTACATTTTATACAATAAAGCATAACCTAACACGTTCATGTTACAAGATCTCATAAACGACGCATTACCATAGGAAATGTGTAAAACACCTCAAAATTAACCAGGAAAGTTTGCTCTCGTCATTTTCGTTTAAACTAACAAAAATATCACAACTTAACCTAACCAATCATCAAGGGTGTACAGGTGACCCAACAAAGTTGATGATTCCTCATGACTTAACGATAGTGTTAATCGGGCCTTACAGACGATTTCAACTAGTAAATATCTACTGTAAACTTGTAGCCTATATAATTATATGAACTTGCATCCATAAAAAGCAAAATAGTTATTTTAATTAAGCGTAAATATAATATATGATTTAAGAATACATTTATACACCTCCAAAATATTCATGCAGTGCAGTTTTTCATCGAACAAGATTATTATGTATGTAAATTAGTGTGGTGATGGTTTACGTGTTTCTGTAATTTCTATCTCGTATGTATTGTTCAGGTCAACGTAATTGATTTATTGACTTAGTCCATAAATTTTTATACTCTGAATCTGTTTATATACGATTTTCTTTTGTTTCTGTACCTTCGTATCAATGAATTTATTGCTAAATTTGTTTCAGTATTCTAAAGCAATTTGTCCATTTAAGGATTCATGTACTGTATAAAATATCGATCAAATTTAGTTCTAAAATTAAACTATAACCTACCTATAACCTGCAACTTATTAACTTTACCTAAAGTTAACGTGAACTGAATATGGGATCTTTGATTTAGGTTAAGCACTTAGAATAAGAAAAAGTACTAGATTTTACAGGAATGAAATTAGTTACTTTTGTTTCGATTTTATCATACTTTGACCGACTTTTATTTCAGCGTGGCGGGAGGACCTATTTTAATGGCCTTTATTTCTGCGACAGGATCGTTTCTCGCTGTGATAGGTAAGAGTTATTTAGCTATTTAATGCTGTAACAAACATTTCTCATTGCATAAGAACTCTGGTAACTACACGCTGTAAAATAAATTTCTCTACTGCTTTCTTGGGCTAACCTAGAGTGGATCTTAAGGTCTTTGTTAGTCTGCAACTCTGTACTCGGAAAAGGCCATCGATGTCGATAGAAATTACTAGTTAAAATTGGTAAGCAAAATTATAATTGCTTGAGCTCGATACAGACTTTATTTGCAACCTCCAAGTCAAAACTGTTTGTGGCTGTAGACACATTTCAAGATTGTTGGGAGTACAAAACTTTTAAGAATGTGACTACAGCTTCGCTATAGACAAATTTTATTTAAAGTTTGAGTTGAATGTGTGTCTAGTTTACAAACGTGTACGAAGTTGTCTCCAAAATATATTTTTATAAATATGACGTAAACTTCAAAAAAGTTTGACTCGTAAAGACCAAGTTTAAACTATATTCTAATATATCAAGTCACCTCATCTGATTCATGAGGCGTCATACTAAATTGAAAATACGATAACCTACAAATACAATTCAAATTACGATTACTACACACTACACAACTTTTTATTCTTCGAAAAGTAATGAAACGTTGTATTGGTCTTGTTTCCTCTAATCTCTATTATTACAACCATAAGGAGTAGCCTAGGTAGCCTAGTGGTTAAGACGCTGGGCTGCTGGTAGGGCGTGGTTCGGATTCCACGTTAAACTGTAGGTCTAAGGTAGAGTGAAAAGCTTGACCTTCATCAGAATGAACAATTCGGGCGGAAGTAAATATTGTACCTAATCTGAAATTACCAGCCATTCCAGACTGCCGTGCATTCATCTCTACTTCATAATTCCAGCTGACGAAACAGCATAAATGAAATTCTAAATGTTTTATAATTCCAAAGTTTCTTGTGTGGGGGAGGACGCTGCAAGTAAATTTCAGAATGAATGTTTATGAAGTGATTTGGTAATTATATTAGGCATGCTGGTTTGAACTTTAAACTGCAGATGTGTATCCTAGCCTTCCTAGGCTATAGTGACATTTTGTGTGGTGAAAACTATCAAAACTGCATAGTCTTCATAATAAATGAAACTTTGAACATTATTTTTATGAAGTCATCAGTAGTTAAAATCGAAGTAATGTTACACATCGGAATTTTTACTTGAGATTTTGTTGCTATGAATATATAGTGAAAAATTACTGAAGAAAGCTGTAACAATGATACGAATTTCTAGTTAAACTATTTTCCTCCCACATTCTCTACCTTTGGCCTTGAGGCCTCACACTGCATTAAAGAATTAATAGAGCATAACGGATTAAATATTAAATAAAGTTCATTACATTAATCACCGAATCCTTTTTCTCTTTGTGAAGGTTATGGAACTCAGTTCTATGTAGCATTTTCCGAACTTACTACCAAAGGAGACGGCATCAAATTCGAGATACAGTCTCTGCTGGAACTCTTGATACCTGATCCGGAGACTTTAATAAGACCTCAGGTAAACATTTTGGGTGATTTTTTAAGATGTTTTATATGAAACGACAAGAACAAACTCTGGTTATAAAATCTGTAGTCTTTAATAGTGCTAAAGTACATCTAAATTGTAGAAACGTTATTCTTTATACTTACAAATATGAAGACTCCTTAGCCTAAAAACTGTAATCCTAATTAAATCACATTACAGATAAAATACAATTAAATTTAATCCCTCTTAAAGGTTTGGCTCGCTGCGATGAGTCAGGCTCTGCTTTGTTTAGGTCCCGGAGTCGGTATGCTGCTCAATCATTCTTCTAACAACGTCTTCCGACACCCTCTGAAAAGGTAACTTCGTACAAACTTTGAAGTGTTGTTAATATCCTTTTGTTTTCAGTGGCTACGTGGTACGTGCAAACTCCGAACTAGAATTATTAGCCTCATTAACTTTTTGTACTTTATTTTCTCTGGAAATTAAGTTCTATGTTCAATGTTGTACTGATATTAGAAGCCTAGTTCTACCTTTCATAGTTTGTTGGGTTAAAAGGACCCATTGATTCGCCTTTTTGCAAATCGTTTCCGTTCTAACCTGTTCTGTCGTAATGATGCATACATTATTACATTAATTAATTAAAAAAAATCTCATTTCCCAAGGATATGAGGTGAGAATAATAATGATGATGATATTAGTAAAAGAAAATACCCAAGTTTATTCACACACATTAGGGGCGGAGCCGCGGAGGGTAGTCTAGCGGGGGGGTGCACCAAACAGACATCATACCTAGTATTTTATTTGATCAACATTTTTTATATATATCATACGCTCCACCCACCATACTGTGGGGTAGCAACAGGAAACGGGCTTCCTGTTCCTGTGCGTGAGCTGAAAGGTATCAAAAACTCGTACTCCCCTAAGGGGATGATCCACGTTTAACTTATTATAATGCATACATAGGCCCTATTTTTTAATGGTGTGGTAGTTGCATTAACGAAGAAATATTTTTTTCAAAGACAAAGAAAACGTGAAAATAATATTTATCAAATTCTGTGCATTTCAATTGTAATAAGCATGTAATACTTACAGTATAATGCAGTACTTACTGTAATACTTAGTATACTACACAGTTATAATACAGTATAATTGAACATGAAATACGTGATTAGTAATCATGTATTTTATGTTGTTATATTGTATTATAACAGACATTTCGCAAATAATGCAATATTATGTAGACCTAATTATCATGATCTGGGTGTCAATTGTCGGACAAAACGTTCACGAGTTCCATTCGTCCTTTGGGGATCTAGCCTAGGGGGGCACGTGCCCCTTATCCCCCCCCCCCCACTGGATCCACCCATGCACATCTCCCAATAACGCTTCTGTTTTTTAGTCTTTTACTTCCGAATCATTGCACTTCACCCGATAGCCTATGTTTTAGAAATGTTATATTGAATTTTTTTCTGATAACACTGTAACATATAAAAAGGTAACCTGGTGACTCATTTCCCCACTGTATGCGAGTGAGAGTGCCCCAACGGTCACATGAGCTCGAGCATTGAAAGGGTGAGTGACTGGCTTAACCGAACCTAAGAGCCGGCAGCAGGGCGCGAACCTAGACTCTCGCTGCCCAGAGTTCGGCACCGATACTACTAAGTCATCAGGAGCTCACATTGTGAAATACTTTCCAGTATCTTCATATAGTGTGTCCTCTTCCTTTTTTTATACCTTGATGAGCATCCTCATACCTTGTAAAGTGTACATGTACTTTAAGTGGCACTGTACTCTCTGGTACTGATAATACCGAATAGTTTGTGACACCTGGTATTAACTAGCTATTAAGAGGTAAAAAATTTTAAAAACAGATACGAAACCGTTTGTCAGACTGCTAAAATAGGTTGGTATTACAAGAAACAAAGGACTGTACCATTGTCTATATACAGTATATCCTTACGGAAGAGGAGAATCACCTCCAAAAATATTTTTTTCACGGAAAAGTGAAACCATGTTCAATTTTTCAAAGGCTGACCAGTCAGAAGAAAATATTTGTACACGTGAAATCCAGTACTATACAACTGCAAATACAAATATAAATGTACAATGGAAGAAAGTAAAGAATGACCAAAGCCTACGAACAGTATATCCCGTCGGTCCACGCTCGCATTTTTAGCAAGTAAATAATTTCATGCAAACTATTTTAACCAGAAATATTTAAGCCAGTAAGACCTTAACATTTCCTTTAAACTCACGAGGCACTTAACTTTTTAGTACAGCTTCATAAATTTGAATTAACTGGATATGGATGCGAAGCTCAAAATTTATATGGTTATAGTATTTTTGCAAATTTGTCTCGCCGCGTTTTCCTCTACTATATCACAAAGAGAGTGAAATTTTGTACGACCGTGGCCTGACTAAATATGGGTAAGCTTTGGAACGACCCTTAAAAAATTTAATTGAAAGTAAATTTGAACACCCATCAGCCTGTTTAATTTTTTAAACGTTTTTTCTTAAGTAGATCTGGCTCTAGGCCACTAAACTATTTTTAATTGTTAGGTCACGTTTTCGTTTTTGAGGGTTGCCTCCTCGTAAGTTTTTTATTTTTTTAATGTGCACTTCTCTACACATTTTATCAAACAGCTCCTTGTCACTACCATGGGTTGAGCGTGAAGAATGAATTTGGTGACGTAGGTATGTAAAACGCTTACAACCAACTAACTGTGCACACTTAATCATCCTGGTTTCCATTACTTTACTTTATTCACAAACAGTTTTCATCTCGCTGTGTACTTTTTTTGCCACAAACTATTAATTCCAGGCTTACTCACATTCACTAATCATGTTCTTCAGTCTTTCTCACTAATCTCTCACCTGTACAGTTTGTACTATCATTTCTTGCGATTCTATTATTATAGTAGTAGTAGTAGTGAATTCTCTCCAAGTAACCATAATTACGTAACAATGACGTTCCATATTTTCGGGTGTCTTGAAATCGTTGTTAGCTATTCCTTGTGTAAAAACACTTTCACTTCTTTTGAAATGTACTCTTATTGTACAAGTTTTGAATAAGAAACTCTTCGTTTGAATAATCTTAATAAGGCAAGAGTTTTTAATGTACCTTCGATACAAAATAGGCGACACAATATCGAAAAACATCTTTGATAAAAATAAATGTACTTTCGAAATGAAACCCAAATTTTTATACCAAATGATATTTCAACCTCAGCAAAACGTAAACTGGATATAAACATTGTATATTTAATCTAACCAAATAGTATTGGATGTTAAGGTGCAAAAATGTTTTTTGATTGGCCAGCTTGTGGAAGAAATGAAACATGATCCCAAATTGGATAATTCATAATTTCTAATCAATCATGATCTGAATAGTGGGAGGTGTACTGGTGTACATGCTCCACCTACGTAGGCAGTGATTTCTATAAAAGTTAAACATTTTTAGACTTCATTCCATTTCTACTCTGTGAGGATATACTGTACATAAGGTATAAGGTCTTGGAAAAATGTATTAATAGTTTCGCATAAACATGAAATAAAGATTTTTTTTGTATAATAGTTTTCTAATGTGTGGTAAATATTGTAGATATTTTGGTTTTATTTACCGAATAGCATTTTCTAGGTTCCAGTTAAATAATACAACCACTATTTTAAGGTAATAGGCCTAGTTTAGTTTCATTAAAAGAAAAATTAAAAAATAATAATAATTCATTGAAGATCCATCTTCACTAACCCTAATAAAAACCTTTTATAGGCATTTATGGTTTTTAACAACGCTGACGATACTCGCTACAACGATTGTTACCCTAACAACGACCTTCGAGACAATGCTATTCTCCAGTCACTTTTCTTCCTCGAGAAATTTCAACCCTGTAACAGAACAAACGGATGACTTTGTAAATAGCACTTCTTCATTGCTTCATTTCGAGTTGTACACAAATTCTACCTTTTTCACCGATAACGAGTCTTACGTCATTATATCGCCAAATAAGACAAACAATTGCGTCCTATTTTCCTACAGGTATAAAACCTTGCATTCGTTATTAATTATATTGACATGCATACAAATTATAATTGGTTTATATGAAAATGAATATATCTCTGAAAACCTTATAAACTACAGGTCATTTTTTTTTTTTCTCTCCAGCCTTGCAGATTTTTCTTGCACTAACGTCCCTCCTGGCTTAACCAAAGGAATTCCATTCATTATAGCGTCTCATCTAGCATCTTTTTCAATGAGGCAATACCCGATATGGTTGTCCAGTCTCATGAAAAATTTGATATTTTTAGGTAATTTTTTTTTTTTTTTTTTTCTAATAAGAGACTAATATGATGTCATAATTATTATAACTTTACATTAATAAATTTCACTTCTAGTTTTAACCCTTACACTCGCTGATGACTTCATTGAGTAATTAAATATTTGGCCATGCTGTATCGTATGTATAACATTTTAACCACTTAATTTCCACGTGTTTCGGTCGTACGGTACCATTAGTTACCAGTGGCATCTCACGTAGGTGGGTTGTGCTGTGATTGTACTCGAATAACTCTATACCAAACCTGCAAGAAATCTATTTAGGAATTTTTTTTTTCTGTACCGTTTTGTTTATAAATAAAATCAGATATTTATGTAACTGCAATTTGGTTTTGTGCTGTATTATTTTGTCTAGATTTTTACATTTGCGTCACCAATAATTATGCATAGCTGATCTAATAGATATCCTTTTTGTGTAGATATGGAAAATATCCTAAACAAAGTATTTTTTTATAAACTATCAGTTAATATGAATTAGTGCTAAAGATATTTTTATCGCCACGCAATTTTATTCGTGAGTGAAAGGGTTAAATTGTTCCATTTACTTTTTATTTTATTGTACCTATACATTTTCAACTCGCACATTTTTATAGGGTTTTTAGGAGCTGGTGTTGCCACGTCGTGCGTCTGTATGCACGTGGGCGTAGTGGCCGCCCGTGAAGCGAGAAGTTTACCGCCCGCGGTGGCCGCGTTAGTTTTAATGGCAGTTTTATCTCTCGTCGCGGCACCGATGTCAACTAAAGTAAGTTTGAGTAAAGTGTGTCAAACCTTCCAAGCACAAACGCATATACTTTTTTAAATTTACGCCTTAATTCCAGGTGGAACAGTTCATCGACTGCATCAATGGCAACTATGAATTGACAGATGTATGGCCGGGCTACGTCATGGCCAGTGTCGAAACACTGCTTCCCGTCGATTAGCAAAATTAAGCGACATCTGGAGAGTAGTTGGATGGGAGACCGTCCTCTGCTTCCAGATAATGCAACGACCCGTAGTTCAGATTCCACGTAAAGCTGTAGGTTCCCCTCGTCATATGATCATAGATGTTGGGAAGGGGGATTAAACAATCCCATCAATACATTACAGATGTATGGCCCACCTATGTTACCTTGATTATAAAAAAAAAATAAAAAAAGATGACTAAAAAGAAATTATTCGTGAAAATAAATGCAGTGGGAATATAGTAGCTTTGTTATACCGAGTTTCTTCAACCAAGGAAACTAAAATTCCATTAAAAGGATCACTCGGAGCGAAGTGTTCAAATTTTGAACATTCTGAACTTCTGAGTGGTAGTTCCAAGCTTTGCTATTTATTTTAAGATGTTTTTTGCATCTAAAGAATCTTTTCTTACAGGCTGGAGCCTCGTTGATTCAACTAGTGGATCATTATGTTCTTATGCCAGGATTGTTGTGGCCTCCTGTTGCAACGTTGATCGCTCTGGCAACATGCCATGGTTCGTTTTTACCCTCCCATTCATTTCTGACATATAATTTATGCAATGTAGTAATAATTAGTGAATATATTCTTTATAACTTGTCTCCTATTTTCCTTTGGTCTTTAAATTTTGAGTAGTTCTGTTCGCGGTTTCTGCAAAACCATTCAGAAATAGTTTACAGTATAGTTGAGCATCACCTTCATTCCTGATAGAGGGCTACGTCTAGGCCATGGTTCTGATTAATCAGTTAATCATTGTTTCAAATTTAATCATTAATTAATCAAAATATTTTTAGAAAATGATGGGAAATGATTGATTGATTAATTAATTTCCTCATAATTTCAGTATCATTTTACCTTAAATCTTGTAATGTATCATTTGAATTTAGCACATTTTTTGGCATGTATAAACTGTCTAATCCACCCATGCTTGATTTCTTGAACTAAAGCAAACCAAATGTTTTCTTCGGTCTTACCTCACGCAACAGAAACAAAGCTTTCTTACTCTTTTCAGAAGTATTTAATTTTTAATAATTTTTAATCAGTTAATCATTGATTAATTAGAAAATTTCATTATTCATAACTTTTTCTAAAAATGATTAATTAACCATGTCCTAGCTACGTCGTGGCCAATGTCGTAACACTGCTTCCCGTCGATCAGCCAAGTTAAGCAACATTTGGTCTGGAGAGTAGATGGATGGGAGACCGTCCTTCGCGTCCAGATTGTGGCGACCCGTAGTTCGAATCTCACGTAAAGCTGTAGGTCCCCTCCACCATGTGATCTTAGATGTTGTGAAGGTTAAACAAACCTTGTATAAAAAATAATTCTAAATTACTTTTTACAACAGGAGTAACCAAAATTCGGAAAGATATGACCTTCATGCTCGAGTCTGTTGTGTCATGGTTTTGGCTGCCGATCTGGGCACTTGTTTTGCCGCTCCTTCTCTTAGTGAGTATATAATGAAAATAGAAAGATTATATGAGGGTATCTTCCATAAGTTCAGAATATTAGCCATGCGCACCCGCGCATATATATATATAACTATATATATGTTAGTTTGCTTGTACCTTGTGGTGAATGGACGTGCTGTGTCTCTCTGTATTAACACTCAAATAAGAAGGGACTAAACTAGTCGGTGGTTTATTCTGTTTACACCCGAAAGTGTATAAAGTATCTGAATCCGTGCATATAATACAGGGTGTACATAAAGTCAGGATCTATTTTTGTGAAGCACTTGGAAATTATATGGAATTCAATCATAAAATGATAGTGGTAACATTTATTAAATAATTAAGAGTAGGATTCGACGTGACGCCCATCAGTATCCCTGCACAGCTCAAATCGTTCCGCAGCATTTCTAAACACATTCTGGAGCATTTGCGGGGTTATGTTATCTGCAGCAGTTCGTATACGTGTACGTAAGTTTTCAAGACTCGTAATCTTCGTCTGATAGACGTGCGATTTGATAAAGCCCCATGCAAAGAAATCTAAAGGGGTTAAATCTGGTGATCTCGCTGGCCAAGGTCTGTTGCTTCCGCGTCCGATCCAGCGATTTGGAAAACGTCCATTTAGATAATCCTGAACAATTTTGGCATAGTGACAAGGAGCACCATCATGTTGATAGACGACGGTACGTTACAGTACAAGGAGTATCTTCATCGGAATCTGAGGCCCTCAGCTCAGTACCACAAGGAACAGTATTAGCTTCACTACTCTTCATAATCATACTAACTGACATAGATGAGGACGTTACCAGAGACACACAGTAACATCCTTTGCGGATGACAAAGATCAGTAGAAAAATAAGAAACCCAGAAGATATAGGATCTCTACAAACCGGCATGAACAGACAACAATATGAAGTTTAACACTGAGAAATTTCAGCTGTTGCGGTACGGTAAAAGAGAAGACCTAAAATCCATGGACTATTCTACCCCAGATGGACAGGAAATTCAGAGAAATTCTAGAGCAAAAGATTTAAAGGTTGTAATGAATGATGCGAAATTTGAAACACAAAATAAGATAGCAGTAAACAGAGCAGAGAATAATGGGGCAGGTATTGAGAACCTTTAAACGAAGGGATAGGAAATCTTACTCTGAACCCTGTAACTCCCCAAACAACGGTGGAAAGTAGAAAAGGAAGACTGTGTCGTGTTCCCAAATTAAAGGCGAGACAGGGAACATCCTTAACTCTGAAAGAAAATAGTTTTGTTGCGAGAGGACCAAACTGTTTAATCAGCTGCCCAAAGACCTAAGAAACACGAAAGGAGTTGTAGCGGACATTTTCAAAAGATGATTAGACTCCTGGCTCAGAAGAATCACCGATGAGCCGGGAGTACCTGGCTATGTGAGGTGGAGAGCACAAGAAACCAACTCACTACTTCACCAGGCCAACTCGAGAGGAGGGGCGACAAGCTTGACCTTCGCGAAATGAGGAATCATCGCGCGGAACCTTTGTAAGGTAAGGTATTTATACAGGGTGGCGCAAAAGTCACGAATCATAGGAATTTTCAGTGTTGACTATTTTTTGTTTAGGGATGGCTGCGAAATTAACAATAGACGAGAGGGTGAGCTTGGTTTTAATGCATGGAATACCAGGTACTACAAATCGATGAATCGGTACAGAATTTAAATTCTGTACCGATTCATCATGTATATATGATTGAACTCCCCTGAGGTTTTTTCCTGATACACACAGACCGTGCATGGAACAAGGAACTCTTCTGGGAAAATTAAATCCACTATAGTTCGAATATGTTATGGTAAATGACAAACACTATAGTTTTTTTTTCATAATGTTAGCCCGACGTGGGCAACGGGTCCCTCGCAAAGAGGCCCCAAAAATATAGCTCCCCTCACCAGCTATCTGCAAAGCAGATCGGATCCAGCTTTGGAACAGTGGATTTAATTTTCCCAGAAGAGTTCCTTGTTCCATGCACGGTATATATATACACATACCCCCCCCCCCCCCCCCCCCCGAAGTAGCGCCAATAGTAAGCCGCAGTTTTTACCAGTTAAGTTGAATCTTGTAGATAAGTCTGATTTTCTTGTACGACCTACTTTTTTTCAGGTTAGGTTAGCTCATCCAAAGTTAACCTAACCTAAAACAAGTAAGATGGTGTGTAAAGTATAAGGAAGCATAAAGGACCACTTGTTTGACTTTTTTAATTAAAATCTTCATGCAGGTGAAATTCAAATAATCATTGTATATGGTTTAAAAACGCTTCCTCTAAAATTTCTTATAGAATCCCCACCTCTACTTTAAAACAAGCGAGTGATTAATAATTTGAAAATATAAAACATATAACCTGTTCCACCTACTGGGTAAAAAATGGTCACGAACGAAATTTAAATGTTCGGCCAACTTGGGCATGTACATAGTGCGTGTGCGTGATTCTTTAAGTATGTCATACTCTCATTTATTGAGTTAATCCATTAAATTTTTGTTCATGAAACCTGGCACGGTTATGGTGGAAGGATAGTTTTTCACAGGCACAAAACTTGGTCTCCTCTTTGTGAAATTGTTGATGAATCTGGGCAGTGTAACTTATCGTCACACTCTTCAGCATTTCAATAGAATAAAATGGGTCGTGTTAGTAAGGACTTCGCCAAAGATAGGAGGCCGTGATAGGAATTTAGTGTCCAGATTCCTCAAGTAATTTCGGAAAGGGGAGGACACTTTGAGCATGTTGCGTGCCTGAAGAACAAAAATCGTGCAAAATTTCATATAATCACAAATAACAGCGACTTAACTGATAGTATTCTGTAAAAAATCACTTCCACAATATCAGACCAAAACATTACTAAAATAACCAATATGACTACTTCATCGAATGATGAACTAAAAATTACGGAACTAAGTACATGTGAACGTTTTAACTTAAAACTGCAAGGCCACATTAGACGAATTGGGAAAGCATACAATCGAGCATGGTAGCCAAATACTGGGAAACCACCTTTAAAGATGAAATAGTGGAATGGATGCTATACTCTTTACTAATGAAAAAATCCCTAGAATTGTGGAAAAAATATATGTTCCAGAGAAACGAGCAAGAAGGAAGAAAATCAAATTAAAGAGGAAAAAAAAAAAATGTTTCGCAGGAGGAAGTTGAAATTAAATAACAGGAAAGTAATTACGGAGTAACTGGATAAAGGGGAACGGGTAGAATAGTTTAGTAATAGCACAGTATAACGTCTGTTGCTAACGATACCCGAAATCAGTAGACTGAATAAATATTCATGTTGTATAGGATCTGCATATGGCCAAAACACATTAAATCTAGCGCCGAAAATTTTCATTTGTTAAGGTACAGCTAAAACCTATTACTATTGCGTACCATGTGGACTGGAAGCTCGGATGCAAAATTTGAAGCACTTAAGAGAGCAAATAACAAAACCATTAAATCTATTCTCGGAAAAAGGATGCACCATGACTCGCATATAAAAAGTAACTCTAGTGTTTGTTCATAAATCTCGAGCTAGACAACCAATCATCCAGACAACACTGCAGCACAAGTTAGGAAGAATGTGAAACCATAAATATTTGATCTATAAATTACTACTATGGAAAGTCTGATAATTAAAAGCAAAGTCGTTTCTTTGTTTTACTTTAAATTAACCCTACATCTACAAAACAAAAAACAAACAAAAAACTATTATTATTATGATGATGTAACTGAGCGAGTTTATAGAATTTAATATCTGAACCCTGATTTGTTTTTAATTATTCTTTAGGGAGTTACAGTATGGTCTTTTTACTTCGACTGGCAAGAACTTGGTCTAGTGCAGGGACCAGAATGGAGATTAGCCATCGTTTGGAGTCTACGAATTGGTCTCCTCATCTCAATGCCCGTGACAGCTGTAATCGTTATCAATTCGCAACTTGCTTACGGATTTAAGGATGTAAGTTTTATCTTCTAAAAGTGTTTCCTAAAATATCTGACAGTAGTTAACACGCACACTAAAGAGAACGTGGCTTCTCTTACAAGATCGTGTGAATGAATTGTGTATCCTTCAGTTTCTACCTTTTCTCTTCTTATGCTCGGATATAGAATGTAGATGGTCTTACTTCTCACTCAAACTCATTTGGGAGAAAGATATTTGATGTATCAAAACTGGGTAATATTAACGGTTATATAGAATTCTATTTAAACCAATGAAACTATTATTAGGTAAAAAAAAAATAAAAAAATAACTTTATTGCAAGTTAAAACAAATGACTATAAAAGTATCCATTGAACTCGGTTTAACTTTATAGAAACCATTGAATTCATCAATATATTTTATAAACTTTAACTGATACTCATTAAAATAATGAACATAAACAATTACCTCGCCATCAAAACAAGTGGAAGGAATTACATTATACAGTACTAGAAATTTCAGAATGTCTGTACCACTTATTATAAAGACCAAATAGAGAGACGAAGTGCACTAATTATGGCTTAAATAAAAACTTTAAATATAAATTAAAATTTTTTTTTTTTTTTTTGTTAGAAAAGAAGAGGGGGTTATGAACTTTCAGGTAGGTTAGCTAAATTACATTGAATGGAATTGAACTTCGCTGGACTGGTTTGGAGTAAAAGTGCTAAATACATAGATTATTCCAAAGTGAATTTCGAAGCTCTTGCGAAATTTTCGCTGAATCTCTCGATTACATTTAAGAAGCGTGTTTGATAGAACAAAGTAATTGTTGAATTCATGAACGAAATCCATTTCAGAAAGTGTTGTCATCGCTGCAATCTTCGAGAGAGTGGGGGGATTGGGGACCACAAGACCCCATTGAACACCACAACTGGCGCCGATGGAGGGAGGACGAAACGCGTTCGTACGCCTCTCTCGAACGCAGACTAGCGTCCAAGTCTCGGCCTCTCACCTACACACACTCCACCCTCAGTTCTTCCAGCTCTTCCACCTTGGCCAGACTCAGAGCCAAGTATAGAGGACAGATACAAGCATGCGACCTTTAGTAACTGGGAATGACCACGATTTTAGAAGTTACTGAATGGGTTCAGGCACTAAAAATTAAAAAGGCTTCCAGGCTGTGGTCTGAGTTGGCGTCTCTGAATATTATATTTGAAGTGCAAAGTTTTTTTTTCTTTTTCTTCAAACAAAAAAAAAAAAGTGTAGTGCAACAAATAAGAGCAGTATGTAATCATTTTTACGCTAAATATATGAACACATTAAGCCAGGCTGGTTCCAGTGCTATGTTTTTTTTTTTTAGTGCCAAACTGAATGAAAATCTCAAATGTTTTGCTCTTGTTACGATATAATCTTAAAATTGTTTGCAGTATAACAAGGAGAGATTATTCTGCGATGCTCATTTGGTATTATTACGCCTTTCGTGGTGCTTCTTACATTATTATTAACACTTTAGGTATGATAAAAAATGTGTTCAGTTAGTTTGCCTCGAGTACCGTATTTACTATTACGCGAATTAGTTTTTCGTAGCATTCAATAAAAACTCAAATAAACTAATAATAATAATTATTATTATTAATAACAACGATAAATACTGCCTATGTAAAGACTGCTTCATTAGTTACATTTAGTGTGTGTGTAAATCGTGCAAAATGTTTGTCCATTACATTTAAATTTTAAACTTAAAAAAGAGTAGAAATCTATAGACAGAGGCAAACTTAAAATTTATTCATAACAGTGAAATAATAACGAAAGATTTAATAAATAAAGGTATGTATATATATAGATAAATAATGTTACTAAATGCATTTTCTAACACTTTTTTTCAGATACGAGGCATTTTTATCAACTTTTTACAAAGACGCGCAGAAGTCATAATTAGGTTCATGTAAACATTCCTTTACTATTTATTATTAATTTTAAGGAAGTGTTGAAATTTGTATATTGTTGAGCTGAAACATTAGACATAAAAGAAAAATGCGAAAAAGAAGAAGTAACGAACAGGACTTCCTGAAAGTTCCGATGTGCTACCCTGAATGAAAGTTAATCTTGGTGTCTGAAGACAACCTTGTGTGTATTGGAAGTTGGAACGAATGATTACCATCATTCCCTGACAAATGTTTTGTTTACAGACAGAACATATCATTGTCGTAAAATTATTATATTTTTATCCAAATTTTATTTTTAAAATGATAAACACTATATATACACACACATTTGATAATCTTCCGCGCTCGTACCATAAGCATCTTATGCGATTCCAAAACTATTTGTTTTATACAGCCAGAGGAGAAGAAGAAAAAAAATTACTTCCAGGCAATTGTTTTCATTATTACGAATATATCAAAAGAATAAACTAATTGCACGGATGTTCATATCACTACTGCTGTGAGTGAGTAAGATGCTTTTAACGCGAGATTATAAAATGCTTCGAGCGAATCTGGAAACTTGCAGTTAAGTAAAAAAAATACACATTTACAATCATTGAAGTGTTACGCGCATAGGAATCAATCACCAATCAAAGATATTAACGAACATGTCCTGTAAAAATCAAGGTCAGATTGCTCAAAGCTTTCGCTCTTAACTCGTTTAATTAATATGGAAAATTTATTTTTCCTCCCCCGAAAGTTGAAACGTTCATTACTTCATTTTAGCATTTTGTCAGTGATTATTATTGATTTAATCTTATAACTTTTATGATATGAAAATCCTGTTGTTTATGTATATTGGAATAAAATTCCTTTATTTTTTTATAATAAATCGTTTCACTGTCTCCACATTTCGTATATCCTTCACAATGACTCTAATCAAATTATTAAGACTTTATTATTAAGAATTTTTTTTTTCCTCTTGTCACAACCAGACAGATAGGATCTTAAGTATTTTGATAAATGATAGGGACTGCTATACTTACAAAAAGAGTTTAGGGAATAAGCATTACAAAATTAAAGTTCACTCCTTCGCTAGAGTATAGTGAGCATCTTTCTGCGAGGGTCTCTGTAGAGGGTGCGCCAATAACATGCTGCAAAAATTATGAAATTTTGTTGCATTTCTCCCAACTTCAAAAATATAACTCCACCCAGTATCGTCAAGATCGCACAAAAGGTCGAAGATACCCTGAAAACGATTAAATATCCTCTTTAAAATAGCTTAAAGCTCTTAATTTGCTTCATGACCCTAGCTAGGAATGCTTAAAATACCTGAACTCAAGAATGAGCTATATTACTCCAATGGTTCAGCCTAAATTTAAGGTTTACGTCATGAGTGGGGGGGGGGGGGGGTACACAATCCTCTATTGGTAACTAGGAATTATAACTTAATTAGTAAACAATCTTTGAAATGAAGATTTATGTTGAATATCAGTTTTTTACTACTATGAATACTTTGCATCTCAGCTTTTGTATATGCTAGCAATATATTCAACACAAAGGTTAAAACTGCAAATGATCACACCACTTTTCAGGAAAAAGAGCTCTCATCCCAAACTCCATTTACATACATTTGGAGAATTGAAGTGCTACAGAAAACTAAGTTGAAGTCTACTCACAACTGTTAAATTACGCATTTCATGCAAGATATCACTTTACACGCTAATAGTTCAAGCTGAACTCTTCGCTCAAACTTTCGCCTCCAACTCAACCTTGGACGATTCCTGTGCTGTTCCTCCATCCCCTCATCCCTCTGGCTTAATTCCGTCTGAAATTAGAATCTCTTCCAAAGATGTTTTTTTTTCTCCCCTACCTGGGGCTGAACTCAAGGAAGGCCGTACGGTCCTGATGGTATCCCTCCTATTCTCAAAAACTGTGCTTCTCTGCTGACACCATGCCTAGGCACTCTTTCGTACTTGTCTTTCATCTGGTACTTTTCCTTTCTCCGTGAAAGTTTTCGCTTTCACTCAGCCTGTCCCGAAAAAGGGTGACCGCTCTCAACCCTCCAACTATTATCCAATTGCTTTGATTTCTTGCTTTCGAAAGTTTTTCAATCTATCCTTAAGAAGATTCTTAAACACCTCCCTTCTCACGATCTTTTTTCAGATCGTTAGTATGAGTTCCGCAAAGGACGCTCTACTAGACATATCAAATACTTTTGATAAAGACTAGTACAAATCCTTAATTTCCAAACTCCTCTCCTTCGGTTTCTATCCTTCTAACTATGACTTTCATCTCTGATTTCCTTTTTGGCCAATCTATAGCTGTGGTTATAGATGGCCACTGTTCTTCTCAAGCAATTAATGGTAGTGTTCCTCAGGGTTCTCTCTTGTCTCTTTCTTCCTTTTATTTATCAAAGATCTATTAAATCGCACTTCATGTCCTATCCACTCTTATGCCGGTGATTCCTATGGAAAAACTATACATGCCTGCCATACACTTTACAGTTCACAACAAAGCCTAATTCAAACCCAGGCTTATACGTACAACCCAATAAGTAGGCATTGGGCCTACATAAGAAAAATATATTTTTTCGTATCAAAATTTTCCATCACTGATTCATGAAAATTATTTTGAGAAGAAATAATGAAAATACAAAAATTAGACGTCTGGAGACTGCAAAATAAGCGAATTTAAGACAAAGATTTATATTAGTTCAACCAGAGCTATCTGGTGACGAGCATTGCTGGTAGGCAAGGAAGACGGGTTTAATCTTCCTACAAATTCTGAGTGAAAAACTAACAACACAAAGGGATAGCCCTATTCCTTCAGGTATTTAGGAATAGTGAATTGTCTGCATTAATTAAACTGAATAAACTCCTTGCATAATACTATCGCCTACATCGAAAGAGAGGCGCGATAGGCAGCCGTGCGCATTACAACCAGAAGCGAGATCCGACGAAATAATAAGGTATGGTAGTTTCCTTTTTTACCATTAGACAGTGCTAAATACCGAAGGCAAATAAATTCAACATTTAAAAAAAAAAAATTAACGAGGTCTTTTGAAGATCTCCACAAAAAAAACGCAACTTTTTGCGAAAAGACGTAGGATTTTTGCCGTCAACTCGGCATCAAGATCTGAAGGACATTTTCACCGGATCGCCAAGCAATCAAGCCATAACTCTATATATATATATATATATATATATATATATATATATATATATAGTTTTTCAAAACTCCATTCTTCACTTCTCCATCCGCTTGACAAAGCGTCCCTCTCAACAGTCACTCCATGCTTCGTGTAGGACGGCCATGATGCACCTGACTTCTGATCTTTCTATCATCTCTGATTGGGACAGAAAACCTTGTGGCCTTCAATGCTTCAAACACTCAGTTCCTTCATCTGTCTACTCGTCATAATGTTCCACACGAGTATCCCCTTACCTTGAATAAACAATTCAATCCTTCCTCTTCTCTTAACATTCTTAGTGTTTCCTCGTGATCTTTCCTAAAAAAGTCGCATATACGTTCTTTCTACTTCTAAGTGGTTATGTGTACTATACTGCTCCGCGGTTTCTTCACCCGGACAAAGTTGCTGTCTTTGTACAGGGATCTTGTCCGCCCGTGTATGAAGTACGCTTCTCATGTGTGGGATGGCTCAATCTACACAGCTCAACTTGACTGGGTGGAATCAAAGGGTTTTCGTATCTTACTGTCTTCAATCCCTCTCTCTTCGCCGCAATGTTGCCTCCCTCTCTCTTCGCCGCAATGTTGCCTCCCTCTCTCTTCGCCGCAATGTCCTCTCTCATCGCCGCAGCAATGTTGCCTCCCTCTCTCTTTACTGTCGCTATTCTAACGGACACTGTTCTTCTGAACTCTAACTGCATGCCGCCTCCTCTAAGGAGAGCACGCAGCATCAGACTTTCGACGGATTCTCATTCCTTTTTTGTTCAACTCTCTAACACTAGAGGGTTAATCGGTATTTTTAATCTTTCATCTACTCAACCGGTCAACTTCGGAACAATCTTCCTCAACTCATCTTTTCCCCCGTCTATGACCTCCCATCTTTCAAACGCAGTGTCCAGGTATCTCGAAAACCTTGGACCTTAATTTTGGCTCTTTTCTTCCTCTATTTTTTTTGAGGGGGGAGGGGGGGGGGTTGCGGGCATTCGCTCATGGCCCCTCCTTCCTGCATAAAAAACCATTTGCTAATTTAATAGCGTAAAGATCACTTCTACATCCCACCATTTTTGAGAGGTTCGAATTTAAGCGAATTTGTAAAGATTAAAGCATTCGTGAATACTTTTATTCAATACGCAAGTTTCCCTCTAATGCAATAATGACTGGTTTATACTGTACAGTGTACAAGTATCAAAAAAGTTGCTTTCAACGTTGAAGCGGGTCAGCATATAATTTCCTTGTTGGCTATATTTGGAGAGGGTGCAATCATTATCTTTGATAAAGGTGAATTATGTCCCGCAGAAATGGCAGACATTAACAAACAGAAAGAAGGAATCTACCTTTAAGATTTTTGGTTGTTTCTATTCGCTTTATTAGTAGAGTAATTTAAAAAGGTTAAGAACAAATGCTACTATTATTGCGCAATGACCATTGTGGACACGATGAAATATTAATGTCTGCATTTCTAATCCACGCGTAAGCTATCCATGGACACCTTACCTCACACTTGTTTTCATCCGCTGGTGTTTCGTGTGTGTACAAAACATCAATGAAGAAATGCGGGTTCTTGATCAGGTACGTGAATGACTCTTTTCCATTAAGAAACTGCGGTAAACACTGGGACCTCCCATACAATAAAACTGAAATAAATCCACATAAAATTGAAGGATTTCAAAAGAAGTACCTGTATTTAATAACCTTTATCCTTCAAAAGAAGTACCTATATTTAATAACCTTTAACGTGTGATTAACATTTAAAACGAGTACAAAATAATGCATTCATACGTGCTTACATATTATAAGCAGAAAACCTAGGATTTGAAAAATGTTACCTGAACAGACCAAAAGAGTAATATAACAAACCTAACTTCCATACTGTTTTCATTGAAGGTGGTGAAAAATACAAGCAAGTGAAAAAAAAAAGTAATTAGTTTACCAAAGCCAATCCTTTCTTAAAACTAGCCAAATTCCAAACTAAATTGACCATGCTTTATTTCACAAAATATTAAATCTTTCATTGCAATTACCGTTTACACCTTGAATTAAACTCGGACTCCATACTTTCATAATAATTTTACAGTTTACCATGTTACAATAGTTTTAACATTGAATAAACAAATGTCAACTGAAGTATTTATTTTAGTTAATTTGGCCCTTAATCTTTCGGCTTCAGTACCTCCAATAAATAATTCATAAAAGAATCTAGTAATTTCTTGGACCCCCTTCAATATGACTGCTCTAAAACCCTGGTATGACAAGTCTACACTTTCCCAGCAAACCAAAGCTTTAACAAGGACATGTCGGATCATCATCAATGTCCCCTTCTCTATTTTTTTTTATCTTGACCTTTGGTCTAAGAAATTAAGTCTTGCTCGAGGGACACAATATTATGATGATGATCCATACGTATGTGAAGTTTCATTAATTATGTTCAGTGGTTCAAAAGTTACGGCAAGGACCCTGATGCTTGCTCATGATTCTATTTGTGTGAAGTTTCATCCATTTAAATGCCAAGCGGTTCAAAAGTTATAGGCCAGACACGAAAGTGTAACGAACATACGGACGGACAAATGAACAGCCAAATGCAATCCAGCATGGACCCTCCAAATTCTTTGGTCGGGGCCATATCATCATCATATATTGCCGCATCTAACTTCGGGGAAGGGGGGTTTAAAAAACTATGATCCTCCTTGTAATTCATAATTCTACCCTAAACTGCTTCTTATAAATGAAAATTTAATTTCAAATAAGGTGGCTGAATTATAAACAGGGTTGGGAATCTTCACGTCCCCGACTCCCATATATTTTTTTAAATGGTCTTTTGAATGTTACAAGCATAACATACGCGAACCCATTTCCCTTTCTCGATGCAATAGGTTTGCCGTCTGAACTTAGGACTAGAAGCATTTGTACGTCTTGCTGAATCACATAGAGTATAATTATCAGGAATAAAGTACCATTCCAGTTTCTGATATCTAGCGTTACCTCTCATGAAAAGGCTGGGTTAGTTTGTGTTTCGTGCAGGAAGGAGGTGGTCCCACGGGCAAATGCCCGCAAAAATGCCACCCCCATAAAAGAGGAAGAGGACCAAAATCAAGGTACAGGAGGGTGTTCGAGATGCCCGGACACTGCGTTTGAAGGACTGGAGGTCATAGACAGGGGGAAAGATGGACTGAGAAAGATTGTTCCAGAATTCACCGGTTGAGTAGATGAAAGCCTGAAAATACTGATTAACCCTCGCGTTAGAGAGTTGGACAGAAAAGGAATGAGAATGTGTTAAAAGTGTGGTAGTGCGTGCTCTCCTTAAAGAGGAAGCATGCAGTTAGAGAATTCGGAAGAGCAGTGTCCATTATAATAGCGATAGTAATGAGAGAGCGAGGCAACACTGCGGCGAAGAGAGAGGGATTGGAGACAGTCAGTAAGAGGCAGGGAATTAAAGAGATGAAAAGCCGATTCCACCTGGTCAAGTACGGCTATGTGGGTTCAGCCACCCGACACGCGAGAAGCGTACTCCATACACGGATGGACAAGACCCTTATACAGAAAGAGCAACTGAGCAGGGGTGAAAAAACTGTGGAGCCGATACGGCACACTTAACCTCTTAGAAGCTGTTTTGGAAAGAGAGTATATGTGATCTTTCCGAGGAAACACCAAGAATGTTAAGAGAAAAGGAAGGATTGAGTTGTGTATTGTTGAAGGTAAGGGTATACTCGTGTGGAAGATTGTGACAATTAGACAGATGGAGGAACTGAGTTTTTGAGGCACTGAAAGTCACGAGGTTTTCTCTGCCCCAATCAGAGATGGTAAAAAGATCAGAGGTCAGGTGTACCATAGCCGTCCTACACGCAGTGGCGGTTCCTCATATGGGCAATATGGGCAGCCGCACAGGGCGGCATTTGTGGAGGGGCGGCATGAGCGCCTGCAAAAAAAATAAAAATAAGAATAAATAAATAAAGAAATAAAAAATAAAAAATAAAATAAAATAAATAATAAAAGCTCAATGACTTTGCATCAAGGAAGGTAAGAAGAGTCAGGCTTTAGATGGCAGTTGTGCTGTGGTGCAATTTATTTTGTTTCTTGTTCAAAGTGTAGCATAATAATTACCCTCTCTTAAGTGTCTTATTCTATTTATGTGATAGAGCATTTGTACAATTTAGAAATTTGATTCTCTAGTTTATTTATGGCAGTTGTGCAATTTAATTTGTATTTTTCCTGTTCATAGTATCATAATTACATTCTCTTAAGTGAGTTATTCTATTTACGTGATGAAGGATTTGTAAAATTCAGAAATTTGAGTCTTTGTTTTGGTTCTGAAGTTCCAACAATTAGTCCAATAAAAAGTTATTTTGTGAAAGAGTTATGTCTGTCCTTTATTTTGGGGGGATTCGAATGTGTGTGTGTTGGCGAACAGGGGGGGGGGCGCTGAAGGTGAGGTTCGCCCAGGGCGTCATGTAAGCTAGGACCGCCACTGCCTACACGAAGCATGGAGTGACTACTGTGAGGGACGCTTTGCAGAGCAAGTGGAGAAGTGAAAAGTGGAATCATCGGCATAGGAGTGGATAGGACATGAAGTGCAACTTAATAGATCATTGATAAATAAAAGGAAAAGAGTGGGTGACAGGGCAGAACCCTGAGGAACACCAGTTAATAGCTTCAGGAGAAGAACAGTGACTATCTACAACGCAGCTATAGATCGGCCAGAAAGGAAATTAGAGAGGAAGACACAGATTGAAACCGAAGGAGGGCAGTTTGGAAATTAAAGATTTGGGCAAGACTATCAAAAGTATTAGATATGTCTAGCGCAAGAGCAAAAGTTTCACCAAAATTCCGAAAGGATGACGACCAAGAGTCAGAGAGATATGCAAGATCGCCAGTGGAGCGTCCCTTTCGGAACCCATACTGACAATCTGAAAGAAGATTATGAGAGGAGGTATTTAAGAATCTGGTAATTATGTCGCAAATGACATGGCCTGAAGTTGAAATAAAAAATACATTTTTCTAGTGTATTTTGGTGTGCTCTGTTCAAATATAACCTTCATTTCTTGTGCAAATGAACAGAAATACATGTTTGGGCCATGCAATGACAACTGCATTTCTGTTCATTTGCACAAGAAATGAAGGTCATATTCAAACAAAGCACACCAAAATACACTTGAAAATGTATTTTTTATTACATTTTATACAATAAAGCATAACCTAACACGTTCATGTTACAAGATCTCATAAACGACGCATTACCATAGGAAATGTGTAAAACACCTCAAAATTTACCAGGAAAGTTTGCTCTCGTCATTTTCGTTTAAACTAACAAAAATATCACAACTTAACCTAACCAATCATCAAGGGTGTACAGGTGACCCAACAAAGTTGATGATTCCTCATGACTTAACGATAGTGTTAATCGGGCCTTACAGACGATTTCAACTAGTAAACATCTACTGTAAACTTGTAGCCTATATAATTATATGAACTTGCACCCATAAAAAGCAAAATAGTTATTTTAATTAAGCGTAAATATAATATATGATTTAAGAATACATTTATACACCTCCAAAATATTCATGCAGTGCAGTTTTTCATCGAACAAGATTATTATGTATGTAAATTAGTGTGGTGATGGTTTACGTGTTTCTGTAATTTCTATCTCGTATGTATTGTTCAGGTCAACGTAATTGATTTATTGACTTAGTCCATAAATTTTTATACTCTGAATCTGTTTATATACGATTTTCTTTTGTTTCTGTACCTTCATATCAATGAATTTATTGCTAAATTTGTTTCAGTATTCTAGAGCAATTTGTCCATTTAAGGATTCATATACTGTATAAAATATCGATCAAATTTAGTTCTAAAATTAAACTATAACCTACTATAACCTGCAACTTATTAACTTTACCTAAAGTTAACGTGAACTGAATATGGGATCCAGTGTTGCCAGATCTACAGATATATCTGTAGATCTACAGATTTTATGAAGCAATTCAGATTTTCAGATTTTTTCAATAATTTATGCATAATCTACAGATTTTTAATCCAGCAAGCAATCATTATTATTTACTTCCAAAATTTACAACAAGGAAATATTAGGCCTACAGTCTCAATCAATAGGACACAAATGTTCTCGGTATTCAGTTTCAGAAGTCGAGTCGACTCGCTTCTGACTACGATATACATGCCGATTAAATCATTTAATCGGCGCTGATTGGTTGATATTCCCTATACGTCATGGTAGCATGGAATGTTTTTGTTTTTGTTGAAAAAAATGATATTTATCTGTTTAAATCTAAAAAGGATTTTTTTTTGTTTCATTTATGTGTATGAATTAAAGAAGTATTCCGGTGTTCTTATAGTTATTACAGCAATAACCAAAAGGTATTTCCTTTGTCACAAAGTAACGGAATTCAATTTGTTTACTTTCATTTACTTTACTTTTTTTTATGTTAAAGTGCCATATTTATATAAGTTTATAAAAATAAACAAAATATTATACAAGATTTTATCATTGATAATACCTTAAGACAGTAAATTAAATAAAAATATGTCAAAATTATTATTTAGATAAATATTATAAATCTACAGATTTCTACAGATTTTTTAATCAGATTTATCAGATTTTTAAAAATTCCATCTGGCAACACTGAATTATTGGGATCTTTGATTTGGGTTAAGCACTTAGAATAAGAAAAAGTACTAGATTTTACAGGAATGAAATTAGTTACTTTTGTTTCTATTCTTATCATACTTTGACCGACTTTTATTTCAGCGTGGCGGGAGGACCTATTTTAATGGCCTTTATTTCTGCGACAGGATCGCTTCTCGCTGTGATAGGTAAGAGTTATTTAGCTATTTAATGCAGTAACAAACATTTCTCATTGCATAAGAACTCTGGTAACTACACGCTGTAAAATAAATTTCTCTACTGCTTTTTTGGGCTAACGATAACCAACAAATACAATTCAAATTACGATTACTACACACTACACAACTTTTTATTCTTCGAAAAGTAATGAAACGTTGTATTGGTCTTGTTTCCTCTAATCTCTGTTATTACAACCATAAGGAGTAGCCTAGGTAGCCTAGTGGTTAAGACGCTGGGCTGCTGGTGGGGCGTGGTTCGGATTCCACGTTAAACTGTAGGTCTAAGGTAGAGTGAAAAGCTTGACCTTCATCAGAATGAACAATTCGGGCGGAAGTAAATATTGTACCTAATCTGAAATTACTAGCCATTCCAGACTGCCGTGCATTCGTCTCTACTTCATAATTCCAGCTGACGAAACAGCAAATGAAATTCTAAATGTTTTGTAATTCCAAAGTTTCTTGTGTGGGGGAGGACGCCGCCGCCGCCGCAAGTAAATTTCAGTATGAATGTTTGAATGATTTATGAAGTGATTTGGTAATTATATTAGGCGTGCTGGTTTGAACTTTAAACTGCAGATGTGTATCCTAGCCTTCCTAGGCTATAGTGACATTTTGTGTGGTGAAAACTAATCAAAACTGCATAGTCTTCATAATAAATGAAACTTTGAACATTATTTTTATGAAGTCATCAGTAGTTAAAATCGAAGTAATGTTACACATCGGAATTTTTACTTGAGATTTTGTTGCTATAAATATATAGTGAAAAATTACTGAAGAAAGCTGTAACAATGATACGAATTTCTAGTTAAACTATTTTCCTCCCACATTCTCTACCTTTGGCCTTGAGGCATCACACTGCATTAAAGAATTAATAGAGCATAACGGATTAAATATTAAATAAAGTTCATTACATTAATCACCGAATCCTTTTTCTCTTTGTGAAGGTTATGGAACTCAGTTCTATGTAGCATTTTCCGAACTTACTACCAAAGGAGACGGCATCAAATTCGAGATACAGTCTCTGCTGGAACTCTTGATACCTGATCCGGAGACTTTAATAAGACCTCAGGTAAACATTTTGGGTGATTTTTTAAGATGTTTTATATGAAACGACAAGAACAAACTCTGGTTATAAAATCTGTAGTCTTTAATAGTGCTAAAGTACATCTAAACTGTAGAAACGTTATTCTTTATACTTACAAATATGAAGACTCCTTAGCCTAAAAACTGTAATCCTAATTAAATCACATTACAGATAAAATACAATTAAATTTAATCCCTCTTAAAGGTTTGGCTCGCTGCGATGAGTCAGGCTCTGCTTTGTTTAGGTCCCGGAGTCGGTATGCTGCTCAATCATTCTTCTAACAACGTCTTCCGACACCCTCTGAAAAGGTAACTTCGTACAAACTTTGAAGTGTTGTTAATATCCTTTTGTTTTCAGTGGCTACGTGGTATGTGCAAACTCCGAACTAGAATTATTAGCCTCATTAACTTTTTGTACTTTATTTTCTCTGGAAATTAAGTTCTATGTTGTACTGATATTAGAAGCCTAGTTCTACCTTTCATAGTTTGTTGGGTTGAAAGGACCCATTGATTCGCCTTTTTGCAAATCGTTTCCGTTCTAACCTGTTCTGTCGTAATGATGCATACATTATTACATTAATTAATTAAAAAAAATCTCATTTCCCAAGGATATGAGGTGAGAATAATAATGATGATGATATTAGTAAAAGAAAATACCCAAGTTTATTCACACACATTAGGGGCGGAGCCGCGGAGGGTAGTCTAGCGGGGGGGGTGCACCAAACAGACATCATACCTAGTATTTTATTTGATCAACATTTTTTATATATATCATACGCTCCACCCACCATACTGTGGGGTAGCAACAGGAAACGGGCTTCCTGTTCCTGTGCGTGAGCTGAAAGGTATCAAAAACTCGTACTCCCCTAAGGGGATGATCCACGTTTAACTTATTATAATGCATACATAGGCCCTATTTTTTAATGGTGTGGTAGTTGCATTAACGAAGAAATATTTTTTTCAAAGACAAAGAAAACGTGAAAATAATATTTATCAAATTCTGTGCATTTCAATTGTAATAAGCATGTAATACTTACAGTATAATGCAGTACTTACTGTAATACTTAGTATACTACACAGTTATAATACAGTATAATTGAACATGAAATACGTGATTAGTAATCATGTATTTTATGTTGTTATATTGTATTATAACAGACATTTCGCAAATAATGCAATATTATGTAGACCTAATTATCATGATCTGGGTGTCAATTGTCGGACAAAACGTTCACGCGTTCCATTCGTCCTTTGGGGATCTAGCCTAGGGGGGCACGTGCCCCTTATCCCCCACCCCCCCCACTGGATCCACCCATGCACATCTCCCAATAACGCTTCTGTTTTTTAGTCTTTTACTTCCGAATCATTGCACTTCACCCGATAGCCTATGTTTTAGAAATGTTATATTGAATTTTTTTTCTGATAACACTGTAACATATAAAAAGGTAACCTGGTGACTCATTTCCCCACTGTATGCGAGTGAGTGCGCCCCAACGGTCACATGAGCTCGAGCATTGAAAGGGTGAGTGACTGGCTTAACCGAACCTAAGAGCCGGCAGCAGGGCGCGAACCTAGACTCTCGCTGCCCAGAGTTCGGCACCGATACTACTAAGTCATCAGGAGCTCACATTGTGAAATACTTTCCAGTATCTTCATATAGTGTGTTCCTCTTTTTTTTATACCTTGATGAGCATCCTCATACCTTGTAAAGTGTACATGTACTTTAAGTGGCACTGTACTCTCTGGTACTGATAATACCGAATAGTTTGACACCTGGTATTAACTAGATATTAAGAGGTAAAAAAATTTGTAAAAACAGATACGAAACCGTTTGTCAGACTGCTAAAATAGGTTGGTATTACAAGAAACAAAGGACTGTACCATTGTCTATAATTATACAGTATATCCTTACGGAAGAGGAGAATCACCTCCAAAAATATTTTTTTCACGGAAAAGTGAAACCATGTTCAATTTTTCAAAGGCTGACCAGTCAGAAGAAAATATTTGTACACGTGAAATCCAGTACTATACAACTGCAAATACAAATATAAATGTACAATGGAAGAAAGTAAAGAATGACCAAAGCCTACGAACAGTATATCCCGTCGGTCCACGCTCGCATTTTTAGCAAGTAAATAATTTCATGCAAACTATTTTAACCAGAAATATTTAAGCCAGTAAGACCTTAACATTTCCTTTAAACTCACGAGGCACTTAACTTTTTAGTACAGCTTCATAAATTTGAATTAACTGGATATGGATGCGAAGCTCAAAATTTATATGGTTATAGTATTTTTGCAAATTTGTCTCGCCGCGTTTTCCTCTACTATATCACAAAAGAGTGTGAAATTTGTACGACCGTGGCCTGACTAAATATGGGTAAGCTTTGGAACGACCCTTAAAAAATGTAATTGAAAGTAAATTTGAACACCCATCAGCCTGTTTAATTTTTTCCTTCACTTAACACGATTAATTTTGATTATTGAAATAAACGTTTTTTCTTAAGTAGATCTGGCTCTAGGCCACTAAACTATTTTTAATTGTTAGGTCACGTTTTCGTTTTTGAGGGTTGCCGCCTCGTAAGTTTTTAATTTTTTTAATGTGCACTTCTCTACACATTTTATCAAACAGCTCCTTGTCACTACCATGGGTTGAGCGTGAAGAATGAATTTGGTGACGTAGGTATGTAAAATGCTTACAACCAACTAACTGTGCACACTTAATCATCCTGGTTTCCATTACTTTACTTTATTCACAAACAGTTTTCATCTCGCTGTGTACTTTTTTTGCCACAAACTATTAATTCCAGGCTTACTCACATTCACTAATCATGTTCTTCAGTCTTTCTCACTAATCTCTCACCTGTACAGTTTGTACTATCATTTCTTGCGATTCTATTATTATTAGTAGTAGTAGTAGTGAATTCTCTCCAAGTAACCATAATTACGTAACAATGACGTTCCATATTTTCGGGTGTCTTGAAATCGTTGTTAGCTATTCCTTGTGTAAAAACACTTTCACTTCTTTTGAAATGTACTCTTATTGTACAAGTTTTGAATAAGAAACTCTTCGTTTGAATAATCTTAATAAGGCAAGAGTTTTTAATGTACCTTCGATACAAAATAGGCGACACAATATCGAAAAACATCTTTGATAAAAATAAATGTACTTTCGAAATGAAACCCAAATTTTTATACCAAATGATATTTCAACCTCAGCAAAACGTAAACTGGATATAAACATTGTATATTTAATCTAACCAAATAGTATTGGATGTTAAGGTGCAAAAATGTTTTTTGATTGGCCAGCTTGTGGAAGAAATGAAACATGATCCCAAATTGGATAATTCATAATTTCTAATCAATCATGATCTGAATAGTGGGAGGTGTACTGGTGTACATGCTCCACCTACGTAGGCAGTGATTTCTATAAAAGTTAAACATTTTTAGACTTCATTCCATTTCTACTCTGTGAGGATATACTGTACATAAGGTATAAGGTCTTGGAAAAATGTATTAATAGTTTCGCATAAACATGAAATAAAGATTTTTTTTGTATAATAGTTTTCTAATGTGTGGTAAATATTGTATAGATATTTTGGTTTTATTTACCGAATAGCATTTTCTAGGTTCCAGTTAAATAATACAACCACTATTTTAAGGTAATAGGCCTAGTTTAGTTTCATTAAAAGAAAAATTAAAAAATAATAATAATTCATTGAAGATCCATCTTCACTAACCCTAATAAAAACCTTTTATAGGCATTTATGGTTTTTAACAACGCTGACGATACTCGCTACAACGATTGTTACCCTAACAACGACCTTCGAGACAATGCTATTCTCCAGTCACTTTTCTTCCTCGAGAAATTTCAACCTGTAACAGAACAAACGGATGACTTTGTAAATAGCACTTCTTCATTGCTTCATTTCGAGTTGTACACAAATTCTACCTTTTTCACCGATAACGAGTCTTACGTCATTATATCGCCAAATAAGACAAACAATTGCGTCCTATTTTCCTACAGGTATAAAACCTTGCATTCGTTATTATTATATTGACATGCATACAAATTATAATTGGTTTATATGAAAATGAATATATCTCTGAAAACCTTATAAACTACAGGTCATTTTTTTTTTTTCTTCTCCAGCCTTGCAGATTTTTCTTGCACTAACGTCCCTCCTGGCTTAACCAAAGGAATTCCATTCATTATAGCGTCTCATCTAGCATCTTTTTCAATGAGGCAATACCCGATATGGTTGTCCAGTCTCATGAAAAATTTGATATTTTTAGGTAATTTTTTTTTTTTTTTTTCTAATAAGAGACTAATATGATGTCATAATTATTATAACTTTACATTAATAAATTTCACTTCTAGTTTTAACCCTTACACTCGCTGATGACTTCATTGAGTAATTAAATATTTGGCCATGCTGTATCGTATGTATAACATTTTAACCACTTAATTTCCACGTGTTTCGGTCGTACGGTACCATTAGTTACCAGTGGCATCTCACGTAGGTGGGTTGTGCTGTGATTGTACTCGAATATAACTATACCAAACCTGGAAGAAATCTATTTAGGAATTTTTTTTTTTCTGTACCGTTTTGTTTATAAATAAAATCAGATATTTATGTAACTGCAATTTGGTTTTGTGCTGTATTATTTTGTCTAGATTTTTACATTTGCGTCACCAATAATTATGCATAGCTGATCTAATAGATATCCTTTTTGTGTAGATATGGAAAATATCCTAAACAAAGTATTTTTTTATAAACTATCAGTTAATATGAATTAGTGCTAAACATATTTTTATCGCCACGCAATTTTATTCGTGAGTGAAAGGGTTAAATTCTTCATTTACTTTTTATTTTATTGTACCTATACATTTTCAACTCGCACATTTTTATAGGGTTTTTAGGAGCTGGTGTTGCCACGTCGTGCGTCTGTATGCACGTGGGCGTAGTGGCCGCCCGTGAAGCGAGAAGTTTACCGCCCGCGGTGGCCGCGTTAGTTTTAATGGCAGTTTTATCTCTCGTCGCGGCACCGATGTCAACTAAAGTAAGTTTGAGTAAAGTGTGTCAAACCCTCCAAGCACAAACGCATATACTTTTTTAAATTTACGCCTTAATTCCAGGTGGAACAGTTCATCAACTGCATCAATGGCAACTATGAACTGACAGATGTATGGCCGGGCTACGTCATGGCCAGTGTCGTAACACTGCTTCCCGTCGATTAGCAAAATTAAGCGACATCTGGAGAGTAGTTGGATGGGAGACCGTCCTCTGCTTCCAGATAATGCAACGACCCGTAGTTCAGATTCCACGTAAAGCTGTAGGTTCCCCTCGTCATATGATCATAGATGTTGGGAAGGGGGATTAAACAATCCCATCAATACATTACAGATGTATGGCCCACCTATGTTACCTTGATTATAAAAAAAAAAAAAAAAATGACTAAAAAGAAATTATTCGTGAAAATAAATGCAGTGGGAATATAGTAGCTTTGTTATACCGAGTTTCTTCAACCAAGGAAACTAAAATTCCATTAAAAGGATCACTCGGAGCGAAGTGTTCAAATTTTGAACATTCTGAACTTCTGAGTGGTAGTTCCAAGCTTTGCTATTTATTTTAAGATGTTTTTTGCATCTAAAGAATCTTTTCTTACAGGCTGGAGCCTCGTTGATTCAACTAGTGGATCATTATGTTCTTATGCCAGGATTGTTGTGGCCTCCTGTTGCAACGTTGATCGCTCTGGCAACATGCCATGGTTCGTTTTTACCCTCCCATTCATTTCTGACATATAATTTATGCAATGTAGTAATAATTAGTGAATATATTCTTTATAACTTGTCTCCTATTTTCCTTTGGTCTTTAAATTTTGAGTAGTTCTGTTCGCGGTTTCTGCAAAACCATTCAGAAATAGTTTACAGTATAGTTGAGCATCACCTTCATTCCTGATAGAGGGCTACGTCTAGGGCATGGTTCTGATTAATCAGTTAATCATTGTTTCAAATTTAATCATTAATTAATCAAAATATTTTTAGAAAATGATGGGAAATGATTGATTAATTAATTAATTTTCCTCATAATTTCAGTATCATTTTACCTTAAATCTTGTAATGTATCATTTGAATTTAGCACATTTTTTGGCATGTATAAACTGTCTAATCCACCCATGCTTGATTTCTTGAACTAAAGCAAACCAAATGTTTTCTTCGGTCTTACCTCACGCAACAGAAACAAAGCTTTCTTACTCTTTTCAGAAGTATTTAATTTTTAATAATTTTTAATCAGTTAATCATTGATTAATTAGAAAATTTCATTATTCATAACTTTTTCCTAAAAATGATTAATTAACCATGTCCTAGCTACGTCGTGGCCAATGTCGTAACACTGCTTCCCGTCGATCAGCCAAGTTAAGCAACATTTGGTCTGGAGAGTAGATGGATGGGAGACCGTCCTTCGCGTCCAGATTGTGGCGACCCGTAGTTCGAATCTCACGTAAAGCTGTAGGCCCCTCCACCATGTGATCTTAGATGTTGTGAAGGTTAAACAAACCTTGTATAAAAAATAATTCTAAATTACTTTTTACAACAGGAGTAACCAAAATTCGGAAGGATATGACCTTCATGCTCGAGTCTGTTGTGTCATGGTTTTGGCTGCCGATCTGGGCACTTGTTTTGCCGCTCCTTCTCTTAGTGAGTATATAATGAAAACAGAAAGATTATGTGAGGGTATCTTCCATAAGTTCAGAATATTAGCCATGCGCACCCGCGCATATATATATATATATATATATATATATATATATATATATATATATATATATATATATATATATATATATATTAGTTTGCTTGTACCTTGTGGTGAATGGACGTGCTCTCTCTCTCTGTATTAACACTCAAATAAGAAGGGAATAAACTACTCGGTGGTTTATTCTGTTTACACCCGAAAGTGTATAAAGTATCAGTGAATCCGTGCATATAATATATAAAGTGAAAGTCGTTAAAATTAAGAAAGTGCAATACAGTTTACATAAATTATCAGGTTTTAACGTATATATTTAAAACGAAATACGGTTGGCATTCGAGAAATTTTGAAACAAGGCAGGAAAAAGGTCATAAAACGCAAAGGTCAGAAAACCCTCCACCATCGAAAGGAAAGAAATAAAAATAAATAAAAGAAAACTTGTGTGGGTATTTCTTTTTACGTTAATTAATGAATAGCATGGCCATGGGTCCAAATTCTCACTTAATCTGCAATTTGTGTAATCCAGAAACAACTGAAAACGCTGCGATTCGATGCGATTTCTGTCAGACTGCAAGACTATTTGCATGAATTGGGATGATAGGGAAATAACTTGTCTTGAATGTGAAACACGTCGTGTCGTGGGGATCAAATTTCTATGTTGCGCATGTACACAGACGGTAAATTCATTCGCGGTATTTAAAGAAATGGAGATGGCAGACTCGAATGTTACAAAAAAGAATGAAATAATGGGGACACAAAGGTCCAGAAATTTCCCAACGAAAAACCGGGTGGATGAGAGAGGACGAAATAACGAATAACAGCATAATAACGAACAACAATTTAATAACGAATAATAATATAAACAATATAATACGGAATGAAGACATAGATGAAAGAAAAGAAATAAGTAAAAGTTACGAGGTAGTCAAACTGTCCAACGAGCGAAATGATTAAAAGATAACTAAAAACGTAGAAAATAAACAGCCAAAGAAAAATAATGATAATACCAAAATTAAGAACTTTGAAAATAAGAAAAGAAGTAGAAACGTAAGAAAACTAGTAGAAGCGTAGAAAATATCGTATGTAAATACTACGCGAAAGGGAACTGCAGATATCGAGATGGGCAATGCATACAGTATATGCACATCCCACATTATGCAACAAGCATTACACAAGTGGATACTGCAAATTTGATAAGAAATGCAAGTTCCACCATCTTACGGTCTGTAACACCTATGCAAGATTATGGGAGTTGCAAATACGAAAAAAAATGCCGTTACCACCACCACCCTCAAAGGAACGCAACGGGTGAACAGGAAAAACAAACATCAAAGAAGGGTACCAATTTTTTAGACGCAGCCAACACAATTCAGCTGCTAAATACTATCCAGCAATTACAAAGTCAGCTGACAATATAGGAATTCGAGAGCCGGACAGAAGGCACGCACAAAGACACTTCATGCGTTATCGGGACAACAGGTACCGACAAAGATAGAAGTAAATTCTCGGAGGACCATAAGGCAACGAAACCGGCACCCCCATTGGAAAAAGAATCGGAACCACCTGTATGCGAAAATGATAGAGAAAAAATAAAAATAATCCTAGCCAACATTCAGGGCCTTAAATCAAATCATTCCCGGACAAAGTTTTATACCTGAAAGGACTCGTGCAAGAAGCCGGAGCAGACTTTGCATGCCTCACGGAAACTCGTCTAAAGGACTGCCAGGCGAACTGTGAAAATTGTGAGTCCTGTGTTGACAAAAAATACAAATTGACAACTATAACATCCTCCAAGCCGACAGAACAGTGAGACGTAAAGGAGGATGTGCTATTTATACACGCGAAAGGCATATGGCAGAAATGACTATAAGTACCTCAAACAGCTACGTAGAATGTGTAGCAGCAAAAGTTGAAAAATTAAATATGATACTAATTGTAATGTACAGACCCCCAAATACGTCAACCTCAAAATTTTCAGATTTCTATTATAGAGGTACGAAACTGGGTAAAAGATCTACACTCTCCAACCCCAAACATTTTTCTCTGTGGTGATTTTAATTTCCCATTCATGAAATATAAAAGGATAAGAAAAAATGTGTGTACACCAGGACAAGGAGGGCACACGAGAAGACAAGGAGCAGGTAAAAATGCTACTAGCTCTAGCTGATGAATTTTATGTTAACGCAAGAAATAACAGAAAACACAACTGCCTAGATTTGGTATTCACAAACAACAGCAACCTAATTGATAATGTAGAAATATCGGCAACTATGATATCGGACCACATCATCATTGAAATGACAACTAATACAGGGTGTACATAAAGTCAGGATCTATTTTTGTGAAGCACTTGCAAATTATATGGAATTCAATCATAAAATGATAGTGGTAACATTTATTAAATAATTAAGAGTAGGATTCGACGTGACGCCCATCAGTATCCCTGCACAGCTCAAATCGTTCCGCAGCATTTCTAAACACATTCTGGAGCATTTGCGGGGTTATGTTATCTGCAGCAGTTCATATACATGTACGTAAGTTTTCAACTCATACTCTTCGTCTGATAGACGTGCGATTTGATAAAGCCCCATGCAAAGAAATCTAAAGGGGTTAAATCTGGTGATCTCGCTGGCCAAGGTCTGTTGCTTCCGCGTCCGATCCAGCGATTTGGAAAACGTCCATTTAGATAATCCTGAACAATTTTGGCATAGTGACAAGGAGCACCATCATGTTGATAGACGACGGTACGTTACAGTACAAGGAGTATCTTCATCGGAATCTGAGGCCCTCAGCTCAGTACCACAAGGAACAGTATTAGCTTCACTACTCTTCATAATCATACTAACTGACATAGATGAGGACGTTACCAGAGAGCACAGTAACATCCTTTGCGGATGACAAAGATCAGTAGAAAAATAAGAAACCCAGAAGATATAGGATCTCTACAAACCGGCATGAACAGAATCTACAAGTGGACGTAAGACAACAATATGAAGTTTAACACTGAGAAATTTCAGCTGTTGCGGTACGGTAAAAGAGAAGACCTAAAATCCATGGACTATTCTACCCCAGATGGACAGGAAATTCAGAGAAATTCTAGAGCAAAAGATTTAAAGGTTGTAATGAATGATGATGCGAAATTTGAAACACAAAATAAGATAGCAGTAAACAGAGCAGAGAATAATGGGGCAGGTATTGAGAACCTTTAAACGAAGGGATAGGAAATCTTACTCTGAACCCTGTAACTCCCCAAACAACGGTGGAAAGTAGAAAAGGAAGACTGTGTCGTGTTCCCAAATTAAAGGCGAGACAGGGAACATCCTTAACTCTGAAAGAAAATAGTTTTGTTGCGAGACCAAACTGTTTAATCAGCTGCCCAAAGACCTAAGAAACACGAAAGGAGTTGTAGCGGACATTTTCAAAAGATGATTAGACTCCTGGCTCAGAAGAATCACCGATGAGCCGGGAGTACCTGGCTATGTGAGGTGGAGAGCACAAGAAACCAACTCACTACTTCACCAGGCCAACTCGAGAGGAGGGGCGACAAGCTTGACCTTCGCGAAATGAGGAATCATCGCGCGGAACCTTTGTAAGGTAAGGTATTTATACAGGGTGGCGCAAAAGTCACGAATCATAGGAATTTTCAGTGTTGACTATTTTTTGTTTAGGGGATGGCTGCGAAATTAACAATAGACGAGAGGGTGAGCTTGGTTTTAATGCATGGAATACCAGGTACTACAAATCGATGAATCGGTACAGAATTTAAATTCTGTACCGATTCATCATGTATATATGATTGAACTCCCCTGAGGTTTTTTCCTGATACACACAGACCGTGCATGGAACAAGGAACTCTTCTGGGAAAATTAAATCCACTATAGTTCGAATATGTTATGGTAAATGACAAACACTATAGTTTTTTTTTCATAATGTTAGCCCGACGTGGGCAACGGGTCCCTCGCAAAGAGGCCCCAAAAATATAGCTCCCCTCACCAGCTATCTGCAAAGCAGATCGGATCCAGCTTTGGAACAGTGGATTTAATTTTCCAGAAGAGTTCCTTGTTCCATGCACGGTATATATATACACATACCCCCCCCCCCCCCCCCCCGAAGTAGCGCCAATAGTAAGCCGCAGTTTTTACCAGTTAAGTTGAATCTTGTAGATAAGTCTGATTTTCTTGTACGACCTACTTTTTTTCAGGTTAGGTTAGCTCATCCAAAGTTAACCTAACCTAAAACAAGTAAGATGGTGTGTAAAGTATAAGGAAGCATAAAGGACCACTTGTTTGACTTTTTTAATTAAAATCTTCATGCAGGTGAAATTCAAATAATCATTGTATATGGTTTAAAAACGCTTCCTCTAAAATTTCTTATAGAATCCCCACCTCTACTTTAAAACAAGCGAGTGATTAATAATTTGAAAATATAAAACATATAACCTGTTCCACCTACTGGGTAAAAAATGGTCACGAACGAAATTTAAATGTTCGGCCAACTTGGGCATGTACATAGTGCGTGTGCGTGATTCTTTAAGTATGTCATACTCTCATTTATTGAGTTAATCCATTAAATTTTTGTTCATGAAACCTGGCACGGTTATGGTGGAAGGATAGTTTTTCACAGGCACAAAACTTGGTCTCCTCTTTTGAAATTGTTGATGAATCTGGGCAGTGTAACTTATCGTCACACTCTTCAGCATTTCAATAGAATAAAATGGGTCGTGTTAGTAAGGACTTCGCCAAAGATAGGAGGCCGTGATAGGAATTTAGTGTCCAGATTCCTCAAGTAATTTCGGAAAGGGGAGGACACTTTGAGCATGTTGCGTGCCTGAAGAACAAAAATCGTGCAAAATTTCATATAATCACAAATAACAGCGACTTAACTGATAGTATTCTGTAAAAAATCACTTCCACAATATCAGACCAAAACATTACTAAAATAACCAATATGACTACTTCATCGAATGATGAACTAAAAATTACGGAACTAAGTACATGTGAACGTTTTAACTTAAAACTGCAAGGCCACATTAGACGAATTGGGAAAGCATACAATCGAGCATGGTAGCCAAATACTGGGAAACCACCTTTAAAGATGAAATAGTGGAATGGATGCTATACTCTTTACTAATGAAAAAATCCCTAGAATTGTGGAAAAAATATATGTTCCAGAGAAACGAGCAAGAAGGAAGAAAATCAAATTAAAGAGGAAAAAAAAAAAATGTTTCGCAGGAGGAAGTTGAAATTAAATAACAGGAAAGTAATTACGGAGTAACTGGATAAAGGGGAACGGGTAGAATAGTTTAGTAATAGCACAGTATAACGTCTGTTGCTAACGATACCCGAAATCAGTAGACTGAATAAATATTCATGTTGTATAGGATCTGCATATGGCCAAAACACATTAAATCTAGCGCCGAAAATTTTCATTTGTTAAGGTACAGCTAAAACCTATTACTATTGCGTACCATGTGGACTGGAAGCTCGGATGCAAAATTTGAAGCACTTAAGAGAGCAAATAACAAAACCATTAAATCTATTCTCGGAAAAAGGATGCACCATGACTCGCATATAAAAATAACTCTAGTGTTTGTTCATAAATCTCGAGCTAGACAACCAATCATCCAGACAACACTGCAGCACAAGTTAGGAAGAATGTGAAACCATAAATATTTGATCTATAAATTACTACTATGGAAAGTCTGATAATTAAAAGCAAAGTCGTTTCTTTGTTTTACTTTAAATTAACCCTACATCTACAAAACAAAAAACAAACAAAAAAAACTTATTATGATGATGTAACTGAGCGAGTTTATAGAATTTAATATCTGAACCCTGATTTGTTTTTAATTATTCTTTAGGGAGTTACAGTATGGTCTTTTTACTTCGACTGGCAAGAACTTGGTCTAGTGCAGGGACCAGAATGGAGATTAGCCATCGTTTGGAGTCTACGAATTGGTCTCCTCATCTCAATGCCCGTGACAGCTGTAATCGTTATCAATTCGCAACTTGCTTACGGATTTAAGGATGTAAGTTTTATCTTCTAAAAGTGTTTCCTAAAATATCTGACAGTAGTTAACACGCACACTAAAGAGAACGTGGCTTCTCTTACAAGATCGTGTGAATGAATTGTGTATCCTTCAGTTTCTACCTTTTCTCTTCTTATGCTCGGATATAGAATGTAGATGGTCTTACTTCTCACTCAAACTCATTTGGGAGAAAGATATTTGATGTATCAAAACTGGGTAATATTAACGGTTATATAGAATTCTATTTAAACCAATGAAACTATTATTAGGTAAAAAAAAAATAAAAAAATAACTTTATTGCAAGTTAAAACAAATGACTATAAAAGTATCCATTGAACTCGGTTTAACTTTATAGAAACCATTGAATTCATCAATATATTTTATAAACTTTAACTGATACTCATTAAAATAATGAACATAAACAATTACCTCGCCATCAAAACAAGTGGAAGGAATTACATTATACAGTACTAGAAATTTCAGAATGTCTGTACCACTTATTATAAAGACCAAATAGAGAGACGAAGTGCACTAATTATGGCTTAAATAAAAACTTTAAATATAAATTAAAATTTTTTTTTTTTTTTTGTTAGAAAAGAAGAGGGGGTTATGAACTTTCAGGTAGGTTAGCTAAATTACATTGAATGGAATTGAACTTCGCTGGACTGGTTTGGAGTAAAAGTGCTAAATACATAGATTATTCCAAAGTGAATTTCGAAGCTCTTGCGAAATTTTCGCTGAATCTCTCGATTACATTTAAGAAGCGTGTTTGATAGAACAAAGTAATTGTTGAATTCATGAACGAAATCCATTTCAGAAAGTGTTGTCATCGCTGCAATCTTCGAGAGAGTGGGGGGATTGGGGACCACAAGACCCCATTGAACACCACAACTGGCGCCGGTGGAGGGAGGACGAAACGCGTTCGTACGCCTCTCTCGAACGCAGACTAGCGTCCAAGTCTCGGCCTCTCACCTACACACACTCCACCCTCAGTTCTTCCAGCTCTTCCACCTTGGCCAGACTCAGAGCCAAGTATAGAGGACAGATACAAGCATGCGACCTTTAGTAACTGGGAATGACCACGATTTTAGAAGTTACTGAATGGGTTCAGGCACTAAAAATTAAAAAGGCTTCCAGGCTGTGGTCTGAGTTGGCGTCTCTGAATATTATATTTGAAGTGCAAAGTTTTTTTTTTTTTTCTTCAAACAAAAAAAAAAAAGTGTAGTGCAACAAATAAGAGCAGTATGTAATCATTTTTACGCTAAATATATGAACACATTAAGCCAGGCTGGTTCCAGTGCTATGTTTTTTTTTTTAATTAGTGCCAAACTGAATGAAAATCTCAAATGTTTTGCTCTTGTTACGATATAATCTTAAAATTGTTTGCAGTATAACAAGGAGAGATTATTCTGCGATGCTCATTTGGTATTATTACGCCTTTCGTGGTGCTTCTTACATTATTATTAACACTTTAGGTATGATAAAAAATGTGTTCAGTTAGTTTGCCTCGAGTACCGTATTTACTATTACGCGAATTAGTTTTTCGTAGCATTCAATAAAAACTCAAATAAACTAATAATAATAATTATTATTATTAATAACAACGATAAATACTGCCTATGTAAAGACTGCTTCATTAGTTACATTTAGTGTGTGTGTAAATCGTGCAAAATGTTTGTCCATTACATTTAAATTTTAAACTTAAAAAAGAGTAGAAATCTATAGACAGAGGCAAACTTAAAATTTATTCATAACAGTGAAATAATAACGAAAGATTTAATAAATAAAGGTATGTATATATATAGATAAATAATGTTACTAAATGCATTTTCTAACACTTTTTTTCAGATACGAGGCATTTTTATCAACTTTTTACAAAGACGCGCAGAAGTCATAATTAGGTTCATGTAAACATTCCTTTACTATTTATTATTAATTTTAAGGAAGTGTTGAAATTTGTATATTGTTGAGCTGAAACATTAGACATAAAAGAAAAATGCGAAAAAGAAGAAGTAACGAACAGGACTTCCTGAAAGTTCCGATGTGCTACCCTGAATGAAAGTTAATCTTGGTGTCTGAAGACAACCTTGTGTGTATTGGAAGTTGGAACGAATGATTACCATCATTCCCTGACAAATGTTTTGTTTACAGACAGAACATATCATTGTCGTAAAATTATTATATTTTTATCCAAATTTTATTTTTAAAATGATAAACTATATATACACACACACACATTTGATAATCTTCCGCGCTCGTACCATAAGCATCTTATGCGATTCCAAAACTACTTGTTTTATACAGCCAGAGGAGAAGAAAAAAAAAATTACTTTCAGGCAATTGTTTTCATTATTACGAATATATCAAAAGAATAAACTAATTGCACGGATATTCATATCACTACTGCTGTGAGTGAGTAAGATGCTTTTAACGCGAGATTATAAAATGCTACGAGCGAAACTGGAAACTTGCAGTTAAGTAAAAAAAAATACACATTTACAATCATTGAAGTGTTACGCGCATAGGAATCAATCACCAATCAAAGATATTAACGAACATGTCCTGTAAAAATCAAGGTCAGATTGCTCAAAGCTTTCGCTCTTAACTCGTTTAATTAATATGGAAAATTTATTTTTCCTCCCCCGAAAGTTGAAACGTTCATTACTTCATTTTAGCATTTTGTCAGTGATTATTATTGATTTAATCTTATAACTTTTATGATATGAAAATCCTGTTGTTTATGTATATTGGAATAAAATTCCTTTATTTTTTTATAATAAATCGTTTCACTGTCTCCACATTTCGTATATCCTTCACAATGACTTAATCAAATTATTAAGACTTTATTATTAAGAATTATTTTTTCCTCTTGTCACAACCAGACAGATAGGATCTTAAGTATTTTGATAAATGATAGGGACTGCTATACTTACAAAAAGAGTTTAGGGAATAAGCATTACAAAATTAAAGTTCACTCCTTCGCTAGAGTATAGTGAGCATCTTTCTGCGAGGGTCTCTGTAGAGGGTGCGCCAATAACATGCTGCAAAAATTATGAAATTTTGTTGCATTTCTCCCAACTTCAAAAATATAACTCCACCCAGTATCGTCAAGATCGCACAAAAGGTCGAAGATACCCTGAAAACGATTAAATATCCTCTTTAAAATAGCTTAAAGCTCTTAATTTGCTTCATGACCCTAGCTAGGAATGCTTAAAATACCTGAACTCAAGAATGAGCTATATTACTCCAATGGTTCAGCCTAAATTTAAGGTTTACGTCATGAGTGGGGGGGGGGGTACACAACCCTCTATTGGTAACTAGGAATTATAACTTAATTAGTAAACAATCTTTGAAATGAAGATTTATGTTGAATATCAGTTTTTTACCTATGAATACTTTGCATCTCAGCTTTTGTATATGCTAGCAATATATTCAACACAAAGGTTAAAACTGCAAATGATCACACCACTTTTCAGGAAAAAGAGCTCTCATCCCAAACTCCATTTACATACATTTGGAGAATTGAAGTGCTACAGAAAACTAAGTTGAAGTCTACTCACAACTGTTAAATTACGCATTTCATGCAAGATATCACTTTACACGCTAATAGTTCAAGCTGAACTCTTCGCTCAAACTTTCGCCTCCAACTCAACCTTGGACGATTCCTGTGCTGTTCCTCCATCCCCTCATCCCTCTGGCTTAATTCCGTCTTGAGGTGGTGTATGTATATATATGTATATAGTCTAAAAGTCACTAAAGAGTAAATATCACTAAATCTAAGCTGAATGGCAAGACCAAGCCATAAACGAACCAACGGGCTGTTCGTATTGCTTTGGTCTGGCCTAGACATGTTTTTTCCTATCTGACCTAATCTTTGGTGCTGAGTAAAATTAGGTGATGAATCTAAGGTGACAAATCGGGTAGGAAGTTGTTCGTACTTAAGTATAGTTAGGGGTAATGTCTATAGCTTCTAAATTGGTAATGTAAGAGAGAGTTAGGTAGGCTGTTATGGGACACAGGAATAAAACGGTAGGCTTCAAGAAATACCTAATTCAACGCACCGGTAAGTGCTTTTGATTGTTTGCTAGAACCTAAGTAACCTAACTGGGGTGTCTACCCCACGCTATCACATTTGGCGACGAGGATGGGATTTGGCTCATTTGGTTAAATTTTGTTCATTGGGTTAAATTTGGCTCATTGGGTTAATTTGGCTTATTGGGTTAATTTGGCTTATTGGGTTCAAGTGGTTGTTTGGAAAATTGGATGCAGACTAGTGGGTCGTCCGATTTGGTTTGTTTGTGTGGGAAGCTACCGTACTATAGCGTAGGTCCCGCCGCCCTAATTCTAAAACTAATTCCTACTCAGCCCTAACTCTAAAACTAATTCCTACTCAGCCCTAACTCTAAAACTAATTCTTACTCAGCCCTAACTCTAATACAATTCACTATTCAGCCCTAACTCTAATAAAATTCACTATTCAGTAACTAGACCAAATTTAAACCTAACCTAACCTACTTCACGTGAGTTGGCCTAATTCGGTTTTGCTCTAGCATGTCGGTGATTGGCCATATAAGCCCCTACGAAGACAATGGGGAGGACTTCGAAGCTTATGCCACTAGGGTGAGGTTGTTTTTCGAGGCAAATTCCATTCCGGATGCTAAGAAAGTACCTACCTTTTTAACTATAATAGGCCCTAAAACGTTTGGTTTAGTTATGGACCTAGTTTCTCCTAAAGCACCGGAAACTTGCACCTATAATGAATTGGTACAGGCCCTAACCGATCACTACAAACCCCGAGTAGTTCTCATCTATGAACGTTTCAAATTTTATTCAAGGCATCAGACGGGAAATGAAAGCATTGCAGAGTTTGTTGCAGGAATAAAAAGCCATAGCCGTACGTGTAAATTTGGGGACAAATTAGATGAAATGCTAAGAGATAGGTTTGTAATGGGTCTCAAAGAGGAGTCTACCCAGAGAGCCCTATTAGCCATACAGGACCTAACTTTTAGTCAGGCTGTAGAAATAGCTACGGCTAGAGAAGCAGCTGCTAAAGATGTTAGAGCTTTTGGAAATCATAGTAGTAAAGCCCAACACGTAAATAGCTTTAAATCTTCTAGGCCTGGCAGACCTAACGAGCCTACTAGACAGGCAAATAAAAGGTATGAGGCGAATATGACTAAGCCTACTAATTCTACTAAGCCTTCCAAGCCATGTACAGGGTGTGGAAAACACAATTGGAAGAAAGATTGCCCTTTTAAAGAAGCAGTTTGCCGAAACTGTAGTAAAATAGGCCACATAGCTAAAGTGTGTTTTTCAAAGAAAACAAAGGGTGAAAATTCTAATTTTAACATTTCTAGTATAAATCCTCAAAAGGGAAATACTTCGAACATTGGAGTGGAGTACCTATTCTATGAGCAAAAGTGGGGAAAATACAGGCCCATATATTGTAGAGGTAGGCCTAGATGGAATTACAGTTCCTCTAGAATTGGATACGGGTGCTGCCCGGACGGTCATGTCCAAGGTAGTTTTTGATAAGATTTTCAAACACACCTAAACTACATGCATCTAAAACGATTTTGAAGAAGTACGGTGACATACAAATACCTATTTGTGGAGAAGCATACGTCACAGTTACACTTAACCAGAAAACTTTGTCTCATCCCTTAACCCTTTTAGTGGTGGATGAGCAAGGGCCTACTCTACTAGGCCGTGATTGGATTGATGCTTTGGAAATGCCAATTGACAAAATCTTGCCAAGGGGTCAGGCAGATGTGCATACACTTTCATATCCATCTGACATAGACTCATTGTTAAGGGAGTTTTCTTCTATTTTTGGGCCTGAAGTAGGCAACCTAAAAGGCCATCAGGTCTGCATAGAAGTAGATCCTAATGTAACTCCGAAATTTTGTAAGGCTCGTTCAATTGCGCATGCACTGCGGGAGAAGGTAGATTTAGAAATTGACAGGCTGCTAAAAGATAAAATTATTGAACCAGTCACACACGCTAAGTGGGCTGCCCCAGTAGTTCCTGTACTAAAACCGGACAAGTCCGTGCGGTTATCCGGGGATTACCGTTTAACAGCAAATAGAGCCGTCCTTCTAGATTGCTATCCTATACCCAAGCCTGATGAATTATTTAGCTCTCTTGCTGGGGGAAAATATTTCACAAAACTCGATATGTCCCAAGCCTATGCTCAACTAAGTTTAGATGAAAACTCTAAAGAATTAACTATCATAAATACGCACCGAGGCCTATATAAGTACAATAGGCTATGCTATGGAATAGCATCGGCTCCAGGTATTTTTCAGAGGACAATGGACCAAGTTCTAGGTCACATTCCAGGGGTACTTTGCTTTCTAGATGATGTCCTCATTCAGGTTCGACTAAAAAAGAACACCTAACTAGATTAACCACGGTTCTAAAAAGACTCCGGGATGCTGGACTTAAGCTAAAGAGAGAAAAGTGTTCATGGGTCACTAACGAGGTTTCATATTTAGGGTTCCGCATAGATGCCTCAGCATTCATCCAACGGTGGATAAACTAGAAGCAATAGAAAAGGCACCACCTCCACAAAACATCACACAGTTACAAGCTTATTTAGGTCTCCTAAATTTTTTATAGGAAATTTTTGCCTAATGCATCGACTTTCCTTGAACCCCTAAATAAGCTATTACGATCTGGGGAACAGTGGAGATGGGAGAAAACTTAAAAGGAAGCATTTGAGGCTTCCAAGGACGTACTACTAAAGTCCACTCTCCTAGTGCATTATGATCCTAAACTTCCTCTCGTAGTTTCAGCAGACAGCAGTTCTTATGGAATTGGGGCAGTGTTATCTCACCACATTGATGGTGTAGATAGGCCTATCTGTTTTGCTTCTAGAACACTAACTGAGACGGAAAGACGATATGCACAAGTGGAACGTGAAGCATTAGCCTTAGTATTTGCAGTAAAAAATTTCATTTCTATCTATGGGGTCATGAATTTAAACTAATTACTGACCATAAGCCTCTTTTAGGTTTATTTTCACCTAATAAAAATATTCCAGTTATGGCCTCAGGTAGGATTCAACGATGGGCACTGATTCTACAAGCCTATAAATTTGACTTAGTACATCGGTCAGGTAAACTTCTAGGTACGGCTGATGCGCTAAGTAGGTTGCCCTTAGAAAATCCAAATGATTGTGTACCTATACCTACAGAATGGGTTCACTTGGTGGAGTTTTTGGAATCCACTCCAGTATCTGCAGTACAAATAGAGCAGTGGACAAAATCAGACCCTATTCTGTCTAGGGTCATCCATTTCTGCTCAGTTGGTTGGCCTACTAAGGTTGAGAGTGAATTACAGCCTTTTATTCAGCGTCAGTCTGGCCTCTCTATTCAAAATGGCTGTCTCTTATGGGGCCACAGAGTGATTATTCCAAATAAAGGCAGGTCGAATTTAGTGAAGGAACTTCACGCTGAACACATGGGCGCAACAAAAATGAAAGAGCTGGCGAGAGCTTATTTCTGGTGGCCTGGTTTAGATGGAGAACTCGAATCATTGGTTCGTTCCTGTCAAAGCTGCCTAGAGAACAGAGATCTCCCAAGGAAAAGTCCACTTCATCCTTGGGAATGGCCTACTATACCGTGGCATAGGATCCATGTTGACTATGCAGGTCCTATAAATAATACTTATTTCCTAGTCATGGTGGACGCCTACTCTAAGTGGGTGGAAATTTTTCCAACCACTTCCACGACTTCGGGTGTTACTATTCGCTTACTCCGTTCAGTTTTCGCTCGATGGGGTTTACCCGTAGTCCTGGTTTCCGACAATGGTACTTGTTTTACCAGTGAGGAATTTCGTTCCTTCGTCCACCTAAATGGCATTAGACATGTCCGGTCTAGTGTTTTTCCACCCGTCTACTAACGGTCTCGCGGAAACATGGTCCGTACTTTCAAGTCGGCCTTGCGTCATTCTCGTGGGGAGGAAATGCAAGTGGTGTTGGATAAATTTTTGTTTAAATATCGAATAACACCACACACCACGACAGGGGTGTCTCCCTCTAAACTTCTGATTGGCCGGGGAATTCGTTCAGTTTTTGATTTGTTACGTCCAAACGAAATGTTACAACAACGAGTTTTACGCCATCAGGAAAAACAGAAGTTGTACCACGACACTAAAAGAGGGAGAGTTCTAGAAGCGAAACCTAACGATCCAGTTGTGATTCGCAACTATGGGGCTGGACCAAAATGGGTTCCTGCAACTGTGCAGGAGAGAACGGGCCCTGTTTCCTTCAAGTGCCAACTAGAAGATGGTCGTTCTATTAAACGCCATCAGGACCAGATATGGGAACGGGAAGTGCAGAAGGACCAGAGTCTTCCGGAAGAGAGAACTGATCCTCCGGAAAATGGTTCAACTTGCCCGCCTATACAGGTTGCACCTGATCCTACTACATCAACCCCGCTCCGCAGGTCGTCTAGGGTCCCTCGTCCCCCTGACAGACTAAACTTGTAGGGGAGGAGTGAGGTGACGTGTATGTATATATATGTATATAGTCTAAAAGTCACTAAAGAGTAAATATCACTAAATCTAAGCTGAATGGCAAGACGAAGCCATAAACGAACCAACGGGCTGTTCGTATTGCTTTGGTCTGGCCTAGACATGTTTTTTCCTATCTGACCTAATCTTTGGTGCTGAGTAAAATTAGGTGATGAATCTAAGGTGACAAATCGGGTAGGAAGTTGTTCGTACTTAAGTATAGTTAGGGGTAATGTCTATAGCTTCTAAATTGGTAATGTAAGAGAGAGTTAGGTAGGCTGTTGTGGGACACAGGAATAAAACGGTAGGCTTCAAGAAATACCTAATTCAACGCACCGGTAAGTGCTTTTGATTGTTTGCTAGAACCTAAGTAACCTAACTGGGGTGTCTACCCCACGCTATCACACGTCTGAAATTAGAATCTCTTCCAAAGATGTTTTTTTTTTCCCCTACCTGGGGCTGAACTCAAGGAAGGCCGTACGGTCCTGATGGTATCCCTCCTATTCTCAAAAACTGTGCTTCTCTGCTGACACCATGCCTAGGCACTCTTTCGTGCTTGTCCTTCATCTGGTACTTTTCCTTTCTCCGTGAAAGTTTTCGCTTTCACTCAGCCTGTCCCGAAAAAGGGTGACCGCTCTCAACCCTCCAAACTATATATCCAATTGCTTTGATTTCTTGCCTTTCGAAGTTTTTCAATCTATCCTTAAGAAGATTCTTAAACACCTCCCTTCTCACGATCTTTTTCAGATCGTTAGTATGAGTTCCGCAAAGGACGCTCTAAGACATATCAAATACTTTTGATAAAGACTAGTACAAATCCTTAATTTCCAACTCCTCTCCTTCGGTTTCTATCCTTCTAACTATGACTTTCATCTCTGATTCCTTTTTGGCCAATCTATAGCTGTGGTTATAGATGGCCACTGTTCTTCTCAAGCAATTAATGGTAGTGTTCCTCAGGGTTCTCTCTTGTCTCTTTCTTCCTTTTATTTATCAAAGATCTATTAAATCGCACTTCATGTCCTATCCACTCTTATGCCGATGATTCCTATGGAAAAACTATACATGCCTGCCGTACACTTTACAGTTCACAACAAAGCCTAATTCAAACCCAGGCTTATACGTACAACCCAATAAGTAGGCATTGGGCCTACATAAGAAAAATATATTTTTTCGTATCAAAATTTTCCATCACTGATTCATGAAAATTATTTTGAGAAGAAATAATGAAAATACAAAAATTAGACGTCTGGAGACTGCAAAATAAGCGAATTTAAGACAAAGCTTTATATTAGTTCAACCAGAGCTATCTGGTGACGAGCATTGCTGGTAGGCAAGGAAGACGGGTTTAATCTTCCTACAAATTCTGAGTGAAAAACTAACAACACAAAGGGATAGCCCTATTCCTTCAGGTATTTAGGCATAGTGAATTGTCTGCATTAATTAAACTGAATAAACTCCTTGCATAATACTATCGCCTACATCGAAAGAGAGGCGCGATAGGCAGCCGTGCTCATTACAACCAGAAGCGAGATCCGACGAAATAATAAGGTATGGTAGTTTCCTTTTTTACCATTAGACAGTGCTAAATACCGAAGGCAAATAAATTCAACATTTAAAAAAAAAAAAAATTAACAAGGTCTTTTGAAGATCTCCATTGCGGGCATATTTTTTAGAGGTTCGAATTTAAGCGAATTTGTAAAGATTAAAGCATTCGTGAATACTTTTATTCAATACACAAGTTTCCCTCTAATGCAATAATGACTGGTTTATACTGTACAGTGTACAAGTATCAAAAAAGTTGCTTTCAACGTTGAAGCGGGTCAGCATATAATTTCCTTGTTGGCTATATTTGGAGAGGGTGCAATCATTATTATCTTTGATAAAGGTGAATTAAGTCCCGCAGAAATGGCAGACATTAACAAACAGAAAGAAGGAATCTACCTTTAAGATTTTTGGTTGTTTCTATTCTTCGTTGGTCTATTCGCTTTATTAGTAGAGTAATTTAAAAAGGTTAAGAACAAATGCTACTATTATTGCGCAATGACTATTGTGGACACGATGAAATATTAATGTCTGCATTTCTAATCCACGCGTAAGCTATCCATGGACAGTGACGGACACCTTACCTCACACTTGTTTTCATCCGCTGGTGTTTCGTGTGTGTACAAAACATCAATGAAGAAATGCGGGTTCTTGATCAGGTACGTGAATGACTCTTTTCCATTAAGAAACTGCGGTAAACACTGGGACCTCCCATACAATAAAACTGAAATAAATCCACATAAAATTGAAGGATTTCAAAAGAAGTACCTGTATTTAATAACCTTTATCCTTCAAAAGAAGTACCTATATTTAATAACCTTTAACGTGTGATTACCATTTAAAACGAGTACAAAATAATGCATTCATACGTGCTTACATATTATAAGCAGAAAACCTAGGATTTGAAAAATGTTACCTGAACAGACCAAAAGAGTAATATAACAAACCTAACTTCCATACTGTTTTCATTGAAGGTGGTGAAAAATACAAGCGAGTGAAAAAAAAAAGTAATTAGTTTACCAAAGCCAATCCTTTCTTAAAACTAGCCAAATTCCAAACTAAATTGACCATGCTTTATTTCACAAAATATTAAATCTTTCATTGCAATTACCGTTTACACCTTGAATTAAACTCGGACTCCATACTTTCATAATAATTTTACAGTTTACCATGTTACAATAGTTTTAACATTGAATAAACAAATGTCAACTGAAGTATTTATTTTAGTTAATTTGGCCCTTAATCTTTCGGCTTCAGTACCTCAATAAATAATTCATAAAAGAATCTAGTAATTTCTTGGACCCCCTTCAATATGACTGCTCTAAAACCCTGGTATGACAAGTCTACACTTTCCCAGCAAACCAAAGCTTTAACAAGGACATGTCGGATCATCATCAATGTCCCTTCTCTATTTTTTTTATCTTGACCTTTGGTCTAAGAAATTAAGTCTTGCTCGAGGGACACAATATTATGATGATGATCCATATGTATGTGAAGTTTCATTAATTATGTTCAGTGGTTCAAAAGTTACGGCAAGGACCCTGATGCTTGCTCATGATTCATACTTGTGTGAAGTTTCATCCATTTAAATGCCAAGCGGTTCAAAAGTTATAGGCCAGACACGAAAGTGTAACGAACATACTGACGGACAAATGAACAGCCAAATGCAATCCAGCATGGACCCTCCAAATTCTTTGGTCGGGGCCATATCATCATATATTGCCGCATCTAACTTCGGGGAAGGGGGGTTTAAAAAACTATGATCCTCCTTGTAATTCATAATTCTACCCTAAACTGCTTCTTATAAATGAAAAATTAATTTCAAATAAGGTGCCTGAATTATAAACAGGGTTGGGAATCTTCACGTCCCCGACTCCCATATATTTTTTAAATGGTCTTTTCAATGTTACAAGCATAACATATGCGAACCCATTTCCCTTTCTCGATGCAATAGGTTTGCCGTCTGAACTTAGGACTAGAAGCATGTACGTCTTGCTGAATTACATACAGTATAATTATCAGGAATAAAGTACCATTCCAGTTTCTGATATCTAGCGTTACCTCTCATGAAAAGGGTGGGTTAGTTTGTGTTTCGTGCAGGAAGGAGGTCCCACGGGCAAATGCCCGCAAAAATGCCCCCCCCCCCATAAAAGAGGAAGAGGACCAAAATCAAGGTACAGGGTGTTCGAGATGCCCGGACACTGCGTTTGAAGGACTGGAGGTCATAGACAGGGGGAAAGATGGACTGAGAAAGATTGTTCCAGAATTCACCGGTTGAGTAGATGAAAGCCTGAAAATACTGATTAACCCTCGCGTTAGAGAGTTGGACAGAAAAGGAATGAGAAGTGTTAAAAGTGTGGTAGTGCGTGCTCTCCTTAAAGAGGAAGCATGCAGTTAGAGAATTCGGAAGAGCAGTGTCCATTATAATAGCGATAGTAATGATAGAGCGAGGCAACACTGCGGCGAAAGAGAGGGATTGGAGACAGTCAGTAAGAGGCAGGAATTAAAGAGATGAAAAGCCGATTCCACTTGGTCAAGTACGGCTTTGTGGGTTCAGCCACCCGACACGCGAGAAGCGTACTCCATACACGGATGGACAAGACCCTTATACAGAAAGAGCAACTGAGCAGGGGTGAAAAACTGTGGAGCCGATACGGCACACTTAACCTCTTAGAAGCTGTTTTGGAAAGAGAGTATATGTGATCTTTCCGAGGAAACACCAAGAATGTTAAGAGAAAAGGAAGGATTGAGTTGTGTATTGTTGAAGGTAAGGGTATACTCGTGTGGAAGATTGTGACAATTAGACAGATGGAGGAACTGAGTTTTTGAGGCACTGAAAGTCACGAGGTTTTCTCTGCCCCAATCAGAGATGGTAAAAAGATCAGAGGTCAGGTGTACCATAGCCGTCCTACACGAAGCATGGAGTGACTACTGTGAGGGATGCTTTGCGGAGCAAGTGGAGAAGTGAAAAGTGGAATCATCGGCATAGGAGTGGATAGGACATGAAGTGCAACTTAATAGATCATTGATAAATAAAAGGAAAAGAGTGGGTGACAGGGCAGAACCCTGAGGAACACCAGTTAATAGCTTCAGGAGAAGAACAGTGACTATCTACAACGCAGCTATAGATCGGCCAGAAAGGAAATTAGAGAGGAAGACACAGATTGAAACCGAAGGAGGGCAGTTTGGAAATTAAAGATTTGGGCAAGACTATCAAAAGTATTAGATATGTCTAGCGTAAGAGCAAAAGTTTCACCAAAATTCCGAAAGGATGACGACCAAGAGTCAGAGAGATATGCAAGATCGCCAGTGGAGCGTCCCTTTCGGAACCCATACTGACAATCTGAAAGAAGATTATGAGAGGAGGTATTTAAGAATCTGGTAATTATGTCGCAAATGACATGGCCTGAAGTTGAAATAAAAAATACATTTTTCTAGTGTATTTTGGTGTGCTCTGTTCAAATATAACCTTCATTTCTTGTGCAAATGAACAGAAATACATGTTTGGGCCATGCAATGACAACTGCATTTCTGTTCATTTGCACAAGAAATGAAGGTCATATTCAAACAAAGCACACCAAAATACACTTGAAAATGTATTTTTTATTACATTTTATACAATAAAGCATAACCTAACACGTTCATGTTACAAGATCTCATAAACGACGCATTACCATAGGAAATGTGTAAAACACCTCAAAATTAACCAGGAAAGTTTGCTCTCGTCATTTTCGTTTAAACTAACAAAAATATCACAACTTAACCTAACCAATCATCAAGGGTGTACAGGTGACCCAACAAAGTTGATGATTCCTCATGACTTAACGATAGTGTTAATCGGGCCTTACAGACGATTTCAACTAGTAAATATCTACTGTAAACTTGTAGCCTATATAATTATATGAACTTGCATCCATAAAAAGCAAAATAGTTATTTTAATTAAGCGTAAATATAATATATGATTTAAGAATACATTTATACACCTCCAAAATATTCATGCAGTGCAGTTTTTCATCGAACAAGATTATTATGTATGTAAATTAGTGTGATGGTTTACGTGTTTCTGTAATTTCTATCTCGTATGTATTGTTCAGGTCAACGTAATTGATTTATTGACTTAGTCCATAAATTTTTATACTCTGAATCTGTTTATATACGATTTTCTTTTGTTTCTGTACCTTCGTATCAATGAATTTATTGCTAAATTTGTTTCAGTATTCTAAAGCAATTTGTCCATTTAAGGATTCATGTACTGTATAAAATATCGATCAAATTTAGTTCTAAAATTAAACTATAACCTACCTATAACCTGCAACTTATTAACTTTACCTAAAGTTAACGTGAACTGAATATGGGATCTTTGATTTAGGTTAAGCACTTAGAATAAGAAAAAGTACTAGATTTTACAGGAATGAAATTAGTTACTTTTGTTTCGATTTATCATACTTTGACCGACTTTTATTTCAGCGTGGCGGGAGGACCTATTTTAATGGCCTTTATTTCTGCGACAGGATCGTTCTCGCTGTGATAGGTAAGAGTTATTTAGCTATTTAATGCTGTAACAAACATTTCTCATTGCATAAGAACTCTGGTAACTACACGCTGTAAAATAAATTTCTCTACTGCTTTTTGGGCTAACCTAGAGTGGATCTTAAGGTCTTTGTTAGTCTGCAACTCTGTACTCGGAAAAGGCCATCGATGTCGATAGAAATTACTAGTTAAAATTGGTAAGCAAAATTATAATTGCTTGAGCTCGATACAGACTTTATTTGCAACCTCCAAGTCAAAACTGTTTGTGGCTGTAGACACATTTCAAGATTGTTGGGAGTACAAAACTTTTAAGAATGTGACTACAGCTTCGCTATAGACAAATTTTATTTAAAGTTTGAGTTGAATGTGTGTCTAGTTTACAAACGTGTACGAAGTTGTCTCCAAAATATATTTTTATAAATATGACGTAAACTTCAAAAAAGTTTGACTCGTAAAGACCAAGTTTAAACTATATTCTAATAATATCATTACCAAGTCACCTCATCTGATTCATGAGGCGTCATACTAAATTGAAAATACGATAACCTACAAATACAATTCAAATTACGATTACTACACACTACACAACTTTTTATTCTTCGAAAAGTAATGAAACGTTGTATTGGTCTTGTTTCCTCTAATCTCTATTATTACAACCATAAGGAGTAGCCTAGGTAGCCTAGTGGTTAAGACGCTGGGCTGCTGGTAGGGCGTGGTTCGGATTCCACGTTAAACTGTAGGTCTAAGGTAGAGTGAAAAGCTTGACCTTCATCAGAATGAACAATTCGGGCGGAAGTAAATATTGTACCTAATCTGAAATTACCAGCCATTCCAGACTGCCGTGCATTCATCTCTACTTCATAATTCCAGCTGACGAAACAGCACAAATGAAATTCTAAATGTTTTATAATTCCAAAGTTTCTTGTGTGGGGGAGGACGCTGCAAGTAAATTTCAGTATGAATGTTTATGAAGTGATTTGGTAATTATATTAGGCATGCTGGTTTGAACTTTAAACTGCAGATGTGTATCCTAGCCTTCCTAGGCTATAGTGACATTTTGTGTGGTGAAAACTAATCAAAACTGCATAGTCTTCATAATAAATGAAACTTTGAACATTATTTTTATGAAGTCATCAGTAGTTAAAATCGAAGTAATGTTACACATCGGAATTTTTACTTGAGATTTTGTTGCTATGAATATATAGTGAAAAATTACTGAAGAAAGCTGTAACAATGATACGAATTTCTAGTTAAACTATTTTCCTCCCACATTCTCTACCTTTGGCCTTGAGGCCTCACACTGCATTAAAGAATTAATAGAGCATAACGGATTAAATATTAAATAAAGTTCATTACATTAATCACCGAATCCTTTTTCTCTTTGTGAAGGTTATGGAACTCAGTTCTATGTAGCATTTTCCGAACTTACTACCAAAGGAGACGGCATCAAATTCGAGATACAGTCTCTGCTGGAACTCTTGATACCTGATCCGGAGACTTTAATAAGACCTCAGGTAAACATTTTGGGTGATTTTTTAAGATGTTTTATATGAAACGACAAGAACAAACTCTGGTTATAAAATCTGTAGTCTTTAATAGTGCTAAAGTACATCTAAATTGTAGAAACGTTATTTCTTTATACTTACAAATATGAAGACTCCTTAGCCTAAAAACTGTAATCCTAATTAAATCACATTACAGATAAAATACAATTAAATTTAATCCCTCTTAAAGGTTTGGCTCGCTGCGATGAGTCAGGCTCTGCTTTGTTTAGGTCCCGGAGTCGGTATGCTGCTCAATCATTCTTCTAACAACGTCTTCCGACACCCTCTGAAAAGGTAACTTCGTACAAACTTTGAAGTGTTGTTAATATCCTTTTGTTTTCAGTGGCTACGTGGTACGTGCAAACTCCGAACTAGAATTATTAGCCTCATTAACTTTTTGTACTTTATTTTCTCTGGAAATTAAGTTCTATGTTCAATGTTGTACTGATATTAGAAGCCTAGTTCTACCTTTCATAGTTTGTTGGGTTAAAGGACCCATTGATTCGCCTTTTTGCAAATCGTTTCCGTTCTAACCTGTTCTGTCGTAATGATGCATACATTATTACATTAATTAATTAAAAAAAATCTCATTTCCCAAGGATATGAGGTGAGAATAATAATGATGATGATATTAGTAAAAGAAAATACCCAAGTTTATTCACACACATTAGGGGCGGAGCCGCGGAGGGTAGTCTAGCGGGGGGGGTGCACCAAACAGACATCATACCTAGTATTTTATTTGATCAACATTTTTTATATATCATACGCTCCACCCACCATACTGTGGGGTAGCAACAGGAAACGGGCTTCCTGTTCCTGTGCGTGAGCTGAAAGGTATCAAAAACTCGTACTCCCCTAAGGGGATGATCCACGTTTAACTTATTATAATGCATACATAGGCCCTATTTTTTAATGGTGTGGTAGTTGCATTAACGAAGAAATATTTTTTTCAAAGACAAAGAAAACGTGAAAATAATATTTATCAAATTCTGTGCATTTCAATTGTAATAAGCATGTAATACTTACAGTATAATGCAGTACTTACTGTAATACTTAGTATACTACACAGTTATAATACAGTATAATTGAACATGAAATACGTGATTAGTAATCATGTATTTTATGTTGTTATATTGTATTATAACAGACATTTCGCAAATAATGCAATATTATGTAGACCTAATTATCATGATCTGGGTGTCAATTGTCGGACAAAACGTTCACGAGTTCCATTCGTCCTTTGGGGATCTAGCCTAGGGGGGCACGTGCCCCTTATCCCCCCCCCCCCCACTGGATCCACCCATGCACATCTCCCAATAACGCTTCTGTTTTTTAGTCTTTTACTTCCGAATCATTGCACTTCACCCGATAGCCTATGTTTTAGAAATGTTATATTGAATTTTTTTCTGATAACACTGTAACATATAAAAAGGTAACCTGGTGACTCATTTCCCCACTGTATGCGAGTGAGAGTGCCCCAACGGTCACATGAGCTCGAGCATTGAAAGGGTGAGTGACTGGCTTAACCGAACCTAAGAGCCGGCAGCAGGGCGCGAACCTAGACTCTCGCTGCCCAGAGTTCGGCACCGATACTACTAAGTCATCAGGAGCTCACATTGTGAAATACTTTCCAGTATCTTCATATAGTGTGTTCCTCTTTTTTTTATACCTTGATGAGCATCCTCATACCTTGTAAAGTGTACATGTACTTTAAGTGGCACTGTACTCTCTGGTACTGATAATACCGAATAGTTTGTGACACCTGGTATTAACTAGCTATTAAGAGGTAAAAAATTTTGTAAAAACAGATACGAAACCGTTTGTCAGACTGCTAAAATAGGTTGGTATTACAAGAAACAAAGGACTGTACCATTGTCTATATACAGTATATCCTTACGGAAGAGGAGAATCACCTCCAAAAATATTTTTTTCACGGAAAAGTGAAACCATGTTCAATTTTTCAAAGGCTGACCAGTCAGAAGAAAATATTTGTACACGTGAAATCCAGTACTATACAACTGCAAATACAAATATAAATGTACAATGGAAGAAAGTAAAGAATGACCAAAGCCTACGAACAGTATATCCCGTCGGTCCACGCTCGCATTTTTAGCAAGTAAATAATTTCATGCAAACTATTTTAACCAGAAATATTTAAGCCAGTAAGACCTTAACATTTCCTTTAAACTCACGAGGCACTTAACTTTTTAGTACAGCTTCATAAATTTGAATTAACTGGATATGGATGCGAAGCTCAAAATTTATATGGTTATAGTATTTTTGCAAATTTGTCTCGCCGCGTTTTCCTCTACTATATCACAAAAGAGAGTGAAATTTTGTACGACCGTGGCCTGACTAAATATGGGTAAGCTTTGGAACGACCCTTAAAAAATTTAATTGAAAGTAAATTTGAACACCCATCAGCCTGTTTAATTTTTTAAACGTTTTTTCTTAAGTAGATCTGGCTCTAGGCCACTAAACTATTTTTAATTGTTAGGTCACGTTTTCGTTTTTGAGGGTTGCCTCCTCGTAAGTTTTTTATTTTTTTAATGTGCACTTCTCTACACATTTTATCAAACAGCTCCTTGTCACTACCATGGGTTGAGCGTGAAGAATGAATTTGGTGACGTAGGTATGTAAAACGCTTACAACCAACTAACTGTGCACACTTAATCATCCTGGTTTCCATTACTTTACTTTATTCACAAACAGTTTTCATCTCGCTGTGTACTTTTTTTGCCACAAACTATTAATTCCAGGCTTACTCACATTCACTAATCATGTTCTTCAGTCTTTCTCACTAATCTCTCACCTGTACAGTTTGTACTATCATTTCTTGCGATTCTATTATTATTAGTAGGAGTAGTAGTGAATTCTCTCCAAGTAACCATAATTACGTAACAATGACGTTCCATATTTTCGGGTGTCTTGAAATCGTTGTTAGCTATTCCTTGTGTAAAAACACTTTCACTTCTTTTGAAATGTACTCTTATTGTACAAGTTTTGAATAAGAAACTCTTCGTTTGAATAATCTTAATAAGGCAAGAGTTTTTAATGTACCTTCGATACAAAATAGGCGACACAATATCGAAAAACATCTTTGATAAAAATAAATGTACTTTCGAAATGAAACCCAAATTTTTATACCAAATGATATTTCAACCTCAGCAAAACGTAAACTGGATATAAACATTGTATATTTAATCTAACCAAATAGTATTGGATGTTAAGGTGCAAAAATGTTTTTTGATTGGCCAGCTTGTGGAAGAAATGAAACATGATCCCAAATTGGATAATTCATAATTTCTAATCAATCATGATCTGAATAGTGGGAGGTGTACTGGTGTACATGCTCCACCTACGTAGGCAGTGATTTCTATAAAAGTTAAACATTTTTAGACTTCATTCCATTCTACTCTGTGAGGATATACTGTACATAAGGTATAAGGTCTTGGAAAAATGTATTAATAGTTTCGCATAAACATGAAATAAAGATTTTTTTTGTATAATAGTTTTCTAATGTGTGGTAAATATTGTAGATATTTTGGTTTTATTTACCGAATAGCATTTTCTAGGTTCCAGTTAAATAATACAACCACTATTTTAAGGTAATAGGCCTAGTTTAGTTTCATTAAAAGAAAAATTAAAAAATAATAATAATTCATTGAAGATCCATCTTCACTAACCCTAATAAAAACCTTTTATAGGCATTTATGGTTTTTAACAACGCTGACGATACTCGCTACAACGATTGTTACCCTAACAACGACCTTCGAGACAATGCTATTCTCCAGTCACTTTTCTTCCTCGAGAAATTTCAACCCTGTAACAGAACAAACGGATGACTTTGTAAATAGCACTTCTTCATTGCTTCATTTCGAGTTGTACACAAATTCTACCTTTTTCACCGATAACGAGTCTTACGTCATTATATCGCCAAATAAGACAAACAATTGCGTCCTATTTTCCTACAGGTATAAAACCTTGCATTCGTTATTAATTATATTGACATGCATACAAATTATAATTGGTTTATATGAAAATGAATATATCTCTGAAAACCTTATAAACTACAGGTCATTTTTTTTTTTCTTCTCCAGCCTTGCAGATTTTTCTTGCACTAACGTCCCTCCTGGCTTAACCAAAGGAATTCCATTCATTATAGCGTCTCATCTAGCATCTTTTTCAATGAGGCAATACCCGATATGGTTGTCCAGTCTCATGAAAAATTTGATATTTTTAGGTAATTTTTTTTTTTTTTTTTTTCTAATAAGAGACTAATATGATGTCATAATTATTATAACTACATTAATAAATTTCACTTCTAGTTTTAACCCTTACACTCGCTGATGACTTCATTGAGTAATTAAATATTTGGCCATGCTGTATCGTATGTATAACATTTTAACCACTTAATTTCCACGTGTTTCGGTCGTACGGTACCATTAGTTACCAGTGGCATCTCACGTAGGTGGGTTGTGCTGTGATTGTACTCGAATAACTCTATACCAAACCTGCAAGAAATCTATTTAGGAATTTTTTTTTTCTGTACCGTTTTGTTTATAAATAAAATCAGATATTTATGTAACTGCAATTTGGTTTTGTGCTGTATTATTTTGTCTAGATTTTTACATTTGCGTCACCAATAATTATGCATAGCTGATCTAATAGATATCCTTTTTGTGTAGATATGGAAAATATCCTAAACAAAGTATTTTTTTATAAACTATCAGTTAATATGAATTAGTGCTAAAGAATATTTTTATCGCCACGCAATTTTATTCGTGAGTGAAAGGGTTAAATTGTTCATTTACTTTTTATTTTATTGTACCTATACATTTTCAACTCGCACATTTTTATAGGGTTTTTAGGAGCTGGTGTTGCCACGTCGTGCGTCTGTATGCACGTGGGCGTAGTGGCCGCCCGTGAAGCGAGAAGTTTACCGCCCGCGGTGGCCGCGTTAGTTTTAATGGCAGTTTTATCTCTCGTCGCGGCACCGATGTCAACTAAAGTAAGTTTGAGTAAAGTGTGTCAAACCCTCCAAGCACAAACGCATATACTTTTTTAAATTTACGCCTTAATTCCAGGTGGAACAGTTCATCGACTGCATCAATGGCAACTATGAATTGACAGATGTATGGCCGGGCTACGTCATGGCCAGTGTCGTAACACTGCTTCCCGTCGATTAGCAAAATTAAGCGACATCTGGAGAGTAGTTGGATGGGAGACCGTCCTCTGCTTCCAGATAATGCAACGACCCGTAGTTCAGATTCCACGTAAAGCTGTAGGTTCCCCTCGTCATATGATCATAGATGTTGGGAAGGGGGATTAAACAATCCCCTCAATACATTACAGATGTATGGCCCACCTATGTTACCTTGATTATAAAAAAAAAAAAAAAAGATGACTAAAAAGAAATTATTCGTGAAAATAAATGCAGTGGGAATATAGTAGCTTTGTTATACCGAGTTTCTTCAACCAAGGAAACTAAAATTCCATTAAAAGGATCACTCGGAGCGAAGTGTTCAAATTTTGAACATTCTGAACTTCTGAGTGGTAGTTCCAAGCTTTGCTATTTATTTTAAGATGTTTTTTGCATCTAAAGAATCTTTTCTTACAGGCTGGAGCCTCGTTGATTCAACTAGTGGATCATTATGTTCTTATGCCAGGATTGTTGTGGCCTCCTGTTGCAACGTTGATCGCTCTGGCAACATGCCATGGTTCGTTTTTACCCTCCCATTCATTTCTGACATATAATTTATGCAATGTAGTAATAATTAGTGAATATATTCTTTATAACTTGTCTCCTATTTTCCTTTGGTCTTTAAATTTTGAGTAGTTCTGTTCGCGGTTTCTGCAAAACCATTCAGAAATAGTTTACAGTATAGTTTAGCATCACCTTCATTCCTGATAGAGGGCTACGTCTAGGCATGGTTCTGATTAATCAGTTAATCATTGTTTCAAATTTAATCATTAATTAATCAAAATATTTTTAGAAAATGATGGGAAATGATTGATTGATTAATTAATTTCCTCATAATTTCAGTATCATTTTACCTTAAATCTTGTAATGTATCATTTGAATTTAGCACATTTTTTGGCATGTATAAACTGTCTAATCCACCCATGCTTGATTTCTTGAACTAAAGCAAACCAAATGTTTTCTTCGGTCTTACCTCACGCAACAGAAACAAAGCTTTCTTACTCTTTTCAGAAGTATTTAATTTTTAATAATTTTTAATCAGTTAATCATTGATTAATTAGAAAATTTCATTATTCATAACTTTTTCTAAAAATGATTAATTAACCATGTCCTAGCTACGTCGTGGCCAATGTCGTAACACTGCTTCCCGTCGATCAGCCAAGTTAAGCAACATTTGGTCTGGAGAGTAGATGGATGGGAGACCGTCCTTCGCGTCCAGATTGTGGCGACCCGTAGTTCGAATCTCACGTAAAGCTGTAGGTCCCCTCCACCATGTGATCTTAGATGTTGTGAAGGTTAAACAAACCTTGTATAAAAAATAATTCTAAATTACTTTTTACAACAGGAGTAACCAAAATTCGGAAAGATATGACCTTCATGCTCGAGTCTGTTGTGTCATGGTTTTGGCTGCCGATCTGGGCACTTGTTTTGCCGCTCCTTCTCTTAGTGAGTATATAATGAAAATAGAAAGATTATATGAGGGTATCTTCCATAAGTTCAGAATATTAGCCATGCGCACCCGCGCATATATATATATACACTATATATATGTTAGTTTGCTTGTACCTTGTGGTGAATGGACGTGCTGTGTCTCTCTGTATTAACACTCAAATAAGAAGGGACTAAACTAGTCGGTGGTTTATTCTGTTTACACCCGAAAGTGTATAAAGTATCTGAATCCGTGCATATAATACAGGGTGTACATAAAGTCAGGATCTATTTTTGTGAAGCACTTGGAAATTATATGGAATTCAATCATAAAATGATAGTGGTAACATTTATTAAATAATTAAGAGTAGGATTCGACGTGACGCCCATCAGTATCCCTGCACAGCTCAAATCGTTCCGCAGCATTTCTAAACACATTCTGGAGCATTTGCGGGGTTATGTTATCTGCAGCAGTTCGTATACGTGTACGTAAGTTTTCAAGACTCGTAATCTTCGTCTGATAGACGTGCGATTTGATAAAGCCCCATGCAAAGAAATCTAAAGGGGTTAAATCTGGTGATCTCGCTGGCCAAGGTCTGTTGCTTCCGCGTCCGATCCAGCGATTTGGAAAACGTCCATTTAGATAATCCTGAACAATTTTGGCATAGTGACAAGGAGCACCATCATGTTGATAGACGACGGTACGTTACAGTACAAGGAGTATCTTCATCGGAATCTGAGGCCCTCAGCTCAGTACCACAAGGAACAGTATTAGCTTCACTACTCTTCATAATCATACTAACTGACATAGATGAGGACGTTACCAGAGACAGCACAGTAACATCCTTTGCGGATGACAAAGATCAGTAGAAAAATAAGAAACCCAGAAGATATAGGATCTCTACAAACCGGCATGAACAGACAACAATATGAAGTTTAACACTGAGAAATTTCAGCTGTTGCGGTACGGTAAAAGAGAAGACCTAAAATCCATGGACTATTCTACCCCAGATGGACAGGAAATTCAGAGAAATTCTAGAGCAAAAGATTTAAAGGTTGTAATGAATGATGCGAAATTTGAAACACAAAATAAGATAGCAGTAAACAGAGCAGAGAATAATGGGGCAGGTATTGAGAACCTTTAAACGAAGGGATAGGAAATCTTACTCTGAACCCTGTAACTCCCCAAACAACGGTGGAAAGTAGAAAAGGAAGACTGTGTCGTGTTCCCAAATTAAAGGCGAGACAGGGAACATCCTTAACTCTGAAAGAAAATAGTTTTGTTGCGAGAGGACCAAACTGTTTAATCAGCTGCCCAAAGACCTAAGAAACACGAAAGGAGTTGTAGCGGACATTTTCAAAAGATGATTAGACTCCTGGCTCAGAAGAATCACCGATGAGCCGGGAGTACCTGGCTATGTGAGGTGGAGAGCACAAGAAACCAACTCACTACTTCACCAGGCCAACTCGAGAGGAGGGGCGACAAGCTTGACCTTCGCGAAATGAGGAATCATCGCGCGGAACCTTTGTAAGGTAAGGTATTTATACAGGGTGGCGCAAAAGTCACGAATCATAGGAATTTTCAGTGTTGACTATTTTTTGTTTAGGGGATGGCTGCGAAATTAACAATAGACGAGAGGGTGAGCTTGGTTTTAATGCATGGAATACCAGGTACTACAAATCGATGAATCGGTACAGAATTTAAATTCTGTACCGATTCATCATGTATATATGATTGAACTCCCCTGAGGTTTTTTCCTGATACACACAGACCGTGCATGGAACAAGGAACTCTTCTGGGAAAATTAAATCCACTATAGTTCGAATATGTTATGGTAAATGACAAACACTATAGTTTTTTTTTCATAATGTTAGCCCGACGTGGGCAACGGGTCCCTCGCAAAGAGGCCCCAAAAATATAGCTCCCCTCACCAGCTATCTGCAAAGCAGATCGGATCCAGCTTTGGAACAGTGGATTTAATTTTCCCAGAAGAGTTCCTTGTTCCATGCACGGTATATATATACACATACCCCCCCCCCCCCCCCCCCCCGAAGTAGCGCCAATAGTAAGCCGCAGTTTTTACCAGTTAAGTTGAATCTTGTAGATAAGTCTGATTTTCTTGTACGACCTACTTTTTTTCAGGTTAGGTTAGCTCATCCAAAGTTAACCTAACCTAAAACAAGTAAGATGGTGTGTAAAGTATAAGGAAGCATAAAGGACCACTTGTTTGACTTTTTTAATTAAAATCTTCATGCAGGTGAAATTCAAATAATCATTGTATATGGTTTAAAAACGCTTCCTCTAAAATTTCTTATAGAATCCCCACCTCTACTTTAAAACAAGCGAGTGATTAATAATTTGAAAATATAAAACATATAACCTGTTCCACCTACTGGGTAAAAAATGGTCACGAACGAAATTTAAATGTTCGGCCAACTTGGGCATGTACATAGTGCGTGTGCGTGATTCTTTAAGTATGTCATACTCTCATTTTATTGAGTTAATCCATTAAATTTTTGTTCATGAAACCTGGCACGGTTATGGTGGAAGGATAGTTTTTCACAGGCACAAAACTTGGTCTCCTCTTTGTGAAATTGTTGATGAATCTGGGCAGTGTAACTTATCGTCACACTCTTCAGCATTTCAATAGAATAAAATGGGTCGTGTTAGTAAGGACTTCGCCAAAGATAGGAGGCCGTGATAGGAATTTAGTGTCCAGATTCCTCAAGTAATTTCGGAAAGGGGAGGACACTTTGAGCATGTTGCGTGCCTGAAGAACAAAAATCGTGCAAAATTTCATATAATCACAAATAACAGCGACTTAACTGATAGTATTCTGTAAAAAATCACTTCCACAATATCAGACCAAAACATTACTAAAATAACCAATATGACTACTTCATCGAATGATGAACTAAAAATTACGGAACTAAGTACATGTGAACGTTTTAACTTAAAACTGCAAGGCCACATTAGACGAATTGGGAAAGCATACAATCGAGCATGGTAGCCAAATACTGGGAAACCACCTTTAAAGATGAAATAGTGGAATGGATGCTATACTCTTTACTAATGAAAAAATCCCTAGAATTGTGGAAAAAATATATGTTCCAGAGAAACGAGCAAGAAGGAAGAAAATCAAATTAAAGAGGAAAAAAAAAAAATGTTTCGCAGGAGGAAGTTGAAATTAAATAACAGGAAAGTAATTACGGAGTAACTGGATAAAGGGGAACGGGTAGAATAGTTTAGTAATAGCACAGTATAACGTCTGTTGCTAACGATACCCGAAATCAGTAGACTGAATAAATATTCATGTTGTATAGGATCTGCATATGGCCAAAACACATTAAATCTAGCGCCGAAAATTTTCATTTGTTAAGGTACAGCTAAAACCTATTACTATTGCGTACCATGTGGACTGGAAGCTCGGATGCAAAATTTGAAGCACTTAAGAGAGCAAATAACAAAACCATTAAATCTATTCTCGGAAAAAGGATGCACCATGACTCGCATATAAAAAGTAACTCTAGTGTTTGTTCATAAATCTCGAGCTAGACAACCAATCATCCAGACAACACTGCAGCACAAGTTAGGAAGAATGTGAAACCATAAATATTTGATCTATAAATTACTACTATGGAAAGTCTGATAATTAAAAGCAAAGTCGTTTCTTTGTTTTACTTTAAATTAACCCTACATCTACAAAACAAAAAACAAACAAAAAACTATTATTATTATGATGATGTAACTGAGCGAGTTTATAGAATTTAATATCTGAACCCTGATTTGTTTTTAATTATTCTTTAGGGAGTTACAGTATGGTCTTTTTACTTCGACTGGCAAGAACTTGGTCTAGTGCAGGGACCAGAATGGAGATTAGCCATCGTTTGGAGTCTACGAATTGGTCTCCTCATCTCAATGCCCGTGACAGCTGTAATCGTTATCAATTCGCAACTTGCTTACGGATTTAAGGATGTAAGTTTTATCTTCTAAAAGTGTTTCCTAAAATATCTGACAGTAGTTAACACGCACACTAAAGAGAACGTGGCTTCTCTTACAAGATCGTGTGAATGAATTGTGTATCCTTCAGTTTCTACCTTTTCTCTTCTTATGCTCGGATATAGAATGTAGATGGTCTTACTTCTCACTCAAACTCATTTGGGAGAAAGATATTTGATGTATCAAAACTGGGTAATATTAACGGTTATATAGAATTCTATTTAAACCAATGAAACTATTATTAGGTAAAAAAAAAATAAAAAAATAACTTTATTGCAAGTTAAAACAAATGACTATAAAAGTATCCATTGAACTCGGTTTAACTTTATAGAAACCATTGAATTCATCAATATATTTTATAAACTTTAACTGATACTCATTAAAATAATGAACATAAACAATTACCTCGCCATCAAAACAAGTGGAAGGAATTACATTATACAGTACTAGAAATTTCAGAATGTCTGTACCACTTATTATAAAGACCAAATAGAGAGACGAAGTGCACTAATTATGGCTTAAATAAAAACTTTAAATATAAATTAAAATTTTTTTTTTTTTTTTGTTAGAAAAGAAGAGGGGGTTATGAACTTTCAGGTAGGTTAGCTAAATTACATTGAATGGAATTGAACTTCGCTGGACTGGTTTGGAGTAAAAGTGCTAAATACATAGATTATTCCAAAGTGAATTTCGAAGCTCTTGCGAAATTTTCGCTGAATCTCTCGATTACATTTAAGAAGCGTGTTTGATAGAACAAAGTAATTGTTGAATTCATGAACGAAATCCATTTCAGAAAGTGTTGTCATCGCTGCAATCTTCGAGAGAGTGGGGGGATTGGGGACCACAAGACCCCATTGAACACCACAACTGGCGCCGGTGGAGGGAGGACGAAACGCGTTCGTACGCCTCTCTCGAACGCAGACTAGCGTCCAAGTCTCGGCCTCTCACCTACACACACTCCACCCTCAGTTCTTCCAGCTCTTCCACCTTGGCCAGACTCAGAGCCAAGTATAGAGGACAGATACAAGCATGCGACCTTTAGTAACTGGGAATGACCACGATTTTAGAAGTTACTGAATGGGTTCAGGCACTAAAAATTAAAAAGGCTTCCAGGCTGTGGTCTGAGTTGGCGTCTCTGAATATTATATTTGAAGTGCAAAGTTTTTTTTTTCTTTTTCTTCAAACAAAAAAAAAAAGTGTAGTGCAACAAATAAGAGCAGTATGTAATCATTTTTACGCTAAATATATGAACACATTAAGCCAGGCTGGTTCCAGTGCTATGTTTTTTTTTTTAATTAGTGCCAAACTGAATGAAAATCTCAAATGTTTTGCTCTTGTTACGATATAATCTTAAAATTGTTTGCAGTATAACAAGGAGAGATTATTCTGCGATGCTCATTTGGTATTATTACGCCTTTCGTGGTGCTTCTTACATTATTATTAACACTTTAGGTATGATAAAAAATGTGTTCAGTTAGTTTGCCTCGAGTACCGTATTTACTATTACGCGAATTAGTTTTTCGTAGCATTCAATAAAAACTCAAATAAACTAATAATAATAATTATTATTAATAACAACGATAAATACTGCCTATGTAAAGACTGCTTCATTAGTTACATTTAGTGTGTGTAAATCGTGCAAAATTTTGTCCATTACATTTAAATTTTAAACTTAAAAAAGAGTAGAAATCTATAGACAGAGGCAAACTTAAAATTTATTCATAACAGTGAAATAATAACGAAAGATTTAATAAATAAAGGTATGTATATATATAGATAAATAATGTTACTAAATGCATTTTCTAACACTTTTTTTCAGATACGAGGCATTTTTATCAACTTTTTACAAAGACGCGCAGAAGTCATAATTAGGTTCATGTAAACATTCCTTTACTATTTATTATTAATTTTAAGGAAGTGTTGAAATTTGTATATTGTTGAGCTGAAACATTAGACATAAAAGAAAAATGCGAAAAAGAAGAAGTAACGAACAGGACTTCCTGAAAGTTCCGATGTGCTACCCTGAATGAAAGTTAATCTTGGTGTCTGAAGACAACCTTGTGTGTATTGGAAGTTGGAACGAATGATTACCATCATTCCCTGACAAATGTTTTGTTTACAGACAGAACATATCATTGTCGTAAAATTATTATATTTTTATCCAAATTTTATTTTTAAAATGATAAACTATATATACACACACACATTTGATAATCTTCCGCGCTCGTACCATAAGCATCTTATGCGATTCCAAAACTATTTGTTTTATACAGCCAGAGGAGAAGAAAAAAAAAATTACTTCAGGCAATTGTTTTCATTATTACGAATATATCAAAAGAATAAACTAATTGCACGGATGTTCATATCACTACTGCTGTGAGTGAGTAAGATGCTTTTAACGCGAGATTATAAAATGCTTCGAGCGAATCTGGAAACTTGCAGTTAAGTAAAAAAAAATACACATTTACAATCATTGAAGTGTTACGCGCATAGGAATCAATCACCAATCAAAGATATTAACGAACATGTCCTGTAAAAATCAAGGTCAGATTGCTCAAAGCTTTCGCTCTTAACTCGTTTAATTAATATGGAAAATTTATTTTTCCTCCCCCGAAAGTTGAAACGTTCATTACTTCATTTTAGCATTTTGTCAGTGATTATTATTGATTTAATCTTATAACTTTTATGATATGAAAATCCTGTTGTTTATGTATATTGGAATAAAATTCCTTTATTTTTTTATAATAAATCGTTTCACTGTCTCCACATTTCGTATATCCTTCACAATGACTCTAATCAAATTATTAAGACTTTATTATTAAGAATTATTTTTTCCTCTTGTCACAACCAGACAGATAGGATCTTAAGTATTTTGATAAATGATAGGGACTGCTATACTTACAAAAAGAGTTTAGGGAATAAGCATTACAAAATTAAAGTTCACTCCTTCGCTAGAGTATAGTGAGCATCTTTCTGCGAGGGTCTCTGTAGAGGGTGCGCCAATAACATGCTGCAAAAATTATGAAATTTTGTTGCATTTCTCCCAACTTCAAAAATATAACTCCACCCAGTATCGTCAAGATCGCACAAAAGGTCGAAGATACCCTGAAAACGATTAAATATCCTCTTTAAAATAGCTTAAAGCTCTTAATTTGCTTCATGACCCTAGCTAGGAATGCTTAAAATACCTGAACTCAAGAATGAGCTATATTACTCCAATGGTTCAGCCTAAATTTAAGGTTTACGTCATGAGTGGGGGGGGGGGGGTACACAATCCTCTATTGGTAACTAGGAATTATAACTTAATTAGTAAACAATCTTTGAAATGAAGATTTATGTTGAATATCAGTTTTTTAACTATGAATACTTTGCATCTCAGCTTTTGTATATGCTAGCAATATATTCAACACAAAGGTTAAAACTGCAAATGATCACACCACTTTTCAGGAAAAAGAGCTCTCATCCCAAACTCCATTTACATACATTTGGAGAATTGAAGTGCTACAGAAAACTAAGTTGAAGTCTACTCACAACTGTTAAATTACGCATTTCATGCAAGATATCACTTTACACGCTAATAGTTCAAGCTGAACTCTTCGCTCAAACTTTCGCCTCCAACTCAACCTTGGACGATTCCTGTGCTGTTCCTCCATCCCCTCATCCCTCTGGCTTAATTCCGTCTGAAATTAGAATCTCTTCCAAAGATGTTTTTTTTTCTCCCCTACCTGGGGCTGAACTCAAGGAAGGCCGTACGGTCCTGATGGTATCCCTCCTATTCTCAAAAACTGTGCTTCTCTGCTGACACCATGCCTAGGCACTCTTTCGTACTTGTCTTTCATCTGGTACTTTTCCTTTCTCCGTGAAAGTTTTCGCTTTCACTCAGCCTGTCCCGAAAAAGGGTGACCGCTCTCAACCCTCCAACTATTATCCAATTGCTTTGATTTCTTGCTTTCGAAAGTTTTTCAATCTATCCTTAAGAAGATTCTTAAACACCTCCCTTCTCACGATCTTTTTTCAGATCGTTAGTATGAGTTCCGCAAAGGACGCTCTACTAGACATATCAAATACTTTTGATAAAGACTAGTACAAATCCTTAATTTCCAAACTCCTCCTTCTAACTATGACTTTCATCTCTGATTTCCTTTTTGGCCAATCTATAGCTGTGGTTATAGATGGCCACTGTTCTTCTCAAGCAATTAATGGTAGTGTTCCTCAGGGTTCTCTCTTGTCTCTTTCTTCCTTTTATTTATCAAAGATCTATTAAATCGCACTTCATGTCCTATCCACTCTTATGCCGGTGATTCCTATGGAAAAACTATACATGCCTGCCATACACTTTACAGTTCACAACAAAGCCTAATTCAAACCCAGGCTTATACGTACAACCCAATAAGTAGGCATTGGGCCTACATAAGAAAAATATATTTTTTCGTATCAAAATTTTCCATCACTGATTCATGAAAATTATTTTGAGAAGAAATAATGAAAATACAAAAATTAGACGTCTGGAGACTGCAAAATAAGCGAATTTAAGACAAAGATTTATATTAGTTCAACCAGAGCTATCTGGTGACGAGCATTGCTGGTAGGCAAGGAAGACGGGTTTAATCTTCCTACAAATTCTGAGTGAAAAACTAACAACACAAAGGGATAGCCCTATTCCTTCAGGTATTTAGGAATAGTGAATTGTCTGCATTAATTAAACTGAATAAACTCCTTGCATAATACTATCGCCTACATCGAAAGAGAGGCGCGATAGGCAGCCGTGCGCATTACAACCAGAAGCGAGATCCGACGAAATAATAAGGTATGGTAGTTTCCTTTTTTACCATTAGACAGTGCTAAATACCGAAGGCAAATAAATTCAACATTTAAAAAAAAAAAATTAACGAGGTCTTTTGAAGATCTCCACAAAAAAAACGCAACTTTTTGCGAAAAGACGTAGGATTTTTGCCGTCAACTCGGCATCAAGATCTGAAGGACATTTTCACCGGATCGCCAAGCAATCAAGCCATAACTCTCTCTATATATATATATATATATATATAGTTTTTCAAAACTCCATTCTTCACTTCTCCACCCGCTTGACAAAGCGTCCCTCTCAACAGTCACTCCATGCTTCGTGTAGGACGGCCATGATGCACCTGACTTCTGATCTTTCTATCATCTCTGATTGGGACAGAAAACCTTGTGGCCTTCAATGCTTCAAACACTCAGTTCCTTCATCTGTCTACTCGTCATAATGTTCCACACGAGTATCCCCTTACCTTGAATAAACAATTCAATCCTTCCTCTTCTCTTAACATTCTTAGTGTTTCCTCGTGATCTTTCCTAAAAAAGTCGCATATACGTTCTTTCTACTTCTAAGTGGTTATGTGTACTATACTGCTCCGCGGTTTCTTCACCCGGACAAAGTTGCTGTCTTTGTACAGGGATCTTGTCCGCCCGTGTATGAAGTACGCTTCTCATGTGTGGGATGGCTCAATCTACACAGCTCAACTTGACTGGGTGGAATCAAAGGGTTTTCGTATCTTACTGTCTTCAATCCCTCTCTCTTCGCCGCAATGTTGCCTCCCTCTCTCTTCGCCGCAATGTTACCTCCCTCTCTCATCGCCGCAGCAATGTTGCCTCCCTCTCTCTTTACTGTCGCTATTCTAACGGACACTGTTCTTCTGAACTCTAACTGCATGCCGCCTCCTCTAAGGAGAGCACGCAGCATCAGACTTTCGACGGATTCTCATTCCTTTTTTGTTCAACTCTCTAACACTAGAGGGTTAATCGGTATTTTTAATCTTTCATCTACTCAACCGGTCAACTTCGGAACAATCTTCCTCAACTCATCTTTTCCCCCGTCTATGACCTCCCATCTTTCAAACGCAGTGTCCAGGTATCTCGAAAACCTTGGACCTTAATTTTGGCTCTTTTCTTCCTCTATTTTTTTTGAGGGGGGAGGGGGGGGGTTGCGGGCATTCGCTCATGGCCCCTCCTTCCTGCATAAAAAACCATTTGCTAATTTAATAGCGTAAAGATCACTTCTACATCCCACCATTTTTGAGAGGTTCGAATTTAAGCGAATTTGTAAAGATTAAAGCATTCGTGAATACTTTTATTCAATACGCAAGTTTCCCTCTAATGCAATAATGACTGGTTTATACTGTACAGTGTACAAGTATCAAAAAAGTTGCTTTCAACGTTGAAGCGGGTCAGCATATAATTTCCTTGTTGGCTATATTTGGAGAGGGTGCAATCATTATCTTTGATAAAGGTGAATTAAGTCCCGCAGAAATGGCAGACATTAACAAACAGAAAGAAGGAATCTACCTTTAAGATTTTTGGTTGTTTCTATTCTTCGTTGGTCTATTCGCTTTATTAGTAGAGTAATTTAAAAAGGTTAAGAACAAATGCTACTATTATTGCGCAATGACCATTGTGGACACGATGAAATATTAATGTCTGCATTTCTAATCCACGCGTAAGCTATCCATGGACACACTTACCTCACACTTGTTTTCATCCGCTGGTGTTTCGTGTGTGTACAAAACATCAATGAAGAAATGCGGGTTCTTGATCAGGTACGTGAATGACTCTTTTCCATTAAGAAACTGCGGTAAACACTGGGACCTCCCATACAATAAAACTGAAATAAATCCACATAAAATTGAAGGATTTCAAAAGAAGTACCTGTATTTAATAACCTTTATCCTTCAAAAGAAGTACCTATATTTAATAACCTTTAACGTGTGATTAACATTTAAAACGAGTACAAAATAATGCATTCATACGTGCTTACATATTATAAGCAGAAAACCTAGGATTTGAAAAATGTTACCTGAACAGACCAAAAGAGTAATATAACAAACCTAACTTCCATACTGTTTTCATTGAAGGTGGTGAAAAATACAAGCAAGTGAAAAAAAAAAGTAATTAGTTTACCAAAGCCAATCCTTTCTTAAAACTAGCCAAATTCCAAACTAAATTGACCATGCTTTATTTCACAAAATATTAAATCTTTCATTGCAATTACCGTTTACACCTTGAATTAAACTCGGACTCCATACTTTCATAATAATTTTACAGTTTACCATGTTACAATAGTTTTAACATTGAATAAACAAATGTCAACTGAAGTATTTATTTTAGTTAATTTGGCCCTTAATCTTTCGGCTTCAGTACCTCCAATAAATAATTCATAAAAGAATCTAGTAATTTCTTGGACCCCCTTCAATATGACTGCTCTAAAACCCTGGTATGACAAGTCTACACTTTCCCAGCAAACCAAAGCTTTAACAAGGACATGTCGGATCATCATCAATGTCCCCTTCTCTATTTTTTTTTATCTTGACCTTTGGTCTAAGAAATTAAGTCTTGCTCGAGGGACACAATATTATGATGATGATCCATACGTATGTGAAGTTTCATTAATTATGTTCAGTGGTTCAAAAGTTACGGCAAGGACCCTGATGCTTGCTCATGATTCATACTTGTGTGAAGTTTCATCCATTTAAATGCCAAGCGGTTCAAAAGTTATAGGCCAGACACGAAAGTGTAACGAACATACGGACGGACAAATGAACAGCCAAATGCAATCCAGCATGGACCCTCCAAATTCTTTGGTCGGGGCCATATCATCATCATATATTGCCGCATCTAACTTCGGGGAAGGGGGGTTTAAAAAACTATGATCCTCCTTGTAATTCATAATTCTACCCTAAACTGCTTCTTATAAATGAAAATTTAATTTCAAATAAGGTGGCTGAATTATAAACAGGGTTGGGAATCTTCACGTCCCCGACTCCCATATATTTTTTTAAATGGTCTTTTGAATGTTACAAGCATAACATACGCGAACCCATTTCCCTTTCTCGATGCAATAGGTTTGCCGTCTGAACTTAGGACTAGAAGCATTTGTACGTCTTGCTGAATCACATAGAGTATAATTATCAGGAATAAAGTACCATTCCAGTTTCTGATATCTAGCGTTACCTCTCATGAAAAGGCTGGGTTAGTTTGTGTTTCGTGCAGGAAGGAGGTGGTCCCACGGGCAAATGCCCGCAAAAATGCCACCCCCATAAAAGAGGAAGAGGACCAAAATCAAGGTACAGGAGGGTGTTCGAGATGCCCGGACACTGCGTTTGAAGGACTGGAGGTCATAGACAGGGGGAAAGATGGACTGAGAAAGATTGTTCCAGAATTCACCGGTTGAGTAGATGAAAGCCTGAAAATACTGATTAACCCTCGCGTTAGAGAGTTGGACAGAAAAGGAATGAGAAGTGTTAAAAGTGTGGTAGTGCGTGCTCTCCTTAAAGAGGAAGCATGCAGTTAGAGAATTCGGAAGAGCAGTGTCCATTATAATAGCGATAGTAATGAGAGAGCGAGGCAACACTGCGGCGAAGAGAGAGGGATTGGAGACAGTCAGTAAGAGGCAGGGAATTAAAGAGATGAAAAGCCGATTCCACCTGGTCAAGTACGGCTATGTGGGTTCAGCCACCCGACACGCGAGAAGCGTACTCCATACACGGATGGACAAGACCCTTATACAGAAAGAGCAACTGAGCAGGGTGAAAAAACTGTGGAGCCGATACGGCACACTTAACCTCTTAGAAGCTGTTTTGGAAAGAGAGTATATGTGATCTTTCCGAGGAAACACCAAGAATGTTAAGAGAAAAGGAAGGATTGAGTTGTGTATTGTTGAAGGTAAGGGTATACTCGTGTGGAAGATTGTGACAATTAGACAGATGGAGGAACTGAGTTTTTGAGGCACTGAAAGTCACGAGGTTTTCTCTGCCCCAATCAGAGATGGTAAAAAGATCAGAGGTCAGGTGTACCATAGCCGTCCTACACGAAGCATGGAGTGACTACTGTGAGGGATGCTTTGCGGAGCAAGTGGAGAAGTGAAAAGTGGAATCATCGGCATAGGAGTGGATAGGACATGAAGTGCACTTAATAGATCATTGATAAATAAAAGGAAAAGAGTGGGTGACAGGGCAGAACCCTGAGGAACACCAGCTAATAGCTTCAGGAGAAGAACAGTGACTATCTACAACGCAGCTATAGATCGGCCAGAAAGGAAATTAGAGAGGAAGACACAGATTGAAACCGAAGGAGGGCAGTTTGGAAATTAAAGATTTGGGCAAGACTATCAAAAGTATTAGATATGTCTAGCGTAAGAGCAAAAGTTTCACCAAAATTCCGAAAGGATGACGACCAAGAGTCAGAGAGATATGCAAGATCGCCAGTGGAGCGTCCCTTTCGGAACCCATACTGACAATCTGAAAAAGATTATGAGAGGAGGTATTTAAGAATCTGGTAATTATGTCGCAAATGACATGGCCTGAAGTTGAAATAAAAAATACATTTTTCTAGTGTATTTTGGTGTGCTCTGTTCAAATATAACCTTCATTTCTTGTGCAAATGAACAGAAATACATGTTTGGGCCATGCAATGACAACTGCATTTCTGTTCATTTGCACAAGAAATGAAGGTCATATTCAAACAAAGCACACCAAAATACACTTGAAAATGTATTTTTATTACATTTTATACAATAAAGCATAACCTAACACGTTCATGTTACAAGATCTCATAAACGACGCATTACCATAGGAAATGTGTAAAACACCTCAAAATTAACCAGGAAAGTTTGCTCTCGTCATTTTCATTTAAACTAACAAAAATATCACAACTTAACCTAACCAATCATCAAGGGTGTACAGGTGACCCAACAAAGTTGATGATTCCTCATGACTTAACGATAGTGTTAATCGGGCCTTACAGACGATTTCAACTAGTAAATATCTACTGTAAACTTGTAGCCTATATAATTATATGAACTTGCATCCATAAAAAGCAAAATAGTTATTTTAATTAAGCGTAAATATAATATATGATTTAAGAATACATTTATACACCTCCAAAATATTCATGCAGTGCAGTTTTTCATCGAACAAGATTATTATGTATGTAAATTAGTGGTGATGGTTTACGTGTTTCTGTAATTTCTATCTCGTATGTATTGTTCAGGTCAACGTAATTGATTTATTGACTTAGTCCATAAATTTTTATACTCTGAATCTGTTTATATACGATTTTCTTTTGTTTCTGTACCTTCGTATCAATGAATTTATTGCTAAATTTGTTTCAGTATTCTAAAGCAATTTGTCCATTTAAGGATTCATGTACTGTATAAAATATCGATCAAATTTAGTTCTAAAATTAAACTATAACTACCTATAACCTGCAACTTATTAACTTTACCTAAAGTTAACGTGAACTGAATATGGGATCTTTGATTTAGGTTAAGCACTTAGAATAAGAAAAAGTACTAGATTTTACAGGAATGAAATTAGTTACTTTTGTTTCGATTTTATCATACTTTGACCGACTTTTATTTCAGCGTGGCGGGAGGACCTATTTTAATGGCCTTTATTTCTGCGACAGGATCGTTTCTCGCTGTGATAGGTAAGAGTTATTTAGCTATTTAATGCTGTAACAAACATTTCTCATTGCATAAGAACTCTGGTAACTACACGCTGTAAAATAAATTTCTCTACTGCTTTCTTGGGCTAACCTAGAGTGGATCTTAAGGTCTTTGTTAGTCTGCAACTCTGTACTCGGAAAAGGCCATCGATGTCGATAGAAATTACTAGTTAAAATTGGTAAGCAAAATTATAATTGCTTGAGCTCGATACAGACTTTATTGCAACCTCCAAGTCAAAACTGTTTGTGGCTGTAGAGACATTTCAAGATTGTTGGGAGTGCAAAACTTTTAAGAATGTGACTACAGCTTGGCTATAGACAAATTTTATTTAAAGTTTGAGTTGAATGTGTGTCTAGTTTACAAACGTGTACGAAGTTGTCTCCAAAATATATTTTTATAAATATGACGTAAACTTCAAAAAAGTTTGACTCGTAAAGACCAAGTTTAAACTATATTCTAATAATATCATTACCAAGTCACCTCATCTGATTCATGAGGCGTCATACTAAATTGAAAATACGATAACCTACAAATACAATTCAAATTACGATTACTACACACTACACAACTTTTTATTCTTTGAAAAGTAATGAAACGTTGTATTGGTTTTGTTTTCTCTAATCTCTATTATTACAACCATAAGGAGTAGCCTAGGTAGCCTAGTGGTTAAGACGCTGGGCTGCTGGTGGGGCGTGGTTCGGATTCCACGTTAAACTGTAGGTCTAAGGTAGAGTGAAAAGCTTTACCTTCATCAGAATGAACAATTCGGGCGGAAGTAAATATTGTACCTAATCTGAAATTACCAGCCATTCCAGACTGCCGTGCATTCATCTCTACTTCATAATTCCAGCTGACGAAACAGCACAAATGAAATTCTAAATGTTTTATAATTCCAAAGTTTCTTGTGTGGGGGAGGACGCTGCAAGTAAATTTCAGTATGAATGTTTATGAAGTGATTTGGTAATTATATTAGGCATGCTGGTTTGAACTTTAAACTGCAGATGTGTATCCTAGCCTTCCTAGGCTATAGTGACATTTTGTGTGGTGAAAACTAATCAAAACTGCATAGTCTTCATAATAAATGAAACTTTGAACATTATTTTTATGAAGTCATCAGTAGTTAAAATCGAAGTAATGTTACACATCGGAATTTTTACTTGAGATTTTGTTGCTATGAATATATAGTGAAAAATTACTGAAGAAAGCTGTAACAATGATCGAATTTCTAGTTAAACTATTTTCCTCCCACATTCTCTACCTTTGGCCTTGAGGCCTCACACTGCATTAAAGAATTAATAGAGCATAACGGATTAAATATTAAATAAAGTTCATTACATTAATCACCGAATCCTTTTTCTCTTTGTGAAGGTTATGGAACTCAGTTCTATGTAGCATTTCCGAACTTACTACCAAAGGAGACGGCATCAAATTCGAGATACAGTCTCTGCTGGAACTCTTGATACCTGATCCGGAGACTTTAATAAGACCTCAGGTAAACATTTTGGGTGATTTTTTAAGATGTTTTATATGAAACGACAAGAACAAACTCTGGTTATAAAATCTGTAGTCTTTAATAGTGCTAAAGTACATCTAAATTGTAGAAACGTTATTCTTTATACTTACAAATATGAAGACTCCTTAGCCTAAAAACTGTAATCCTAATTAAATCACATTACAGATAAAATACAATTAAATTTAATCCCTCTTAAAGGTTTGGCTCGCTGCGATGAGTCAGGCTCTGCTTTGTTTAGGTCCCGGAGTCGGTATGCTGCTCAATCATTCTTCTAACAACGTCTTCCGACACCCTCTGAAAAGGTAACTTCGTACAAACTTTGAAGTGTTGTTAATATCCTTTTGTTTTCAGTGGCTACGTGGTACGTGCAAACTCCGAACTAGAATTATTAGCCTCATTAACTTTTTGTACTTTATTTTCTCTGGAAATTAAGTTCTATGTTCAATGTTGTACTGATATTAGAAGCCTAGTTCTACCTTTCATAGTTTGTTGGGTTAAAACCCATTGATTCGCCTTTTTGCAAATCGTTTCCGTTCTAACCTGTTCTGTCGTAATGATGCATACATTATTACATTAATTAATTAAAAAAAATCTCATTTCCCAAGGATATGAGGTGAGAATAATAATGATGATGATATTAGTAAAAGAAAATACCCAAGTTTATTCACACACATTAGGGGCGGAGCCGCGGAGGGTAGTCTAGCGGGGGGGGTGCACCAAACAGACATCATACCTAGTATTTTATTTGATCAACATTTTTTATATATATCATACGCTCCACCCACCATACTGTGGGGTAGCAACAGGAAACGGGCTTCCTGTTCCTGTGCGTGAGCTGAAAGGTATCAAAAACTCGTACTCCCCTAAGGGGATGATCCACGTTTAACTTATTATAATGCATACATAGGCCCTATTTTTTAATGGTGTGGTAGTTGCATTAACGAAGAAATATTTTTTTCAAAGACAAAGAAAACGTGAAAATAATATTTATCAAATTCTGTGCATTTCAATTGTAATAAGCATGTAATACTTACAGTATAATGCAGTACTTACTGTAATACTTAGTATACTACACAGTTATAATACAGTATAATTGAACATGAAATACGTGATTAGTAATCATGTATTTTATGTTGTTATATTGTATTATAACAGACATTTCGCAAATAATGCAATATTATGTAGACCTAATTATCATGATCTGGGTGTCAATTGTCGGACAAAACGTTCACGCGTTCCATTCGTCCTTTGGGGATCTAGCCTAGGGGGGCACGTGCCCCTTATCCCCCCCCCCCCACTGGATCCACCCATGCACATCTCCCAATAACGCTTCTGTTTTTTAGTCTTTTACTTCCGAATCATTGCACTTCACCCGATAGCCTATGTTTTAGAAATGTTATATTGAATTTTTTTCTGATAACACTGTAACATATAAAAGGTAACCTGGTGACTCATTTCCCCACTGTATGCGAGTGAGAGTGCCCCAACGGTCACATGAGCTCGAGCATTGAAAGGGTGAGTGACTGGCTTAACCGAACCTAAGAGCCGGCAGCAGGGCGCGAACCTAGACTCTCGCTGCCCAGAGTTCGGCACCGATACTACTAAGTCATCAGGAGCTCACATTGTGAAATACTTTCCAGTATCTTCATATAGTGTGTTCCTCTTTTTTTTATACCTTGATGAGCATCCTCATACCTTGTAAAGTGTACATGTACTTTAAGTGGCACTGTACTCTCTGGTACTGATAATACCGAATAGTTTGACACCTGGTATTAACTAGATATTAAGAGGTAAAAAAAATTGTAAAAACAGATACGAAACCGTTTGTCAGACTGCTAAAATAGGTTGGTATTACAAGAAACAAAGGACTGTACCATTGTCTATATACAGTATATCCTTACGGAAGAGGAGAATCACCTCCAAAAATATTTTTTTCACGGAAAAGTGAAACCATGTTCAATTTTTCAAAGGCTGACCAGTCAGAAGAAAATATTTGTACACGTGAAATCCAGTACTATACAACTGCAAATACAAATATAAATGTACAATGGAAGAAAGTAAAGAATGACCAAAGCCTACGAACAGTATATCCCGTCGGTCCACGCTCGCATTTTTAGCAAGTAAATAATTTCATGCAAACTATTTTAACCAGAAATATTTAAGCCAGTAAGACCTTAACATTTCCTTTAAACTCACGAGGCACTTAACTTTTTAGTACAGCTTCATAAATTTGAATTAACTGGATATGGATGCGAAGCTCAAAATTTATATGGTTATAGTATTTTTGCAAATTTGTCTCGCCGCGTTTTCCTCTACTATATCACAAAAGGGAGTGAAATTTTGTACGACCGTGGCCTGACTAAATATGGGTAAGCTTTGGAACGACCCTTAAAAAATTTAATTGAAAGTAAATTTGAACTATTATTGAAATAAACGTTTTTTCTTAAGTAGATCTGGCTCTAGGCCACTAAACTATTTTTAATTGTTAGGTCACGTTTTCGTTTTTGAGGGTTTCCTCCTCGTAAGTTTTTTATTTTTTTAATGTGCACTTCTCTACACATTTTATCAAACAGCTCCTTGTCACTACCATGGGTTGAGCGTGAAGAATGAATTTGGTGAGGTAGGTATGTAAAACGCTTACAACCAACTAACTGTGCACACTTAATCATCCTGGTTTCCATTACTTTACTTTATTCACAAACAGTTTTCATCTCGCTGTGTACTTTTTTTGCCACAAACTATTAATTCCAGGCTTACTCACATTCACTAATCATGTTCTTCAGTCTTTCTCACTAATCTCTCACCTGTACAGTTTGTACTATCATTTCTTGCGATTCTATTATTATTAGTAGTAGTAGTGAATTCTCTCCAAGTAACCATAATTACGTAACAATGACGTTCCATATTTTCGGGTGTCTTGAAATCGTTGTTAGCTATTCCTTGTGTAAAAACACTTTCACTTCTTTTGAAATGTACTCTTATTGTACAAGTTTTGAATAAGAATACTCTTCGTTTGAATAATCTTAATAAGGCAAGAGTTTTTAATGTACCTTCGATACAAAATAGGCGACACAATATCGAAAAACATCTTTGATAAAAATTAAATGTACTTTTGAAATGAAACCCAAATTTTTATCCCAAATTTTTATACCAAATGATATTTCAACCTCAGCAAAACGTAAACTGGATATAAACATTGTATATTTAATCTAACCAAATAGTATTGGATGTTAAGGTGCAAAAATGTTTTTTGATTGGCCAGCTTGTGGAAGAAATGAAACATGATCCCAAATTGGATAATTCATAATTTCTAATCAATCATGATCTGAATAGTGGGAGGTGTACTGGTGTACATGCTCCACCTACGTAGGCAGTGATTTCTATAAAAGTTAAACATTTTTAGACTTCATTCCATTACTACTCTGTGAGGATATACTGTACATAAGGTATAAGGTCTTGGAAAAATGTATTAATAGTTTCGCATAAACATGAAATAAAGATTTTTTTTGTATAATAGTTTTCTAATGTGTGGTAAATATTGTATAGATATTTTGGTTTTATTTACCGAATAGCATTTTCTAGGTTCCAGTTAAATAATACAACCACTATTTTAAGGTAATAGGCCTAGTTTAGTTTCATTAAAAGAAAAATTAAAAAATAATAATAATTCATTGAAGATCCATCTTCACTAACCCTAATAAAAACCTTTTATAGGCATTTATGGTTTTTAACAACGCTGACGATACTCGCTACAACGATTGTTACCCTAACAACGACCTTCGAGACAATGCTATTCTCCAGTCACTTTTCTTCCTCGAGAAATTTCAACCCTGTAACAGAACAAACGGATGACTTTGTAAATAGCACTTCTTCATTGCTTCATTTCGAGTTGTACACAAATTCTACCTTTTTCACCGATAACGAGTCTTACGTCATTATATCGCCAAATAAGACAAACAATTGCGTCCTATTTTCCTACAGGTATAAAACCTTGCATTCGTTATTAATTATATTGACATGCATACAAATTATAATTGGTTTATATGAAAATGAATATATCTCTGAAAACCTTATAAACTACAGGTCATTTTTTTTTTTCTTCTCCAGCCTTGCAGATTTTTCTTGCACTAACGTCCCTCCTGGCTTAACCAAAGGAATTCCATTCATTATAGCGTCTCATCTAGCATCTTTTTCAATGAGGCAATACCCGATATGGTTGTCCAGTCTCATGAAAAATTTGATATTTTTAGGTAATTTTTTTTTTTTTTTTTTTCTAATAAGAGACTAATATGATGTCATAATTATTATAACTTTACATTAATAAATTTCACTTCTAGTTTTAACCCTTACACTCGCTGATGACTTCATTGAGTAATTAAATATTTGGCCATGCTGTATCGTATGTATAACATTTTAACCACTTAATTTCCACGTGTTTCGGTCGTACGGTACCATTAGTTACCAGTGGCATCTCACGTAGGTGGGTTGTGCTGTGATTGTACTCGAATAACTCTATACCAAACCTGCAAGAAATCTATTTAGGAATTTTTTTTTTCTGTACCGTTTTGTTTATAAATAAAATCAGATATTTATGTAACTGCAATTTGGTTTTGTGCTGTATTATTTTGTCTAGATTTTTACATTTGCGTCACCAATAATTATGCATAGCTGATCTAATAGATATCCTTTTTGTGTAGATATGGAAAATATCCTAAACAAAGTATTTTTTTATAAACTATCAGTTAATATGAATTAGTGCTAAAGATATTTTATCGCCACGCAATTTTATTCGTGAGTGAAAGGGTTAAATTGTTCATTTACTTTTTATTTTATTGTACCTATACATTTTCAACTCGCACATTTTTATAGGGTTTTTAGGAGCTGGTGTTGCCACGTCGTGCGTCTGTATGCACGTGGGCGTAGTGGCCGCCCGTGAAGCGAGAAGTTTACCGCCCGCGGTGGCCGCGTTAGTTTTAATGGCAGTTTTATCTCTCGTCGCGGCACCGATGTCAACTAAAGTAAGTTTGAGTAAAGTGTGTCAAACCTCCAAGCACAAACGCATATACTTTTTTAAATTTACGCCTTAATTCCAGGTGGAACAGTTCATCGACTGCATCAATGGCAACTATGAATTGACAGATGTATGGCCGGGCTACGTCATGGCCAGTGTCGAAACACTGCTTCCCGTCGATTAGCAAAATTAAGCGACATCTGGAGAGTAGTTGGATGGGAGACCGTCCTCTGCTTCCAGATAATGCAACGACCCGTAGTTCAGATTCCACGTAAAGCTGTAGGTTCCCCTCGTCATATGATCATAGATGTTGGGAAGGGGGATTAAACAATCCCATCAGTACATTACAGATGTATGGCCCACCTATGTTACCTTGATTATAAAAAAAAAAAAAAAAGATGACTAAAAAAGAAATTCGTGAAAATAAATGTAGTGGAATATAGTAGCTTTGTTATACCGAGTTTCTTCAACCAAGGAAACTAAAATTCCATTAAAAGGATTACTCGGAGCGAAGTGTTCAAATTTTGAACGTTCTGAACTTCAGAGTGGTAGTTCCAAGCTTTGCTGTTTATTTTACGATGTTTTTTGCATCTAAAGAATCTTTTCTTACAGGCTGGAGCCTCGTTGATTCAACTAGTGGATCATTATGTTCTTATGCCAGGATTGTTGTGGCCTCCTGTTGCAACGTTGATCGCTCTGGCAACATGCCATGGTTCGTTTTTACCCTCCCATTCATTTCTGACATATCATTTATGCAATATAATAATAATAATTAGTGAATATATTCTTTATAACTTGTGTCCTATTTTCCTTTGGTCTTTAAATTTTGAGTAGTTCTGTTCGCGGTTTCTGCAAAACCATTCAGAAATAGTTTACAGTATAGTTGAGCATCACCTTCATTCCTGATAGAGGGCTATGTCTAGGCCATGGTTCTGATTAATCAGTTAATCATTGTTTCAAATTTAATCATTAATTAATCAAAATATTTTTAGAAAATGATGGGAAATGATTGATTAATTAATTTTCCTCATAATTTCAGTATCATTTTACCTTAAATCTTGTAATGTATCATTTGAATTTAGCACATTTTTTGGCATGTATAAACTGTCTAATCCACCCATGCTTGATTTCTTGAACTAAAGCAAACCAAATGTTTTCTTCGGTCTTACCTCACGCAACAGAAACAAAGCTTTCTTACTCTTTTCAGAAGTATTTAATTTTTAATAATTTTTAATCAGTTAATCATTGATTAATTAGAAAATTTCATTATTCATAACTTTTTCCTAAAAATGATTAATTAACCATGTCCTAGCTACGTCGTGGCCAATGTCGTAACACTGCTTCCCGTCGATCAGCCAAGTTAAGCAACATTTGGTCTGGAGAGTAGATGGATGGGAGACCGTCCTTCGCGTCCAGATTGTGGCGACCCGTAGTTCGAATCTCACGTAAAGCTGTAGGTCCCCTCCACCATGTGATCTTAGATGTTGTGAAGGTTAAACAAACCTTGTATAAAAAATAATTCTAAATTACTTTTTACAACAGGAGTAACCAAAATTCGGAAAGATATGACCTTCATGCTCGAGTCTGTTGTGTCATGGTTTTGGCTGCCGATCTGGGCACTTGTTTTGCCGCTCCTTCTCTTAGTGAGTATATAATGAAAATAGAAAGATTATATGAGGGTATCTTCCATAAGTTCAGAATATTAGCCATGCGCACCCGCGCATATATATATATATATACTGTATATATATGTTAGTTTGCTTGTACCTTGTGGTGAATGGACGTGCTGTCTCTCTGTATTAACACTCAAATAAGAAGGGAATAAACTACTCGGTGGTTTATTCTGTTTACACCCGAAAGTGTATAAAGTATCAGTGAATCCGTGCATATAATATATAAAGTGAAAGTTGTTAAAATTAAGAAAGTGCAATACAGTTAACATAAATTATCACGTTTTAACGTATACAGACAATACAGGGCTATTCAAATGATTCATCCGATTTCAACTGAGAATACTTCCGTACCTATCAACCGTGCATCAACCGTGCATCAACTGGGCATACCACATGAAAGAGGAAATCTCAGAGTTTTACAAGATCACCGCGAGAGGGCTCCAAAGTCACGCCGTGGCCTAGCCTAGCAACAGTGTGTGTGAAAATGGCGTCCGCACAGCAGAAGGCGTTTTGTGTGTTGCAGTTTTCGAGCTGTAAATCGGTAGTCACAGTGCAGCGTGAGTTTCGTCGACGTTACAGAACAGATCCACCGGGTGCTCAGAGCATCCGTCGGTGGTATCGGCAGTTCGAGGAAACAGGATGTTTGTGTAAAGGCAAGTCCACAGGACGACCGCGCGTGTCTGAGGAGCGAGTATGGGAGGAATTCGACTATCGTGTCGACGTTGCTCGTGTAACTAGGGGAAGTCACATAGAGCATTTATGAGGTGAGAGACAAAATTTGGACAGTTTTTCTTTTGGTTGATGTATCACAAATCACACTGTATTTGTAACATTAAAAAATATTCTCATTTGAAATCAGGTGAATCATTTTGAATAGCCCTGTACTGTATATTTAAAACGAAATACGGTTGGCATTCGAGAAATTTTGAAACAAGGCAGGAAAAGGTCATAAAACGCAAAGGTCAGAAAACCCTCCACCATCGAAAGGAAAGAAATAAAAATAAATAAAAGAAAACTTGTGTGAGTATTTCTTTTTACGTTAATTAATGAATAGCATGGCCATGGTTCCAAATTCTCACTTAATCTGCAATTTGTGTAATCCAGAAACAACTGAAAACGCTGCGATTCGATGCGATTTCTGTCAGACTGCAAGACTATTTGCATGAATTGGGATGATAGGGAAATAACTTGTCTTGAATGTGAAACACGTCGTGCCGTGGGGATCAAATTTCTATGTTGCGCATGTACACAGACGGTAAATTCATTCGCGGTATTTAAAGAAATGGAGATGGCAGACTCGAATGTTACAAAAAAGAATGAAATAATGGGGACACAAGGGTTCAGAAATTTCCTAACGAAAAACCGGGTGGATATGAGAGAGAGAGGACGAAATAACGAATAACAGCATAATAACGAACAACAATTTAATAACGAATAATAATATAAACAATATAATACGGAATGAAGAAATAGATGAAAGAAAAGAAATAAGAAAGTTACGAGGTAGTCAAACTGTCCAACGAGCGAAATGATTAAAAGATAATAACTAAAAACGTAGAAAATAAACAGCCAAAGAAAAATAATGATAATACCAAAATTAAGAACTTTGAAAATAAGAAAACAAGTAGAAGCGTAAGAAAACTAGTAGAAGCGTAGAAAATATCGTATGTAAATACTACGCGAAAGGGAACTGCAGATATCGAGATGGGCAATGCATATATGCACATCCCACATTATGCAACAAGCATTACACAAGTGGATACTGCAAATTTGATAAGAAATGCAAGTTCCAACATCTTACGGTCTGCAACACCTATGCAAGATTATGGGAGTTGCAAATATGAAAAAAAATGCCGTTACCACCACCACCCTCAAAGGAACGCAACGGGTGAACAGGAAAAACAAACATCAAAGAAGGGTACCAATTTTTTAGACGCAGCCAACACAATTCAGCTGCTAAATACTCTCCAGCAATTACAAAGTCAGCTGACAAATATAGGAATTCGAGAGCCGGACAGAAGGCACGCACAAAGACACTTCATGCGTTATCGGGACAACAGGTACCGACAAAGATAGAAGTAAATTCTCGGAGGACCACAAGGCAACGAAACCGGCACCCCCATTGGAAAAAGAATCGGAACCACCTGTATGCGAAAATGATAGAGAAAAAATAAAAATAATCCTAGCCAACATTCAGGGCCTTAAATCAAATCATTCTCCGGACAAAGTTTTATACCTGAAAGGACTCGTGCAAGAAGCCGGAGCAGACTTTGCATGCCTCACGGAAACTCGTCTAAAGGACTGCCAGGCGAACTGTGAAAATTGTGAGTCCTGTGTTGACAAAAAATACAAATTGACAACTACAGTATAACATCCTCTAAGCCGACAGAACAGTGAGACGTAAAGGAGGATGTGCTATTTATACACGCGAAAAGCATATGGCAGAAATGACTATAAGTACCTCAAACAGCTACGTAGAATGTGTAGCAGCAAAAGTTGAAAAATTAAATATGGTACTAATTGTAATGTATAGACCCCCAAATACGTCAACCTCAAAATTTTCAGATTTCTATTATAGAGGTAAGAAACTGGGTAAAAGATCTACACACTCCAACCCCAAACATTTTTCTCTGTGGTGATTTTAATTTCCCATTCATGAAATATAAAAGGATAAGAAAAAATGTGTACACACAAGGACAAGGAGGGCACACGAGAAGACAAGGAGCAGGTAAAAATGCTACTAGCTCTAGCTGATGAATTTTATGTTAACGCAAGAAATAACAGAAAACACAACTGCCTAGATTTGGTATTCACAAACAACAGCAACCTAATTGATAATGTAGAAATATCGGACCACATCATCATTGAAATGACAACTAATACAGGGTGTACATTGCGAAAAATGCTCTGTATGAATTGGTCCACAATTAACCCACCCCTTATATCTCCAGTCTAACTATAGAGTAGATCAAGTCTAGCCTAGAGGGGTCAGCCTAGAGATTCCGGAAATGGTCCAGAGCGGGCAGATAAATTGAGGTCCACAGTAGGATTCCTCACAAGATTAGGTTAGGGCAATCTACCTTCACCTTTGTTAAGCTATGAGTTGATGCTGGGTCTTAGGCCACAATGTAGGCCTAACTTGTCTGACCCAGCTTAATTTAATGTTATTAACTGTCTGGTGTAAAAACTCATTAGTCACTTACTTTTAGTTATTGGAGTCTCTCCCTTCTCCGGTTGTCTCATTGTCGAGAGCGTACTTTGCTGGTACGTCCTCTCGCCCCGTTCTTCGTTTTCGTTCTCCCTTTGTTCTCCTCTTCGCGGGGCTTCTTGCACCAGCGTTGTCTTGGTTTATTCCTCGGTTGGTTGAGCGGTAATGTATCTCCATTACCGAGCACGCTCCTCCCACACAGTATATAAATACTAGTGTGGAGAATAACTCTGGTGAGCAACCAATTGGTTTCTTCCACCCAGTTATTGACATAAAAGGAATTTAATAATTGTTAGATTAACTACCTACCTACTCAGTGAACCATTTTCGTAACCTCCCAACTACCCACTCATCAGTTTTCCATATACTGGGGGCCCCGGGAGATAAAAATTTTGGTGTCATTGTCACCAATTTTTGTGTCTGAGTGTAGACTAGCTAACTATTTAACTGTAAATGCCTGTTAATCTGATTAACAGTGCCTATCCTCACCTTCTCATGGAGAAGGTGTAGCATTTAATTAGAAGAGAAAATATACATCCATAGGATGAAACTGTCTATGGTCTTTACCATAAGAAAAGAAAAAATGAAAGTTAGAAGATAAAATTACAATTCCCCAGCATCTATTTTTTGTTGTAAAAATAGTCGCGCCTTTAATGCTGTTTGTCGCTGAGGTCTTGTGTCTGTCAATGTTGTAGTAGGATGCGTTACCACTCCTACTGTCAAAGGAATAGTTACTGGAAGTTCAGTGTCTCCAGTGTTACTGTCAGTGGAGAAGGTTCTCCAAAGTCCATTGTTTTGGGTCCAGACTCTAAAGGGTACAAAAGAGAAATGTCTCTTGTTGTGTCACCCGTTGAAGTCCTTAATTTGACCACTCTTGTTACCCCGTCTGCCCCTGGTCTGAGTTCTGAAACTCTAGCCAGAGGCCAGTATTGTCTTGGAGTACTGTCATGTATGAGAACAAGGTCCCCTACCTTTATTGTGTCAGACCAATCCTTCTTAGTCATTTGTTTATGTCTCTCCCTTAGACCCATCAAGTACTCAGTTTTCCACTGTTTAATGAAATGAGCTTTAACTCTAGTTAAATGTTGTAACTTAGTCTGGAGCTCATCATGTCGTTGAGTCCAGTTTGGGTCTTCTGAAGAGTCTATATTGTAGTCCGGCAGGAGACTAACTTGTTCTCCCCGAATCAAATGATTTGGAGTTAATGGTTCTGGGTCATTAATGTTGTCACTCACATAAGTGAGTGGTCTATTGTTAATGATGTTCTCAATCTCAGCCAGGAGAGTGAGTAACCCAAACAAGTGTATCTGTTTTTTGCCAATTGCTTTCTTCAAGCAATTCTTTACTGTTTGTATATTCCTCTCCCAGATAGAACCATACCAAGGAGAGGCAACCGGAATATACTTCCACTTTATGTTTGTATTTTGTATATACAATTGTGTGATTTCATTGCTTAACAAGTCGTGGATGACTTGTTCACCAGCTTTGAAATATGTAGCATTGTCAGTCCAAACTGTCTTTGGTACTGAATGTCGTGCACAGAATCTCTTAAAGACAGCAACAAAAGATTCTGCTGTAAGGTCCTCCACAACATCCAAATAAACAGCTCGTGAGGCAGCACATGTAAACAGTACAATGTACATTTTTTGTTCAGTGTCACCCACCCCTACAGTCAATGCTCCTGTATAGTCAATGCCTACAGTCTCAAAGGGTCTGTTGAGAGTAACTCTCTCCTCTGGCAAAGCAGGAGGATTTGGTTTCCTATAGGGCCTAGCATGAATACGCCTACATGTGACACACTCACTCAGGACTGTTTTAACAGTGATCCTTCCCTTGGGTATCCAATAAGTTTTTCTTAATGTAGTTAGTGTCTGTGGTACCCCCATATGATATACATCATTGTGTGTGTTTCTGATTATTAATGTTGTCAAATAGCTAAATCTAGGTAAAAGGATTGGATTTTTGCTTTTGTATGACAGTTTTGATTTGTCTAATCTCCCTTTACACCTTAGAAGGCCTTCCTCATCTCTGAACAAGTTTAGATCCACAACTACTGATGGTACAGGTTCTTTTGTTTGTTTCCCATTAGTTAAGAATTCTAACACTCTATTGTACTCTTTTTGTTGGGCTTGGCCTATCCAGTATTGGGTTGCAACTTCTGTATAATTATGATTATTTTTATTTAGCTGTTTGTTAATTGTAGCTAAACAGTTGTGAGCAAACCTCAAACAGTAGGCTGTCACCCTGACAAGTTTGTTGAAATCAGAATACTTTTCATAATTAGTGATTGGTTCAACCTTTTCATTTGAAAAGATTAAATTTAATGTCAAGTTAACTTGTTCCACAGGCCATTGGTCTGTATTACAGAGCCACTTAGGTCCCATAAACCAAGTTTTGTTTGACTTCAACAACTTGTAGGATAAACCTCTGGTCAGAAAGTCTGCTGAATTCTGTTTAGTTGGAACATAGTGAAAGTTTACTTGTAGGCTTTCATTAGCGTCAGCTATTTCTTTTAGCCTATTTCTTACAAAGATATTCTTACTATTAATGCTATCATTCCGTATCCAGGCAAGACAAATCTGACTGTCAAGCCAGACGTGGATATTAGTTATGAACACATCATAGTAAGCATCCTTAAGCAATGAAATGGTTTTAATGGCTAATGTAGCAGCCAATAGTTCCAATTGAGGTATGGTTCGGGTAGGTTTGAGAGGTGCAACTTTCCCTTTTGCATAAATTAGATGACTTTCTGTAGGGCTTACAAGATACGCACAGCACCCATAAGCTTGTGTGCTTGCATCAGCAAACACATGAAGTCTCTGGGGCTTATCCCTAAACCCACAGCACCTTTGAATTTTAATGTTCTGCACTTTTGTTAAATCAGTAGCTAACTTCTTCCAAGATTTTTGATTTTCATTTGTTATTGGATCATCCCACCCAACATTTGTCCTCCAAATTTCTTGGAGGAGAATCTTTGATTTTATTGTTGAAGGCAGGAATAGACCCATAGGATCAAAAATTTTGGAAGCCTCTGATAATATTTGTCTTTTAGTATTTGCTTCCTCATCAAGTTTAAAACCTTTAGTACAGATTGAATCATGACTGTTAGAAGTTGCATCCAAATACCAGTTCATACCTAAAGTTTTAACTCTGTCTGATGGCTCAGTAAGACCATTATTATCCTTTAAAATCTTTTTGTTTAAATCCTCATCATTTGAAATCCACTCTCTAAGTTCAAAGTTACCTTGTTGCATAATGTTTTGAGTGTTCATAGACTTCAGATAATTCAGATTTTGTTGTCGTTGAGCCTATTAGATTGTCTACGTAAAAATGTTCCTTAAGGAAGTTCAATGTTAGAGAGTTATTAAACTGGTTTAAATGATGTCTAATTGTCAATGCTAATAGGCTAGGTGAGCAATTGGCTCCAAACAACACAACATTAAATCTATAGGTTATGAACCCTTTATTCAAATCAAATGGATCCTTGAACCATAAGAACCTAAGTTGGTTCTTATCATATTCATTTTTAAGATTTATTCTCAAAAATGCCTTTGAAATGTCACTTTGTACAGCATATTTATCTAACCTGAACCTCAGTAAGATCTTCACAAGGTCAGAAATGAGATTAGGACCCTCAATCAAGCAATCATTCAAACTGTGTTTATCACTGTCTTTGAGGCTACAGTTATATACTACTCTGAGTTTTGTTGTTGGGGCATCTTGTCGATAAACCCCCCTGTGGGTTAAATAATGACAACCATCTTTTTTAAAAGGGTTATTTGTTACTTCTTCAATGAAGCCTTTCTGTAGCTGTTCTTTGAAGACATTATATATGTTTTTACATTATTATCTTGTTTGAGTTTTTTCATTACTTTATATAAATGTCCTTTAGCTACTTTGAGATTGTCTCTTAAAGTTGGACAATTTATTTTCCAAGGTAACTCAATAAAATAACTATTGTCTTTGCACTGAATGGTGTCTTCAAATCTTTCTACCATTAACTGATCTTCTGAAGTTTGATTTGTGTCATGTATACCCACAGATTCTAGCAACCATAAAGTTTGAATTGCCTCATCCAAAGTTTCATTTGATAATGATGAATTAATGTTCTCAGTTGAGATAATATTATTCAAAGTGTTGCTATTCTTACAGGTGTTATGTAGGACTGAGTTGAGGCACATAGTATTTGTTGGTCATGCACTGTTTTGGTTTAGGTCTAGGATGTATTCTGATAGGTCACCCAAAGGGGCTATCCCTGATGGAGTCTGAATAGCTATACCATTACCTATCTCTACTATGCCCTTATGAATAAGATTAATATAATCTGCCCCTATTAGCATTTCAATGTTAGCTACTGTGTTGTTAGTGATATGTCTATCAGCTATTTTGTAGTGTTTTCCCAAATGATTTATGGTTTGTTCTAGTTTGGGTATAACCAGTTTGTTTTGTCCTACTTTAGAAATAATAACTGCTTCAATTTTCTTGAATTTACTTTCTAAATGTAGTTCCAGGTCAATTGTCTTATAGCTATTTTTGTCCGAGTTATCCTTAACAAAGGACGCAATATTGAGGTTTTGTTCATTCGGGTTTGGTGTCAAACCCAATTTATTAACTACATTTTTTGAAACAAATGTTTGTTGAGAACAACAGTCTATAAGACATCTCACTGGAGTGGTACTACCCTCACTATTCACTAAGTCCAAAGTAATAGTTGGTAAAAGAATCTGTGTTTCTTGTTACATTGTTTGAACAAGCAGAATGTCCCATGAAAGTGGCATTTTCTTGATTACCTTTGTTTGGGGGAGGTATCTTTTGAGTTTGAGTACTATTGTTTGGACACTTTGGTGAATCACACATTGATGAGACATGTCGTAAACTTTTACAAAACTTACACTTGAATCTTAACCTAGATTTACAGTCTTTCTTATAATGTCCCCACACGGGCCACCAATGCGAAAAATGCTCTGTATGAATTGGTCCACAATTAACCCACCCCTTATATCTCCAGTCTAACTATAGAATAGATCAAGTCTAGCCTAGAGGGGTCAGCCTAGAGATTCCGGAAATGGTCCAGAGCGGGCAGATAAATTGAGGTCCACAGTAGGATTCCTCACAAGATTAGGTTAGGGCAATCTACCTTCACCTTTGTTAAGCTATGAGTTGATGCTGGGTCTTAGGCCACAATGTAGGCCTAACTTGTCTGACCCAGCTTAATTTAATGTTATTAACTGTCTGGTGTAAAAACTCAATTAGTCACTTACTTTTAGTTATTGGAGTCTCTCCCTTCTCCGGTTGTCTCATTGTCGAGAGCGTACTTTGCTGGTACGTCCTCTCGCCCCGTTCTTCGTTTTCGTTCTCCCTTTGTTCTCCTCTTCGCGGGGCTTCTTGCACCAGCGTTGTCTTGGTTTATTCCTCGGTTGGTTGAGCGGTAATGTATCTCCATTACCGAGCACGCTCCTCCCACACAGTATATAAATACTAGTGTGGAGAATAACTCTGGTGAGCAACCAATTGGTTTCTTCCACCCAGTTATTGACATAAAAGGAATTTAATAATTGTTAGATTAACTACCTACCTACTCAGTGAACCATTTTCGTTACCTCCCAACTACCCACTCATCAGTTTTCCATAACATAAAGTCAGGATCTATTTTTGTGAAGCACTTGCAAATTATATGGAATTCAATCATAGTGATAAAGTGGTAACATTTATTAAATAATTAAGAGTAGGATTCGACGTGACGCCCATCAGTATCCATGCACAGCTCAAATCGTTCCGCAGCATTTCTAAACACATTCTGGAGCATTTGCGGGGTTATGTTATCTGCAGCAGTTCGTATACGTGTACGTAAGTTTTCAAGACTCGTAATCTTCGTCTGATAGACGTGCGATTTGATAAAGCCCCATGCAAAGAAATCTAAAGGGGTTAAATCTGGTGATCTCGCTGGTCAAGGTCTGTTGCTTCCGCGTCCGATCCAGCAATTTGGTAAACGTCCATTTAGATAATCCTGAAAAATTTTGGCATAGTGACAAGGAGCACCATCATGTTGATAGACGACGGTACTAACAATCCTATCCCCGTCGTCTATCAACATGATGGTGCTCCTTGTCACTATGCCAAAATTGTTCAGGATTATCTAAATGGACGTTTTCCAAATCGCTGGATCGGACGCGGAAGCAACAGACCTTGGCCAGGGGAGATCACCAGATTTAACCACTTTAGATTTCTTTGCATGGGGCTTTATCAAATCGCACGTCTATCAGACGAAGATTACGAGTCTTGAAAACTTACGTACACGTATACGAACTGCTGCAGATAACATAACCCCGCAAATGCTCCAGAATGTGTTTAGAAATGCTGCGGAACGATTTGAGCTGTGCAGGGATACTGATGGGCGTCACGTCGAATCCTACTCTTAATTATTTAATAAATGTTACCACTTTATCACTTTATGATTGAATTCCATATAATTTGCAAGTGCTTCGCAAAAATAGATCCTGACTTTATGTACACCCTGTATAAAGGTAATAACAGGAAAGGAAAGTACACGCACAACAGAAAGAAGCAAATTCGAAATTTCTAATTTTCACTCCAAAGCTATAAACTGGGAAGATGTTACATCCAGCATGGAAGTAATAGATTGGAAAACCATTTTCGAGTCCATGAAAACGGAGGAGATGCTAATGACTTCAGAGGAGACGTTAGAAATTGTGGAAAAACATGTCCCAAAAATACAACAAAGAGGAAAGAGAACCTTTAAATCGGACCTTTAAAAAACGAGGATGATAGTGCTTTATCTGATGATCTAACCGAAGTATCTGAAATATTAAGAGCTCAGTACGAATCATCTTTCAGTATCCCAAAAACTGACAAATTGATATGCGATAGAAACGCGTTCTTCGAAGAACCAACTACAAAGGGAAAGTATGACGGACTTCGATTTTACGACGGATGATATTACACAAGCCATAGGGAAACTAAAAACACACACAGCGGCAGGACCGGATAAATGGAATGCCACACTGATCAAAAACTGTAAGAATGCAATCGCTGAGCTCCTATACTGGATATGGAGACGATCACTAAACATGGGAGAAATACCGAGCATCCTGAAGAGCGCGAACATAGTCCCAATATATAAAGGAGATCGATCCGAGGCCAAAAACTATAGACCAGTGTCGCTTACATCTCGTCTCACTGAAATATTTGAAAGAATAGTTAGACAGAAAATCTGACTCTTTGGAAACTCGAAAAAAATTCAATGATAATTAATCAACGGGTTTCGGTCAGGCAGATCATGCCTATCACAACTAATGGAACACTACAACATTATTGATGCACTTGAAAGTAATGAAAACTATGATGTACTATACACAGACTTTGCCAAAACGTTCGACAAGTGTGATCATGGAATCGTAATACATGAACTGAAATATATGGGAATAACAGGAAAAGTAGGGAAATGGATATATAATTTCCTTAGTGAGCGGCGGCAAGTCGTTACAGTACAAGGAGTATCTTCATCGGAATCTGAGGCCCTCAGCTCAGTACCACAAGGAACAGTATTAGCTTCACTACTCTTCATAATCATACTAACTGACATAGATGAGGACGTTACCAGAGACAGCACAGTAACATCCTTTGCGGATGACAAAGATCAGTAGAAAAATAAGAAACCCAGAAGATATAGGATCTCTACAAACCGGCATGAACAGAATCTACAAGTGGACGTAAGACAACAATATGAAGTTTAACACTGAGAAATTTCAGCTGTTGCGGTACAGTAAAAGAGAAGACCTAAAATCCATGGACTATTCTACCCCAGATGGACAGGAAATTCAGAGAAATTCAGAGAAATTCTAGAGCAAAAGATTTAAAGGTTGTAATGAATGATGATGCGAAATTTGAAACACAAAATAAGATAGCAGTAAACAGAGCAGAGAATAATGGGGCAGGTATCGAGAACCTTTAAACGAAGGGATAGGAAATCTTACTCTGAACCCTGTAACTCCCCAAACAACGGTGGAAAGTAGAAAAGGAAGACTGTGTCGTGTTCCCAAATTAAAGGCGAGACAGGGAACATCCTTAACTCTGAAAGAAAATAGTTTTGTTGCGAGAGGACCAAACTGTTTAATCAGCTGCCCAAAGACCTAAGAAACACGAAAGGAGTTGTAGCGGACATTTTCAAAAGATGATTAGACTCCTGGCTCAGAAGAATCACCGATGAGCCGGGAGTACCTGGCTATGTGAGGTGGAGAGCACAAGAAACCAACTCACTACTTCACCAGGCCAACTCGAGAGGAGGGGCGACAAGCTTGACCTTCGCGAAATGAGGAATCATCGCGCGGAACCTTTGTAAGGTAAGGTATTTATACAGGGTGGCGCAAAAGTCACGAATCATAGGAATTTTCAGTGTTGACTATTTTTTGTTTAGGGGATGGCTGCGAAATTAACAATAGACGAGAGGGTGAGCTTGGTTTTAATGCATGGAATACCAGGTACTACAAATCGATGAATCGGTACAGAATTTAAATTCTGTACCGATTCATCATGTATATATGATTGAACTCCCCTGAGGTTTTTTCCTGATACACACAGACCGTGCATGGAACAAGGAACTCTTCTGGGAAAATTAAATCCACTATAGTTCGAATATGTTATGGTAAATGACAAACACTATAGTTTTTTTTTCATAATGTTAGCCCGACGTGGGCAACGGGTCCCTCGCAAAGAGGCCCCAAAAATATAGCTCCCCTCACCAGCTATCTGCAAAGCAGATCGGATCCAGCTTTGGAACAGTGGATTTAATTTTCCCAGAAGAGTTCCTTGTTCCATGCACGGTATATATATATACACATACCCCCCCCCCCCCCCCCCCCCCCCGAAGTAGCGCCAATAGTAAGCCGCAGTTTTTACCAGTTAAGTTGAATCTTGTAGATAAGTCTGATTTTCTTGTACGACCTACTTTTTTTCAGGTTAGGTTAGCTCATCCAAAGTTAACCTAACCTAAAACAAGTAAGATGGTGTGTAAAGTATAAGGAAGCATAAAGGACCACTTGTTTGACTTTTTTAATTAAAATCTTCATGCAGGTGAAATTCAAATAATCATTGTATATGGTTTAAAAACGCTTCCTCTAAAATTTCTTATAGAATCCCCACCTCACTACTTTAAAACAAGCGAAAGTGATTAATAATTTGAAAATATAAAACATATAACCTGTTCCACCTACTGGGTAAAAAATGGTCACGAACGAAATTTAAATGTTCGGCCAACTTGGGCATGTACATAGTGCGTGTGCGTGATTCTTTAAGTATGTCATACTCTCAATTTATTGAGTTAATCCATTAAATTTTTGTTCATGAAACCTGGCACGGTTATGGTGGAAGGATAGTTTTTCACAGGCACAAAACTTGGTCTCCTCCTCTGTGAAATTGTTGATGAATCTGGGCAGTGTAACTTATCGTCACACTCTTCAGCATTTCAATAGAAATAAAATGGGTCGTGTTAGTAAGGACTTCGCCAAAGATAGGAGGCCGTGATAGGAATTTAGTGTCCAGATTCCTCAAGTAATTTCGGAAAGGGGAGGACACTTTGAGCATGTTGCGTGCCTGAAGAACAAAAATCGTGCAAAATTTAATATAATCACAAATAACAGCGACTTAACTGATAGTATTCTGTAAAAAATCACTTCCACAATATCAGACCAAAACATTACTAAAATAACCAATATGACTACTTCATCGAATGATGAACTAAAAATTACGGAACTAAGTACATGTGAACGTTTTAACTTAAAACTGCAAGGCCACATTAGACGAATTGGGAAAGCATACAATCGAGCATGGTAGCCAAATACTGGGAAACCACCTTTAAAGATGAAATAGTGGAATGGATGCTATACTCTTTACTAATGAAAAAATCCCTAGAATTGTGGAAAAAATATATGTTCCAGAGAAACGAGCAAGAAGGAAGAAAATCAAATTAAAGAGGAAAAAAAAAAAATGTTTCGCAGGAGGAAGTTGAAATTAAATAACAGGAAAGTAATTACGGAGTAACTGGATAAAGGGGAACGGGTAGAATAGTTTAGTAATAGCACAGTATAACGTCTGTTGCTAACGATACCCGAAATCAGTAGACTGAATAAATATTCATGTTGTATAGGATCTGCATATGGCCAAAACACATTAAATCTAGCGCCGAAAATTTTCATTTGTTAAGGTACAGCTAAAACCTATTACTATTGCGTACCATGTGGACTGGAAGCTCGGATGCAAAATTTGAAGCACTTAAGAGAGCAAATAACAAAACCATTAAATCTATTCTCGGAAAAAGGATGCACCATGACTCGCATATAAAAAGTAACTCTAGTGTTTGTTCATAAATCTCGAGCTAGACAACCAATCATCCAGACAACACTGCAGCACAAGTTAGGAAGAATGTGAAACCATAAATATTTGATCTATAAATTACTACTATGGAAAGTCTGATAATTAAAAGCAAAGTCGTTTCTTTGTTTTACTTTAAATTAACCCTACATCTACAAAACAAAAAACAAACAAAAAACTATTATTATGATGATGTAACTGAGCGAGTTTATAGAATTTAATATCTGAACCCTGATTTGTTTTTAATTATTCTTTAGGGAGTTACAGTATGGTCTTTTTACTTCGACTGGCAAGAACTTGGTCTAGTGCAGGGACCAGAATGGAGATTAGCCATCGTTTGGAGTCTACGAATTGGTCTCCTCATCTCAATGCCCGTGACAGCTGTAATCGTTATCAATTCGCAACTTGCTTACGGATTTAAGGATGTAAGTTTTATCTTCTAAAAGTGTTTCCTAAAATATCTGACAGTAGTTAACACGCACACTAAAGAGAACGTGGCTTCTCTTACAAGATCGTGTGAATGAATTGTGTATCCTTCAGTTTCTACCTTTTCTCTTCTTATGCTCGGATATAGAATGTAGATGGTCTTACTTCTCACTCAAACTCATTTGGGAGAAAGATATTTGATGTATCAAAACTGGGTAATATTAACGGTTATATAGAATTCTATTTAAACCAATGAAACTATTATTAGGTAAAAAAAAAATAAAAAAAAACTTTATTGCAAGTTAAAACAAATGACTATAAAAGTATCCATTGAACTCGGTTTAACTTTATAGAAACCATTGAATTCATCAATATATTTTATAAACTTTAACTGATACTCATTAAAATAATGAACATAAACAATTACCTCGCCATCAAAACAAGTGGAAGGAATTACATTATACAGTACTAGAAATTTCAGAATGTCTGTACCACTTATTATAAAGACCAAATAGAGAGACGAAGTGCACTAATTATGGCTTAAATAAAAACTTTAAATATAAATTAAAATTTTTTTTTTTTTTTTGTTAGAAAAGAAGAGGGGGTTATGAACTTTCAGGTAGGTTAGCTAAATTACATTGAATGGAATTGAACTTCGCTGGACTGGTTTGGAGTAAAAGTGCTAAATACATAGATTATTCCAAAGTGAATTTCGAAGCTCTTGCGAAATTTTCGCTGAATCTCTCGATTACATTTAAGAAGCGTGTTTGATAGAACAAAGTAATTGTTGAATTCATGAACGAAATCCATTTCAGAAAGTGTTGTCATCGCTGCAATCTTCGAGAGAGTGGGGGGATTGGGGACCACAAGACCCCATTGAACACCACAACTGGCGCCGGTGGAGGGAGGACGAAACGCGTTCGTACGCCTCTCTCGAACGCAGACTAGCGTCCAAGTCTCGGCCTCTCACCTACACACACTCCACCCTCAGTTCTTCCAGCTCTTCCACCTTGGCCAGACTCAGAGCCAAGTATAGAGGACAGATACAAGCATGCGACCTTTAGTAACTGGGAATGACCACGATTTTAGAAGTTACTGAATGGGTTCAGGCACTAAAAATTAAAAAGGCTTCCAGGCTGTGGTCTGAGTTGGCGTCTCTGAATATTATATTTGAAGTGCAAAGTTTTTTTTTCTTTTTCTTCAAACAAAAAAAAAAAAGTGTAGTGCAACAAATAAGAGCAGTATGTAATCATTTTTACGCTAAATATATGAACACATTAAGCCAGGCTGGTTCCAGTGCTATGTTTTTTTTTTTAATTAGTGCCAAACTGAATGAAAATCTCAAATGTTTTGCTCTTGTTACGATATAATCTTAAAATTGTTTGCAGTATAACAAGGAGAGATTATTCTGCGATGCTCATTTGGTATTATTACGCCTTTCGTGGTGCTTCTTACATTATTATTAACACTTTAGGTATGATAAAAAATGTGTTCAGTTAGTTTGCCTCGAGTACCGTATTTACTATTACGCGAATTAGTTTTTCGTAGCATTCAATAAAAACTCAAATAAACTAATAATAATAATTATTATTATTATTAATAACAACGATAAATACTGCCTATGTAAAGACTGCTTCATTAGTTACATTTAGTGTGTGTGTAAATCGTGCAAAATTTTTGTCCATTACATTTAAATTTTAAACTTAAAAAAGAGTAGAAATCTATAGACAGAGGCAAACTTAAAATTTATTCATAACAGTGAAATAATAACGAAAGATTTAATAAATAAAGGTATGTATATATATAGATAAATAATGTTACTAAATGCATTTTCTAACACTTTTTTTCAGATACGAGGCATTTTTATCAACTTTTTACAAAGACGCGCAGAAGTCATAATTAGGTTCATGTAAACATTCCTTTACTATTTATTATTAATTTTAAGGAAGTGTTGAAATTTGTATATTGTTGAGCTGAAACATTAGACATAAAAGAAAAATGCGAAAAAGAAGAAGTAACGAACAGGACTTCCTGAAAGTTCCGATGTGCTACCCTGAATGAAAGTTAATCTTGGTGTCTGAAGACAACCTTGTGTGTATTGGAAGTTGGAACGAATGATTACCATCATTCCCTGACAAATGTTTTGTTTACAGACAGAACATATCATTGTCGTAAAATTATTATATTTTTATCCAAATTTTATTTTTAAAATGATAAACTATATATATACACACACACATTTGATAATCTTCCGCGCTCGTACCATAAGCATCTTATATGCGATTCCAAAACTATTTGTTTTATACAGCCAGAGCACAAAAAAAAAAACTTTCAGGCAATTGTTTTCATTATTACGAATATATCAAAAGAATAAACTAATTGCACGGATGTTCATATCACTACTGCTGTGAGTGAGTAAGATGCTTTTAACGCGAGATTATGAAATGCTACGAGCTAATCTAGAAACTTGCAGAGAAGTTAAAAAATACACATTTACAATCGTTGAGGTGTTACGCGCATAGGAATCAATCACCAATCAAAGATATTAACGAACATGTCCTGTAAAAATCAAGGTCAGATTGCTCAAAGCTTTCGCTCTTAACTCGTTTAATTAATATGGAAAATTTATTTTTCCTCCCCCGAAAGTTGAAACGTTCATTACTTCATTTTAGCATTTTGTCAGTGATTATTATTGATTTAATCTTATAACTTTTATGATATGAAAATCCTGTTGTTTATGTATATTGGAATAAAATTCCTTTATTTTTTTATAATAAATCGTTTCACTGTCTCCACATTTCATATATCCTTCACAATGACTTTAATCAAATTATTAAGACTTTATTATTAAGAATTATTTTTTTCCTCTTGTCACAACCAGACAGATAGGATCTTAAGTATTTTGATAAATGATAGGGACTGCTATACTTACAAAAAGAGTTTAGGGAATAAGCATTACAAAATTAAAGTTCACTCCTTCGCTAGAGTATAGTGAGCATCTTTCTGCGAGGGTCTCTGTAGAGGGTGCGCCAATAACATGCTGCAAAAATTATGAAATTTTGTTGCATTTCGCCCAACTTCAAAAATATAACTCCACCCAGTATCGTCAAGATCGCACAAAAGGTCGAAGATACCCTGAAAACGATTAAATATCCTCTTAATTTGCTAGGAATGCTTAAAATACCTGAACTCAAGAATGAGCTATATTACTCCAATGGTTCAGCCTAAATTTAAGGTTTACGTCATGAGTGGGGGGGGGACACACAACCCTCTATTGCTAACTAGGAATTATAACTTAATTAGTAAACAATCTTTGAAATGAAGATTTATGTTGAATATCAGTTTTTTACCTATGAATACTTTGCATCTCAGCTTTTGTATATGCTAGCAATATATACAACACAAAGGTTAAAACTGCAAATGATCACACCACTTTTCAGGAAAAAGAGCTCTCATCCCAAACTCCATTTACATACATTTGGAGAATTGAAGTGCTACAGAAAACTAAGTTGGTCTACTCACAACTGTTAAATTACGCATTTCATGCAAGATATCACTTTACACGCTAATAGTTCAAGCTGAACTCTTCGCTCAAACTTTCGCCTCCAACTCAACCTTGGACGATTCCTGTGCTGTTCCTCCATCCCCTCATCCCTCTGGCTTAATTCCGTCTGAAATTAGAATCTCTTCCAAAGATGTTTTTTTTTTCTCCCCTACCTGGGGCTGAACTCAAGGAAGGCCGTACGGTCCTGATGGTATCCCTCCTATTCTCAAAAACTGTGCTTCTCCGCTGACACCATGCCTAGGCACTCTTTCGTACTTGTCTTTCATCTGGTACTTTTCCTTTCTCCGTGAAAGTTTTCGCTTTTACTCAGCCTGTCCCGAAAAAGGGTGACCGCTCTCAACCCTCCAACTATTATCCAATTGCTTTGATTTCTTGCCTTTCGAAAGTTTTTCAATCTATCCTTAAGATTCTTAAACACCTCCCTTCTCACGATCTTTTTTCAGATCGTTAGTATGAGTTCCGCAAAGGACGCTCTACTAGACATATCAAATACTTTTGATAAAGACTAGTACAAATCCTTAATTTCCAAACTCCTCTCCTTCGGTTTCTATCCTTCTAACTATGACTTTCATCTCTGATTTCCTTTTTGGCCAATCTATAGCTGTGGTTATAGATGGCCACTGTTCTTCTCAAGCAATTAATGGTAGTGTTCCTCAGGGTTCTCTCTTGTCTCTTCCTTTTATTTATCAAAGATCTATTAAATCGCACTTCATGTCCTATCCACTCTTATGCCGATGATTCCTATGGAAAAACTATACATGCCTGCCATACACTTTACAGTTCACAACAAAGCCTAATTCAAACCCAGGCTTATACGTACAACCCAATAAGTAGGCATTGGGCCTACATAAGAAAAATATATTTTTTCGTATCAAAATTTTCCATCACTGATTCATGAAAATTATTTTAAGAAGAAATAATGAAAATACAAAAATTAGACGTCTGGAGACTGCAAAATAAGCGAATTTAAGACAAAGATTTATATTAGTTCAACCAGAGCTATCTGGTGACGAGCATTGCTGGTAGGCAAGGAAGACGGGTTTAATCTCCCTACAAATTCTGAGTGAAAAACTAACAACACAAAGGGATAGCCCTATTCCTTCAGGTATTTAGGCATAGTGAATTGTCTGCATTAATTAAACTGAATAAACTCCTTGCATAATACTATCGCCTACATCGAAAGAGAGGCGCGATAGGCAGCCGTGCGCATTACAACCAGAAGCGAGATCCGACGAAATAATAAGGTATGGTAGTTTCCTTTTTTACCATTAGACAGTGCTAAATACCGAAGGCAAATAAATTCAACATTTAAAAAAAAAAAAATTAACAAGGTCTTTTGAAGATCTCCACAAAAAAACGCAACTTTTTGCGAAAAGACGTAGGATTTTTGCCGTCAACTCGGCATCAAGATGTGAAGGACATTTTCACCGGATCGCCAAGCAATCAAGCCATAACTATATATATATATATAGTTTTTCAAAACTCCATTCTTCACTTCTCCACCCGCTTGACAAAGCGTACCTCTCAACAGTCACTCCATGCTTCGTGTAGGACGGCTATGATGCACCTGACTTCTGATCTTTCTATCATCTCTGATTGGGACAAAGAAAACCTTGTGGCCTTCAATGCTTCAAACACTCAGTTCCTTCATCTGTCTACTCGTCATAATCTTCCACACGAGTATCCCCTTACCTTGAATAAACAATTCAATCCTTCCTCTTCTCTTAACATTCTTAGTGTTTCCTCGTGATCTTTCCTGAAAAAGTCGCATATACGTTCTTTCTACTTCTAAGTGGTTATGTGTACTATTACTGCTCCGCGGTTTCTTCACCCCGACAAAGTTGCTGTCTTTGTACAGGGATCTTGTCCGCCCGTGTATGAAGTACGCTTCTCATGTGTGGGATGGCTCAATCTACACAGCTCAACTTGACTGGGTGCAATCAAAGGGTTTTCGTATCTTACTGTCTTCAATCCCTCTCTCTTCGCCGCAATGTTACCTCCCTCTCTCTTCGCCGCAATGTTGCCTCCCTCTCTCTTCGCCGCAATGTTGCCTCCCTCTCTCTTCGCCGCAATGTTGCCTCCCTCTCTCTTCGCCGCAATGTTGCCTCCCTCTCTCTCTTCGCCGCAATGTTGCCTCCCTCTCTCTTCGCCGCAATGTTGCCTCCCTCTCTCTCGCGCCGCAATGTTGCCTCCCTCTCTCTTCGCCGCAATGTTGCCTCCCTCTCTCTTCGCCGCAATGTTGCCTCCCTCTCTCTTCGCCGCAATGTTGCCTCCCTCTCTCTTCGCCGCAATGTTGCCTCCCTCTCTCTTCGCCGCAATGTTGCCTCCCTCTCTCTTCGCCGCAATGTTGCCTCCCTCTCTCTTCGCCGCAATGTTGCCTCCCTCTCTCTTCGCCGCAATGTTGCCTCCCTCTCTCTTCGCCGCAATGTTGCCTCCCTCTCTCTTCGCCGCAATGTTACCTCCCTCTCTCTTCGCCGCAATGTTACCTCCCTCTCTCTTCGCCGCAATGTTACCTCCCTCTCTCATCGCCGCAATGTTGCCTCCCTCTCTCTTTACTGTCGCTATTCTAACGGACACTGTTCTTCTGAACTCTAACTGCATGCCGCCTCCTCTAAGGAGAGCACGCAGCATCAGACTTTCGACGGATTCTCATTCCTTTTTTGTTCAACTGTAACACTAGGGTTAATCGGTATTTTTAATCTTTCATCTACTCAACCGGTCAACTTCGGAACAATCTTCCTCAACTCATCTTTTCCCCCGTCTATGACCTCCCATCTTTCAAACGCAGTGTCCAGGTATCTCGAAAACCTTGGGACCTTAATTTTGGCTCTTTTTCCTCTATTTTTTTTGGAGGGGGGAGGGGGGGGGGGATTGCGGGCATTCGCTCATGGCCCCTCCTTCCTGCATAAAAAACCATTTGCTAATTTAATAGCGTAAAGATCACTTCTAAATCCCACCATTTTTGAGAGGTTCGAATTTAAGCGAATTTGTAAAGATTAAAGCATTCGTGAATACTTTTATTCAATACGCAAGTTTCCCTCTAATGCAATAATGACTGGTTTATACTGTACAGTGTACAAGTATCAAAAAAGTTGCTTTCAACGTTGAAGCGGGTCAGCATATAATTTCCTTGTTGGCTATATTTGGAGAGGGTGCAATCATTATCTTTGATAAAGGTGAATTAAGTCCCGCAGAAATGGCAGACATTAACAAACAGAAAGAAGGAATCTACCTTTAAGATTTTTGGTTGTTTCTATTCTTCGTTGGTCTATTCGCTTTATTAGTAGAGTAATTTAAAAAGGTTAAGAACAAATGCTACTATTATTGCGCAATGACCATTGTGGACACGATGAAATATTAATGTCTGCATTTCTAATCCACGCGTAAGCTATCCATGGACACCTTACCTCACACTTGTTTTCATCCGCTGGTGTTTCGTGTGTGTACAAAACATCAATGAAGAAATGCGGGTTCTTGATCAGGTACGTGAATGACTCTTTTCCATTAAGAAACTGCGGTAAACACTGGGACCTCCCATACAATAAAACTGAAATAAATCCACATAAAATTGAAAGATTTCAAAAGAAGTACCTGTATTTAATAACCTTTATCCTTCAAAAGAAGTACCTATATTTAATAACCTTTAACGTGTGATTAACATTTAAAACGAGTACAAAATAATGCATTCATACGTGCTTACATATTATAAGCAGAAAACCTAGGATTTGAAAAATGTTACCTGAACAGACCAAAAGAGTAATATAACAAACCTAACTTCCATACTGTTTTCATTGAAGGTGGTGAAAAATACAAGCAAGTGAAAAAAAAAAAGTAATTAGTTTACCAAAGCCAATCTTTCTTAAAACTAGCCAAATTCCAAACTAAATTGACCATGCTTTATTTCACAAAATATTAAATCTTTCATTGCAATTACCGTTTACACCTTGAATTAAACTCGGACTCCATACTTTCATAATAATTTTACAGTTTACCATGTTACAATAGTTTTAACATTGAATAAACAAATGTCAACTGAAGTATTTATTTTAGTTAATTTGGCCCTTAATCTTTCGGCTTCAGTACCTCCAATAAATAATTCATAAAAGAATCTAGTAATTTCTTGGACCCCCTTCAATATGACTGCTCTAAAACCCTGGTATGACAAGTCTACACTTTCCCAGCAAACCAAAGCTTTAACAAGGACATGTCGGATCATCATCAATGTCCCCTTCTCTATTTTTTTTTATCTTGACCTTTGGTCTAAGAAATTAAGTCTTGCTCGAGGGACACAATATTATGATGATGATCCATACGTATGTGAAGTTTCATTAATTATGTTCAGTGGTTCAAAAGTTACGGCAAGGACCCTGATGCTTGCTCATGATTCATATTTGTGTGAAGTTTCATCCATTTAAATGCCAAGCGGTTCAAAAGTTATAGGCCAGACACGAAAGTGTAACGAACATACGGACGGACAAATGAACAGCCAAATGCAATCCAGCATGGACCCTCCAAATTCTTTGGTCGGGGCCATATCATCATCATATATTGCCGCATCTAACTTCGGGGAAGGGGGGTTTAAAAAACTATGATCCTCCTTGTAATTCATAATTCTACCCTAAACTGCTTCTTATAAATGAAAATTTAATTTCAAATAAGGTGGCTGAATTATAAACAGGGTTGGGAATCTTCACGTCCCGACTCCCATATATTTTTTTAAATGGTCTTTTGAATGTTACAAGCATAACATACGCGAACCCATTTCCCTTTCTCGATGCAATAGGTTTGCCGTCTGAACTTAGGACTAGAAGCATTTGTACGTCTTGCTGAATCACATAGAGTATAATTATCAGGAATAAAGTACCATTCCAGTTTCTGATATCTAGCGTTACCTCTCATGAAAAGGGTGGGTTAGTTTGTGTTTCGTGCAGGAAGGAGGTGGTCCCACGGGCAAATGCCCGCAAAAATGCCACCCCCATAAAAGAGGAAGAGGACCAAAATCAAGGTACAGGAGGGTGTTCGAGATGCCCGGACACTGCGTTTGAAGGACTGGATGTCATAGACAGGGGGAAAGATGGACTGAGAAAGATTGTTCCAGAATTCACCGGTTGAGTAGATGAAAGCCTGAAAATACTGATTAACCCTCGCGTTAGAGAGTTGGACAGAAAAGGAATGAGAATGTGTTAAAAGTGTGGTAGTGGTGGCTCTCCTTAAAGAGGAAGCATGCAGTTAGAGAATTCGGAAGAGCAGTGTCCATTATAATAGCGATAGTAATGAGAGAGCGAGGCAACACTGCGGCGAAGAGAGAGGGATTGGAGACAGTCAGTAAGAGGGAGGGAATTAAAGAGATGAAAAGCCGATTCCACCTGGTCAAGTACGGCTATGTGGGTTGAGCCACCCGACACGCGAGAAGCGTACTCCATACACGGATGGACAAGACCCTTATACAGAAAGAGCAACTGAGCAGTGGTGAAAAAACTGTGGAGCCGATACGGCACACTTAACCTCTTAGAAGCTGTTTTGGAAAGAGAGTATATGTGATCTTTCCGAGGAAAGACCGAGAATGTTAAGAGAAAAGGAAGGATTGAGTTGTGTATTGTTGAAGGTAAGGGTATACTCGTGTGGAAGATTGTGACAATTAGACAGATGGAGGAACTGAGTTTTTGAGGCACTGAAAGTCACGAGGTTTTCTCTGCCCCAATCAGAGATGGTAAAAAGATCAGAGGTCAGGTGTACCATAGCCGTCCTACACGAAGCATGGAGTGACTACTGTGAGGGACGCTTTGCAGAGCAAGTGGAGAAGTGAAAAGTGGAATCATCGGCATAGGAGTGGATAGGACATGAAGTGCAACTTAATAGATCATTGATAAATAAAAGGAAAAGAGTGGGTGACAGGGCAGAACCCTGAGGAACACCAGTTAATAGCTTCAGGAGAAGAACAGTGACTATCTACAACGCGGCTATAGATCGGCCAGAAAGGAAATTAGAGAGGAAGACACAGATTGAAACCGAAGGAGGGCAGTTTGGAAATTAAAGATTTGGGCAAGACTATCAAAAGTATTAGATATGTCTAGCGCAAGAGCAAAAGTTTCACCAAAATTCCGAAAGGATGACGACCAAGAGTCAGAGAGATATGCAAGATCGCCAGTGGAGCGTCCCTTTCGGAACCCATACTGACAATCTGAAAGAAGATTATGAGAGGAGGTATTTAAGAATCTGGTAATTATGTCGCAAATGACATGGCCTGAAGTTGAAATAAAAAATACATTTTTCTAGTGTATTTTGGTGTGCTCTGTTCAAATATAACCTTCATTTCTTGTGCAAATGAACAGAAATACATGTTTGGGCCATGCAATGACAACTGCATTTCTGTTCATTTGTACAAGAAATGAAGGTCATATTCAAACAAAGCACACCAAAATACACTTGAAAATGTATTTTTTATTACATTTTATACAATAAAGCATAACCTAACACGTTCATGTTACAAGATCTCATAAACGACGCATTACCATAGGAAATGTGTAAAACACCTCAAAATTAACCAGGAAAGTTTGCTCTCGTCATTTTCGTTTAAACTAACAAAAATATCACAACTTAACCTAACCAATCATCAAGGGTGTACAGGTGACCTAACCGGGCATTCAATTAACCTAACCAGGCATTCAATTAACCTAACAGGTTAATATTGGTTATTTCACTTAAATATCTTCTGATCTTTTCGTATTAGGCACTCACTTGTAAGGTAGGTTGATTTTCCGCATTTTTTTAGATATCGACTTTGGACTAGTCGAGATAGTCAAGGCTTAATATGATAATAACTGACAAAAAATTTCAGATCCCTAGCTTTAACCGTTTTTTGAGGAAACCGCTTCAAAAATCGTCAAAAAATCGTACCGAAAAATACCACATTTTCGCAATTTTCGGCCAAAAAAATCATGCTATTTTCATAAAAAAATCCTGAAGAAAGTTACAATTTTATTGGAAAAAAGTAAAAAAAAACATGTACAGAGTCAAATAGACATTTAGATCCCAAGATCATCATAATTTTCACTGTAAGAGCCCTTAGAAGCAAAGGAAGGCCTCATCTGGCGGCTTAGGGCTTTGGCCAGAATGTGTTTGTGCCTTGATTCGAGTCCATAAACAGTATGGGAAGCTTCAGATGTCAGCTTCACGGCCCTTTCAACACTCTGAGAATGTGAAGGCAGATCAGGCAGCTCCAGCTTGGTGCCATTCAGCAATGTTTCTTGAAGCTCCTGGTCAGAAAAGTCTTCTGTGAGAGCAGGTTCACAGATGCCACTTTGAGAAAGGTTGATTAGTTCTGACCAGTGAGTAGCTTCAATGTTGATGGCTGTGATCTTCTTCAGCCTCTTCTTGGCTGGCTTCCCACTTCTGAAAGAATAATAAATTTATTTTTTATTCCAGTTTAAGATTTAATCCCTATTAGTCTCAGAATTGCTGATTTAAAAAAAAAAAAAAAAAAAAATTCTATAAATCCCCATAATCGAATTTTTTTTTCAGAAAGAAGGTAAGATTATTTCCATTATCAGAGGGGAGGGGGGTAATTGGGATAAGAAAATGTGAAAAAAAATTCGATTATGGGGATTTATAGAACTCGGCCTTTTTTTTTATTAAATAAATCCCCATAATCAAATTATTTTTTTTCGCATTTTTTAAAATTAATAAATGCTTACCTGATGGACAGAATTTTCTTGAGAGCAGCTTCTCTCACTTCCAAGTCATCAGACTTCATCATGGAGTACAGCACATTCTCGGGCAGCAAGGCAAAAGCATTGTACTTCAGGTTCTTGAAAGCAACACCCTGGATTTCTTCAGACTGCTGCTTGATCCTCTGGATCATGTTGAAGATGTACAGCTGCTGATTGTGGAACTTGCTGTCCCTTTTGATCTCAAACCAACTGACTGCATACACTTCCACAATGAACTTGATGGCCTGGTAAAGCTTATCCTGTAGTTCTGGAGGGTAAGCACCTCTGGTCCACAGACACATCAATCTAATTGCCAAAGTCAACCATCTTGCATGGTTTAATGGTCCAATTTTCCAGGCAGCAAATCTTGGGTTGACTTTGTCCCTGGAAATTCCAAGCACATACTCCAAAAGAAGCCTCTGGTCGCTACTGAGATCATTCAGTGTCTCCTCAGCAAATTCCATGTCATCCAGGGGGACACTGAGTTTGGTGAATTCCACTTGTGGCAGATCTTGGTAGTCAATTTCACAGAGTTTTCCCAGCGGACCAGTGAAAGCAGTGGGACTTTTGGTACTGCCATCAAGATGCTTGAAAACAGCTCTGAAAGGAAGCTCATTCTGATGGAGTGAACAGCCAATGGTGTGCAATTTCAGCTCAACCGCACTAAGTTAGGCCAGTTAAAAGTTAAAAAAATAATAGCATTACCTTCTTACTGGGAGGACAAGTGCAGATTATGTGCTGTGTTTGACAATTTTCTTTCTTGCACTTCACAGCATTGTCATCACAGGGACGAACAGGTAGCTTACAGGTGCAAGCAGAAATGTCAAAAAGTTTATCCAGCTTTTCCTCCAGATTCTGCTCCTGGACTGTAGAAAGAGATTTCCTGTTTATCTCTCTTGCTTTCTTGAAGCACACTTTATCCACCAATTTCACTACATAATATTCCTCATACAGGGGCAGCCCCGGGTTCACTGCCTGCCAGATCTCAATCACATCCTTTGCTATCATTTTAGCAATATCATAGTCTTTCAAGTCCGGGTGGTTGTTTTGGAGGAAATAACTGTACTAAATAACTTGGCGGAGGGTAGGAGGCTCTGTTTTATCCAAAGGGGAAGGCTGGCCACTGAATTTTTTGGCACTATCACTTCGAGTTAACACTGCAGACTTCCGTTTTTTACCCATTTTTATGAAATATCTGAAAATAAACACAATTAAATGAACGCATCATAAAATAATTTAACACACATTTTATAGGTAAATATCATTAAAAAATACAAAATAATACACTAATAAACATCTATAATGCATTTACAATAAGTTTCAAGCATTGTTTTGTTAAAAAAGGCGAATTTTAATTGATTATTTTGATGAAATAAGTCCGATATTTTGTTTGTTTACATTGCGCGAATGCCGCACGCGCGATTTTACAACTTAAAAATAATTAACAATCCTCAAAAAATACAATCATTTTCACAAATATAAGTTGGTGCAACGTTTTTTATACATTAATACGTTTCTATCTAGACTAGTCCAAGATCACAGTTCCAAAATCAACCCACCTTACTCACTTGTCACATTTCAGGCAAGTTAAGGATGAGAGAATAACGCTGTAATTGATAAAAACATCCAAAGCTAAATGTCTTCATCCAGGGCACATGACGAATCAAGTTCTCAAAGTCGAAACCACACGAATGGCACATCATAATTTTATCACAAACACCACCAAACTGAATCCAATTAGAAAAAAAAATAGCCAGAACAGAAACCAACAAATTAATTAAGTCGCAGTATAGCAAAAAAATAGCCCAAAATTATACTCATTGGACCAAAAAAAAATATATATATATATATATATATTATTAGTATAAATTTTCACCATTAATATGCATTTGCACAAAAAATGAGTGACAAATTTGAATAAAGCGACTAAAACTACCTCATAAAAAGTTATTTTGATTTACAGGTCCAGCACATGTCATTTAAAACATATTAACCACGAATCTTCCTATTAAGGATAGATTCAAAAACTTTGGAAAGGCGAGAAATCAAGGCAATTATATGCTAGTTGGAGGGTTGAGAGTGGTCACCCTTCTTTAGGACAGAGTGAATAAAAGCGAACTTCCAGCAGGAAGGAAAAGTACCAGATGAAGGGCAAAGACGAAAGAGTTTGCCTGGGCAGGGTGTCAGCACAAAAGAACATTCTTGAGAACACCAATCTTTCAAACGCTGAGTATCCAGATATCTCGAAAACTTTGGGCCCTGATTTTGGTTCTATTCTTTTTCTTTGGATTGGGGGCGTTTTTACGGGCATTCATCCATGATCCATCCTCCCTGCATAAAAGCAACTTCCTTTGATAGGCTACCGAGTTTGTTACAATATACAAGTGCTCTAACATACCCAATAGATAAAAATCCAACGAGGTTAAGTCAGGTGATTGAAGTGGCTATGCTATCAGTCCACCATGGCCTTCCAGCTGCATCTAAAAAAGTTACGAACAGCAATGATATAGTGGAAAGTCGCTCCATTTTGTTGAAAGATCACACTTCTCATCTCAACTCAAGAAGCCCTTAGTTGGAGAAGAAAATGTCCTCAGTATATTAAGATAATTCGTTCCAGTCATGGTAATCATCAAAGAAATATGAATTGATTATGCAGTTACATGACATAGCACACCAAACATTAACGCTTGGTGAATCTCATTTGTGTTGACGTGTTTCAGCACTGGATAGGCCACCTTGATCACGCGACCTAACCCTTTTTGATTTCAAAACACTTGTGTATCATAACAAACCCAAGTATCTGGCAGAATTCCATCAAAGAATCAGGGGTTATTGGATCCATTCCACGAGAGCACCTTGCTAATCTTCTAATAAAGTTTGAGCATTGAACATTGTACCAATGAATGATGGTCATATGTGGAAGTGTTCTAAATTTCAACAGTTTGGAAATGTAAACATAACCATATATACTGTATATTGTACAAATATTAATGAAGAAAAATTATTATTTTTGAAGCACAGTAATTACTGTTTTTTCAAGTACAGTAATTACTGCACAGTCACTACTGTTTTTTAAGTACAGTAATTACTGTTGCACACTGGTATATGCACAGTACAATTAATTTTCCTACATTTAATTGACTAACAGTAACTACATTAATAGAGCCTATAATGGTATACTTGGGATTTTGAATGTGGCATACTTTTCTGTTCCTGATTGCTACTAACTATTAAAAAGGGAGTCGAAAATACTGTATTAGATCTCTCTAATGCCAGTGGGCATCGAAACTGTTATGGAAATAAACTCTGTCTATTAGAGTGGGTTTTTATTATCATATCTCTCTCTCTCTTTTTCTCTCTCATGCACACATTTTTCTTTTTCCCCAATGAAACTACAGAATATGTAAAATCAGACAGATTTTTTTATATTTTAAGTGAAAAACTCTTGTAATGTTACAGTTTTACAGATGAAATTATTTTCTGCTAGTTGTAATCATCTTAATTGTTTAACTGTGCCTGCTTTGCATTTGTTAAATTTATATTCGACTGAATATAATAGACTAAACATAAATATATAGACAGCAATTTCATTGCTTTGTTTTAATTGCACCCATTAATGAGAAGCACAATTGGCATAAATATGAGGTTGAAAATGGAATTAACACTTTCAGTGCTTCAGACACCTGTTCTGGATATTTACCTTTCTGTACTATCCAAAATGTACACAAGTCTTCTGACGGGAATAACAACTGTAGGGTTTTGACAGAAGAATGACCAATCAATTTATTGTGCGGGTTTCCTGCAAGTTTGGCAGACACTACCACCTTTTCATTGAAAGGATTTTTTTATGTGGAAAGGAGGGGCCAAGTGCGAATGCCCGCAAAAATGCCCCCCCCCCTCCCTCAGATACTGATACTTAGAAAATTCCATGTATATAATGTATATATGCAGAAAGTGAATTAAATAATAAGATTATTTGATACAATCGGTAATTTAGAAGTTACATCATCACCCAGTACAATGAATTAAGTTCAAGGTTTCCCTCTAGAAGTTTCATGTATATATATACACACAGGGTGTTTCAGGAGGAAAGGTCAATACTTTGGGAGGTGATAGTATCGGTGATTGTGAGAAAAAAAGTTTATATGAACATGTGTCTAATTCTGAATGGTTACAGAGATAAAGCTGTTTGAATCTGATGCACGCGCAGCTCTTCCTCTCCCTTCCCTCCCCTATAACCTTGAACCATGTAAGCTGTAATGTAAGCATGTAACATGAGCCAATCGACAGCTGACTGTTGTGAGTGACATTGTTTGGTGTTTGAAGCAGTGTTAAGAATGCCACACACCTTCACACACACTGAATATGCAGATATGGTGTATGTTTACGGTTTTTGCGATGGAAGTGCAACAGTTGCTGTTGCAAAATACCGTCGACGGTTTCTGAACAGCAGAGTTCTGGATCAAAGAGTGTTTACCAGGGTTTTCAACACATTGCGTGAGATTGATACACTTCCCAGCGCTCATGTTTCATTTGAATGTGAAAGTCAACAAGATGTGGATGAAGTGGAAAACATTCTTCAGTTGGTAGAGCGTAGTCCTACTACTAGCTCACGAAGAATTTCTACACGTCTCGGTGTACCACACACAAGAGTATGGCGAACATTACATGAGGAAGGCTTGCATCCATATCATGTACAGCGTGTACAACACCTCCAACCAGGAGACGCTGCCATGCGACTGGAATTTTGTCATTGGGTAAATGCTAATCGCCGATTGCTTCGATTAATACTGTTCACCGATGAAGCTACTTTCACCTGTGACGGTATCAACAACACTCGTAACTCTCATCGGTGGTCAGACGAAAATCCAAATGCCACTGTGGAAACAAATTTTCAACATCGCTCCTCTGCCAATATGTAGTGCGGTATCATCGATGATCAGCTGATTGGCCCTGTTACTTTAGAGAATCGTCTTACAGGACAAAGTTACCTAGAATTTCTGCAAAATGAATTGCCAGAACTATTGGATGATGTTCCTTTGGCTATACACACTGGTATGTAATTTCAGCATGATGGAGCTCCTCCACATTCTACCTGTCTGGTGATGCAATACCTAAATCAAACTTTCCCTGGTTGATGGATCGGCCACGGTGGTCCCATTCAATGGCCACCAAGGTCTCCAGACCTCTCTCCATTAGATTATTGTTTGTGGGAGTGGATGAAAAGTCAAGTTTACAAAAGAAAAGTGGATACACGAGACGAATTGCTCACGCGCATTTTGGATGCTGCTGCCTGCATAAAGAAACGTCAAGATCAATTCAGACGAACAACACGTGATCTTCACACACGAGTTGCAAAGTGCATTGAGGTTGACGGTGAGATTTTTGAAAACGTATTGTAAACTGTTACAAATTTGTCATTTCTGTATCTGATACCATTCAAAATGCCAATGTTTAAACATTAAATGTTAGAAACAGTAATTGGTTTCTCTTTCTTGATTACCATTAACAATGCTTTTGTATTTGTAGATTCAAACAGCTCTATCTCCGTAACCATTCAGAATTAGACACATGTTCATATGAACGTTTTTTCTCACAATGACCAATACTATCACCTCCCAAAGTATTGACCTTTCCTCCTGAAACACTCAGTATATATATATACTGAAACTGTAAATGGTAGAGGCCTTATTAGCGCCTATTATCTTTGTTATTTTTATGAGTATAGTTACAAAGTAGGCTAAATAGCAGGCAGCTATATAGCTAGTTTATATACCTGGGCCTTGTAGAGTTTTTTTTTTGACTGGGTGTTTTCAATTTTGTAAAATAACCACTTAGATGCAAGGCTCTACAGTCTACAGACTTAGCCTAAATAGTTTTGATAGTTTTTTGCTAATCATCACTAAATATACCTTCTCAATTTCAGATAATGGTACAGGTTTTCATTATAAGTAATAATCTTTTAACTTTATTGTAGCTATAGCTAAATGCACTGCAAAGTTGAAAGTTTTTCTTTCAAATACTAATCAGTCTACAATAATTCTAATAATCAAGTAATGGTTCCTCCAACTAGCCTAATATGGGATTTTTTTTAACAAATGTGATACCAACAAAAGTAAAATTATTTGTAAGATTTGTAGACTTCGAGTATCAAGAGGATGCCATGAAGCACATAAAATGACTACATTCAACTTAAGAAAATCGTCTAAAAGCCAAACATAAAGATGCATTTCAAAAACTAGAAAATGTGAGTAAAGGGGATAAAAGTCATAAAGCCTGTAGCATAATTAATTTTGCTACAGCTAAAAAAGCAAACAAGTAACAAAACAGATGATACTGGTCTTGCTGAACCTTCAAATATTACTTCACAAACACCCCAGGATTCACAGCCTTCAACACAAAAAGGCCAGCAAAAACAACACATACAACAATCGCTGCATGAAATTCTTGAAAAAACCTGAATGAAAAATTGAAGATCCAAGAGCAAAAGCTGTTACTCTAGAAATAAGAGAAATGATATGCTGAGATATCTTGCGATATTTTGTAGTAGAAAATACAGGTTTTAAAAGACTTAAATCATGTGGAACCAAGATACAAAATTCCTTCTAGAAAACATTTCATACAAAATGTAGTTCCATATATTTATGAAAAGCTGAAATCAAAACTTAAAGTGAGCCTTAGTAATGAAAACTTTACAAGTTTTACATCTGATGGGTGAACTACAAGTCATAGTTTGCATTCTTTCTATAGTTTAACATCTCAGTGGATAGATTACTTCAAAATGAATGCAGGATTTCTGAATGTTACACACTTCCCAGGGTCTATACTGGTGCCAAAATTGTAGAATTTCTAACTGAAACACTGGAGAACTGGCAAATTCCAAAGCAGAAGATTCATTTAGTCATTACTGATAATGCAGCAAACATGAAATCAGCCATGAGAGTGCAATTTTGAGTCATCTCTTGGGTGCACAATTCACACATTGCAACTATGCACCCAAGGTAAATTGTTTAAACAACAATGAACAGTTTCAGACATGCTTACACTGGCGAGAAATATTTCTACTCGTCTCAATCATTCAGAACCATCTTGTAATGCATTCAAAGATATTCAGAAACAAATCAATCTTAAAGAGCACTCACTGATCCAAGATGTCCCAACATGATGGAACTCTACTTATAACATGCTAGAACGAGTGGTACAGCAAAAGAAAGCAATCATTCTTCTGCATTAACAACAAAAAGATAACAGGCTTAACAGATAATCAATGGAACCTTGCTGAAGTCTTAGTAACAACAGTTCTTCTTCAACACTTTGAAAAGGCTACAAAAGAGATGAGAGTGATATTGCTTCTGTATCACAAATACCATTCATTGCATCAATGGAGAAATATTTGACTAATGTTATTGACAATGTTAGTGGGATACAGACTATTTTGACTGAATTAAAACAAGATTTTGAGAACAGATTCGAGCCATATAAGCAAAACAACAAACTGACTTTGGAACAGTATTGGACCCCTGTTTTAAACTTAAGTTCTTTGGTACTGAAGAAAAAAAAAGATGAGGTTAAAAATAGTCTACTTGAAGCATGCTTTGTTTTATCACAAGGTCAAGATACAAACTTAGGAGAAGACCAAGAAACTGGTCATTACACAAGTGGAAGTGAGGCTGAAAATGATGGGACAAAAAACTCTGCTGATTTATCTGCATCTCCCTTTAAGAAACCAAGAAGGCAAGATAACATTTATGCATTTTATGAAGACAGCAAACAGCCAGGCCCAATGTTTTCCCCCCCAAAAAAAACAAAACAAAAAAAAACAGCTGATGCAGAGAAATCTATCTATCAAGAAAAGATAGATAAACAAAAAGAAAAATGTTAAGTAGCTAATTTATTAATTTCCTGTAGCTACCTGATAATTTTTATCCAAAGATATTTTAAATTTAAGAAACTATAACTAAAAACTATCAAGCATTTGTGTTAACTTAAAGATCCATTACTAAATAATCTTAAATAACTAATCCTAGCAGTTGTTCTATCGCTTGTACTACTTGGCTAATTCTACCATATACATTACAGTATCTCAATATACTATAAATCAATGACAAGAACAAAGGCTATCCTCTCTATGAAATATTGAAAACTTAAAGCATGTTAGGATTGTTAGCCATCAGTAAGTGCATCATTATTAATTCCTAAAAATTTTTTTATTGCAATAAAAAAGTTACCTACTATTTGTACCTTCCAAGCATACCTGTGAAAGATTGCTCTTTCAAATGGTGGGAAAATTTGGACACAAAACAAGAATAATGAATACATGGTTTGGCTAGCTAGAAAATATCTGTGTACCCGACCTTCATCAATCTTCAGTGAAAGATTTAGTACTGGGGGAGATATATATGAACCAACAAGAAGCCACCTTTGATTTCAAGTACTGAGTATTGAACTATTGACTCAGAAAGTAGCAAATTAGCAACTGTATTTCAATTAAGGCAAAGTTTGTAAGGAAAAGATTCCAAATATAATCTGTACCCTCAGTTCAAGGTTCATTTGAAGCTTTTAGTCATTGCAATCTTATGTTCTTTGATTTCAAATGCTGAGTAATTGATTGAGCAAGTATTTTAAACTTTTAATCCAAGGCTATAAGCTAGCAACTTCATTTCACCCCAAAAAGTTTGCAAGGAAATGATTCCAAATATAGTTTGTACCCTCAATTCAAAGTTTGTTTGAAGCTTCTATTATTAGATACCATACCAATACTGTAATATGATATTGAGACAAGATGATGAAATGATGAAAATCTAATTTAGTATATAAATAGTTTTAAAGTAATACAGTACAAAAGTCCTAGTTCTATGAAGATAAATAAACAATGCTGTACCTAAATCCTAATTTTATTAATGTAAATAAACACAACAAAATAGATGAAACTAATTTGCAACAGGATCTTGATGTTAGAATAAAAGTATGTTAAAGTATTGGTATTGGACAATATATTTTGCTTACCAATACTGATTAACTGGTTCATCCCTAGTTGGTATGGTACCTTATTTTGATTGAGAGAACAAAAGTGTGTTTTTAAATGGGAATTTAAGTATCCTGTCTAATGCTATTAATGATACAAAAAGATTTTTTAAATATAAATGTAAAGTTACTTACTTGTCCTAACAACATATGGTGGGGGAGCTACGGGAGTAATGCCTGTGTCAGAAGGTAAAGTAATTTGGTTCTTTATCAAGTCAAAAATTAGTGATAAGTCACAGTTAGGTGCTGGTGGAGTCTCTTTTAATGTTTCCATTTCATTTATAATATCTCTCGGGTTATTGGTGAAGTCAACCAACTGAAAAAGAATGTTATTTTAAATTCAAATTGATGAGTATGATAATTAATGTACTTACTATTATTTCTTAGTATTGTGGTTTTCATAATAATTATAAGGACAAAATTTAATGCATTTTGACTTCCAAGTTCATTTGTTTGTCCTAAAAATTTACCCTACATACCATAATCATAAACTATGAAGTTTGTTTTATTTCACAATTATGATATTAAAATCAATCAATATAAGCAATATATTATTTATATACAGGGTGTACATAAAGTCAGGATCTATTTTTGTGAAGCACTTGGAAATTATACGGAATTCAATCATAAAATGATAAAGTGGTAACATTTATTAAATAATTAAGAGTAGGATTCGACGTGACGCCCATCAGTATCCCTGCACAGCTCAAATCGTTCCGCAGCATTTTTAAACACATTCTGGAGCATTTGCGGGGTTATGTTATCTGCAGCAGTTCGTATACATGTACGTAATTTTTCAAGACTCGTAATCTTCGTCTGATAGACGTGCGATTTGATAAAGCCTCATGCAAAGAAATCTAAAGGGGTTAAATCTGGTGATCTCGCTGGCCAAGGTCTGTTGCTTCCGCGTCCGATCCAGCGATTTGGAAAACGTCCATTTAGATAATCCTGAACAATTTTGGCATAGTGACAAGGAGCACCATCATGTGATAGACGACGGTACTAACAATCCTATCCCCGTCGTCTATCAACATGATGGTGCTCCTTGTCACTATGCCAAAATTGTTCAGGATTATCTAAATGGACGTTTTCCAAATCGCTGGATCGGACGCGGAAGCAACAGACCTTGGCCAGCGAAATCACCAGATTTAACCCCTTTAGATTTCTTTGCATGGGGCTTTATCAAATCGCACGTCTATCAGACGAAGATTACGAGTCTTGAAAACTTACGTACACGTATACGAACTGCTGCAGATAACATAACCCTGAAAATGCTCCAGAATGTGTTTAGAAATGCTGCGGAACGATTTGAGCTGTGCAGGGATACTGATGGGCGTCACGTCGAATCCTACTCTTAATTATTTAATAAATGTTACCACTTTATCATTTTATGATTGAATTCCATATAATTTCCAAGTGCTTCACAAAAATAGATCCTGACTTTATGTACACCCTGTATTATGTATCATAATTAAATATGAAGTATGGTATTTCTTTTATCTTATAATTATTAATCATAATATTTCTATATTACTTAATCATTCATAACTACCCATATATTAAATGTGTTTTATCTTATAATTACTGCAAGAGCCCAGTAAAGCCTAAAGTTTAAGGGTCAGATAAACAAAAAATAAATATTAATAATTTAATTAGTAGAACTTTGCATTCTGTTAAAATTATGGTAATATCATAATTATTGTAATAAAAATTGCAATATTAGTAATTGCACGTTTGTTTAAAATTATTGCAATATTGTATTACTTATTTTTATCAATGATCTACTGATTGATCAATATTACTAAGCTCACTAAAGCTAAACATTTAACCTAAGTCTTGTCTATATATAAAAAAAATCATAATAATGTTTAGACTTTTAATGTTTTAGTACAGTGGTTCCCAACCGGTTTTGGCTTATGGCCCCCTTAGGAACCTTATTTTTTCCTGTGGCCCCCATAAGCATTATTTTCATTAGGTAATATGCAGATTAACTCTATTTTACAAAAACAAATATATATAAAGGATATTAAAACAACTATTTGTATTCAGGTACAATATTATTTGTCACATAGGACTATAAACATAACAAAAACTAAACAGTGGCTAACAAAAATTTGCAGTTATTTACTTATATTATGTATTAAGTATAAAAAAATATAATCAAAAGAAATACTGTACTTATAGCAATCTATTATAAATTAAAAAAAACTAGTAAAATTACTACAACTTCGCAATATTAGGGTAAACAAAAGAGCTACTTACACACTACAGCGACAATCCACGTGGTAAACAGACTGTAAGGATTTCAACCTGAAGTATTTTTATCAAGTCAACAACGCTGCCAGGCGCATAACGATCAAGCGCACAATGGAATGCGCCGCACAATAAGCTTGTAAGATGCAAAATATTTGTTTACAGATAAATTCAAATTCTATTATAAAATATCTAAAAAAAAGGAAAATATATGTATTAATAATTTTTTAAAATGTAATTCAACTACATAAATTAAAATTATCTATTGGCCTAACTATAATTTAGGCTTCAATAGGTTGAGTCCTGTGGCCCCCTTCATGGAGTCTGTGGCCCCTCTAAATCTTAACATTTTCCTGTGGCCCCCTTCAAATGTGCCATGGCCCCCAGGGAGCCATATGGCCCCCGGTTGGGAAACACTGTTTTAGTACATTCAAAAGAACTTGGACTCCTAAATTAACAGGAAAGGATAAAAATTTAACTTGGATGTACAATAATGGTGTTCACTAGTAATTATCAGTGGTGGGCACTGTTAACCAAAAAGTTAACTTCGATAACGATAATCCGTTAACCCCAATTTTTAACTCCGATAATGATAATCCAATAATTTTACTACAAAGTTAACGGAAGTTAACGATAATCCGTTAATGATAACTATTTCTTTACTAACATTTTAAAAAATCAAGGAAAAAAGCTTTAAAACCCATAGAAAATGTTTATTTATGCAAAATCCAACAATAAATAGGTATTTAACTGTATTTTTATCAAGTTTTGCAACTTTTTTTGCTTAATAACTTTTTTTTTATTTTTAATAAAAAATGTACTGATTACATGTTTTGAAACCCTTGTAACCACTAACCATTAACTAAATTTTAATTTACCAGAGAATTATTATGGTGGGAACTGAAAGGTAAAATTAAATTTTAGGCACATTTATTAAAGACTATGACACAATGTGCTGGTTGCCCTTCAGAAAGACCAACTTCTCAAAGTTAGGCCCAACTGCCAGTCTTGACCTCTTGGGCCTCAGGATGTCCTTGCCGAGAGAGAAGAGCTGTTCCACTGCGGCAGAGGATGGAATTGGCAGACTGAAGTTATGGCGGTTTGAATTCATTCGCGGAGCGGTGATCTTCCGTGAATGACTCCTCGCAGTTAACGTGTTAATGGACTTTAACAGATTAAATATCGAGTTATCGGAAGTTAACTGGTCTGATAACGATAAATGGAGATTAACTTCCATTAATAGTCCGTTAAAAAAGTTAACTTCGTTAATTAACTTATCGGATTAACGCTTTAGTGCCCAACACTGGTAATTATATAATGTATCTATTTTCTTTCCTTACCCAATTAGGAGACTCATGAAGGACCATTAGAGCATACTTGTGACTGGGATTAACTGCTTTCTTATTATGTAAATATAAAGATAATGCCCTCTTGATCAGGAAGAGGGAAGAGTAGGAAGAACCTTCAGAAAGCTGAAACATTGTACTTTCTTCCTCTTTACATAAATCCACCACAAATATCTTTATAAAATAAAATAATAAAATTAATGCAACCTACACTACTTACAGACCTATCATATTAATAATTTGTTAACAATATATAGGTACTGAATTCAAGAACTTGTATGGGATCTAGAGCTATAGCTATTTCATTCACTTTTTACAATTTGACTACTAACTTTTATGAGCATGTTACAGTAGATTCTACTGTACATCTAGAGAGGGTTGACAAAAGTAAATAGATACTATGATGAGTGTCCTCATAAACAAATGCCACAGTTCATCGATGGAATGCCAGAATGTGTCAACTTTACAAAATACAAAGGAAAAAGCAACACAATTCTAAATATTTTCATTCTATAAATGTATTATTTAATGACTTTTATTATCAAATAAAAACTATGGAAAAACCCAAAGGTTTTTATTTACTTTTGTCAACCCTCTGTCTTCTCAACCAAGTTGGAATTATTATATAGACTACAGTAACAATTTAAATTAAAAGAATTTGCAGTAGATTGAAGAATGTATTTGACTACCAAATTTTCAACTTTATATTTTGAATGAAATGTAATGTAATAATAATGAGTGAAGAAGACCGAAAATTGGCACAGCACTAAGACTAGACTAATGCAGCCCATTGCGCTAACTCCTTGTTTATTATTATTATTATTATTATTAATCACTACCATCAGGATTCAAACTTTGGTGTCTTCACTTCACATATAAGGAAATGTTGTTACCCATTTTGCTACAGGCACTGGCTAAATGCAGTGTAGTTCCCTATGTACTGCATTCTTAAAATAAGAAGAAAAATTTAAAGAAGTTTTCACCTGATCAAGGAAACCAGCTAATATTTCTCAATGATTTTAATGAGTTGGTAGGCCTAGAAATTATAATCCACCCCTTTCATGCAATAAGATTAAATGTGTTAATACTATAATACAGAAAGCAAACAAGTGGTTAAAAACAAGAATAATAATGTAAGTATCCTATACAGTATGTACGTGTCTACATATGAACAGAAATTTTTTTAAATTATTAAAAGAAAAGCAATGACTTTCTCATTTCATTTGCTGAAATCAGTGGAATGTAAGACCAAGAAAATGGTGGGCAAAGTTCAAATCATAAGTAGCCTTTCCCCTTAAAAATTTTAAATATTTCTATAAACAATTTATTACAATGGCATAATATAATAAAAATCACTTGTCCCAATTATGGTAGTTATGACTTGAATGTTAATCGGCTGATTTATAAATTGTGATGCTTCATTCCTTCGCAGCTAACATATTATACAAATATTAAGTTATTAATTAGGCTACACTTACATAGAAGCTACTTAAAAAAATTAATACTTTATATTCTAAAAAAGGAATTAGCTACAGTACCTAGAGAAGTAATGAGGTAAAGTTTAAAAACTAACTACATAAAAATATTCTGCCCCTAATTTTAGTCTTGGCCTACCTTATAATCTAAAAAAGGCCTAAACATATTTAAAAGAAACAAAATAATTACAATATGTTCTTCACAATTAATTCTTGGAAGTCGTCTCTCTAATACTGACTGCTTTTGTTCATTTTCACACAATTTCTGACTGCTTTGATTACATTCTTTTGAATCTTCTACCTCCTCATTTTCGTTTTCGTTTTCATTTTCGTTTTCATTTTCATTTTCGTTTTCGTTTTCGTTTTCGTTTTCGTTTTCTGAACTTTCCTTTGATTCTTCACTTGCACTACTCATTCTCAATATGGTCAACAGCAGGAATAATGTAAACTATTTGAAATTAAAAACTGCCTTTGTTTTAAATATTCAGTATTTATGAGCACCAAATTTTCACTCTGAAATACTATAAGAAAAATACCATACTTTAATATAATTTAATACAGTACTAAATTTTAGTATACAGTATATATTAATCCCTGGCCTAAATATAAATAACCACATTCTTTACATCTTTGATGACTTCAACCTTTACACAAATTAAAGTACAGCAATACCTTGAACATCGTCGCTAATGCGTTCCTGGAAAAGGCGACAATATTCAAAACAACAATGTTCAAGGAATGTAACATATGGGAAATAAGAGGTTTCATTCTCAAAATTTTTTTTTTTTGTCAAAATCAGGATTTTTGAATTACAAATACAGTACAAATACTAGGGATGTACCGATATCGTTTTTTAGCCAATAACCGATACCGATATCCAGCTAGAGTTTATTAGTTTGTCATATTTTTGTAACATTCATAATTTATTTTCTGTGTTGAAAATTTAGCAACAAAGCAATAATTCTTTTCATTAAAGATGGCAACACTGCATTAGATGTCATAGTTTTGTTTGTTATACAATTGGACTGTGGGTCTATGTTGGGCTTAGTAAATGTGTTTTTAACCAGCTAGCTGGGTTAATATTGTGAGCTATGACTACAAGATAGTTTTTTGGTTTTCTAGGCTTTATATCTATTTCTCAAAGGATTTAGACTTGTTTGATTGGCTGTTTGAAAAGAAAATTGGGTAAAACTTATGTGCTACATTTCTTAGGACCTAGGCTATGATTAAAATAAAATAAAAGGCTATGATGAAAAAATAAGTTATGTGAAGGATAAAACAATAAAATATTGGAAATTTCATCTTATACAGTCTTTTATTCATAATTTTGGAAAAACCATACTTTTGAAATATTGGCCAATACCAATACCATTAAAAATCTACCGATATCACTGATACCTATATATCAGTACATCCCTAACAAATACACTCATTTTAACAGCTCAATCACAGGAAAAATATCAATAAGAAACTGTTCAATTGAAACCTTTTGTTTAAACATGAAAATTTATAATTTGAATGAAAAAATGAAATTGGAAATTATTTTTAAGCAAAACATTTGTCTATTATTCAATTTAAACCTTTTATTAATTAAACATGAAAAGGGGGAAGGGTGATGCTGCTAGGCGTAGATGACAAAATAGCAAAACCAAGACAATGATGTTGTAAATCTTAGTTGCGAGCATAGCAATGATGAAAGCGCAAAATGCCGATGTTCAAGGTATTACTGTACTGATCTTGGGCTAGTCTGCTAACACTTTCACATCCAATTATTGAACTTGAATTTCACTCTGACTGGAATGTATGATTACAACAACAATAAAAAAGTGGTAAGAAGTCTTTATTGGAGTTAGCTGCTGTTGAAGCAATAACCTGGATGGGAGAGTCACCCTGATTAGCCTGAAGTATGAAATGAGCAAATCACCAAAATCTGGTGTCCCTGAAACATAATACTGGGTAAATATCAGGACCTTTGAGCTTATGCTTTCTCTATTCCATTAGCTTTGGTCAGTCAGTGAGAACTTCATATAACTAAGCAATATCATCATAGAGACATTCCATGCCAAAGTGACAAACTCATATTAGTAACCACTATAACTATAAGCTCACTATAACCTCTGGTGTCATAATGTGCAGCACAGGCTGTAGAAAGAGCTGGACCTCCCTTCACGAGTAGGTGCATGGAAACCTCTGCTTGCAAAGCAAATGCATGCCAAATGGTTATCATTTGCAAAGAAATATAAGAACTGGACATCAGGGCAATGGAGGAAGGTAATGTTTAGTGGCAAAAGTTCATTTAAATGCATTACAACATGTAATGGAAGGGTATGACAACCAAGTAACATCAGCAGGTACTCCCCCCAGTTCACTGTAAAAACAGTAAAACATTCAGATTCAGTAGCTAATGGTGAAAGGATGTTTTTAGTGGACAGGTGAGTTGTGGGGGTCTGTATTTCCTTCATAACACCTGACTTAAATCCAATAGAGAACTGTTGGAATTATATTAAGAACAAGCTTGCCAAATATGATACAATAACTAATCCAAAACTCAGGAATAAATACTGAAAATGTGGGTATATCAAGACATGGACTTGGAATACTTCCAGAAACTTGCCAATTCTATGCCCAAAAGGTTGCAAATGGTCATCAAGGCTCAAGGCAACATGACAAAATATTAATATGTAAATATCAAAGCCTTATTTTTTATTTTATTTATGATAATGATAATGTTAAGGCAATGTATCATGTAAATAATGTGAATAGGGTGGTGCCAGATTTTTTTAGTAGATACTCTATGTTTAATTTTGAGAGATGTTGTATGAGGGGAGCTATGATACAGATGTTCAAAATGTTTTAAGGTTTGGACAATAGACTGTCCCAAGTTGTAATGTTAAAAAAACACTTTATTCATTCAAAGTTGCATAGGTTTTCATTTTGTGACACGATGAAACATGCATCATGTACAAATTTTATCCAATTTAGTGCATATTTAGTGACTACTCTCAGCATTCAAAAATATGAAATTTTGGGAGAAATCAAAATTTCTTACCTTCGATACCAATTTGCATCAAATTTATATTGCTTGATTTTATAAAAAAAACTTGCCTTTGTAAGGGTTAAAATTTTTCTACAATGAAACTCAACAACTTGAAAAAGAAACTTGCGTTGCTCTTCACTGGTCATAATGGTTTCATTAAAATCAGTGGCAAGTTTCACCATTCTTTCAGTGCAGTCATTAACCACTTTCAGCTGGGAAACTAAATCTTTTCCATGAATATATGGTGGGTGTTCAAAACATGCAGCTGGATTTACTGTCAGAAATGATTCATCAATTTTCATAGCCTTGAAAAAATTTAATGATCTGCACGTTATAAAGTCAGAGAGATTCTTACATTTGAAAGTCCAAATTGTTTTGCATTCTACTCTATGAAGATCTTTAGTTTTAGTTTGGTTTCCAAGAGCTTGCATCATTACACCCTTTTCAGAATTGTTGACTACTACTGAAAAAAATGCTAAAGGTGCTAAATCCTCACATAAGTGCCAAAGGTGGGATCTGAGTTTGCCTAATGCCATAGTCAATATCTCCTTATCAATTTCTTGGTAATCTTCCAGCTTTATCATCATCCATAGATCATTGATAGGGGCACTGGCAGCTCTTATTGCATTAAACCAGGCTTTTATACCATACATATTGATATGCAAAATATGTTAATATGTCTGATGGCTTCTTTTGGGGCATTCCAGGACAAATCACCTAAAAATTAAAAAATTTGTCACCACTCTGACCCAGATTTTAATAAAAATTGACATATGAGGTTCTTCCAGGTGCTGATTTCACTGGTTCAAATAAAAAAGTTCTATGACCCATAGTTTTTGAGATATGGGCCTCCACGTTACCACCTAACTTTAATGGGCAATAACTCCCAAACATCTTGTTGTAGACCTATAAAACTATATATTTCTAGAATCAGCATGAAGAGATAGATCTATTAAATGATACCACACTCAAATGTATAAAATAATGAAAATTTTTCCCCCTTTTTTTATTTTTGACCCCCACCCCCCCTAGACAGTGAAATCCCAAAATTTTTTTTTCATTTATTAAACTTCCATTAATTGTTAAAAGATACAAACAATAAAAAACGTTGGGTATCAAGTTGCAAGATATTTTAAAAATTATTGAAAAAATATATACAGCAAAACCCCGATTAGCACGGTTAATTCATTCTGTGAAAACGCTGTGCTATTCGAAACCGTGCTAATCAAAATCAAACATAGTAATACATAGGAAATGCAGTAATTGGTTCCAGGGCTTTCAAAATTTTTGCTGACTTTTTAAAAAGCATTTTTTTTACCATATTTCAACCTAATATAATAGTAAAGGATAGTCAAAATGTGTTCACTAATCAACAGTTTATTAGAAACAAAACATTATAGTAGGTACTGTACATAAAAAAGAGTGAAAAATATTCTATACAGTACAAATCTACTTCCTTGAAAAATATTTATCTAGGGTCGTTTGAACCGCCTTCTCTTCTTTTTCTTTCTTCTTCTCTGCATGTATCTGCCTGTAGCAGCGAAGACTGTTTTCCAAGTTTCGGTGAACTTGCATGCTTCGCTCTATGTTAGGGTCGATATCCATTATCAGTTGCTTGAACTTTTCGAATTCGCGAAACATCTTATCAAATTCTTTTACAGTCATTTCCTTCATCTGTTGTTCATTTTCATCGACTTCATGATTGTCCGCTTCTTCGTATGCGTGCTGTTGATCCAAATTAAGAAGGTCCTCATCAGTCAGTTCTTCCGAATGAGATTTGAGTAAACCACGAACATCTGCATCGTCTATTTCCTCGAAACCAAGCTCTCTTCCAATGTTAGTTATTTCTTCAATGATTTCTTCTTATTGGGGAAAGCCATTGAAATCGTTACCGCAATGCAGAAAAATATGTTTCCAAATGGCTCTCATGTTGCTTGCTGTCAATTCTTCCCATGATTCATGAATATTTTGAATGGCATCTTTTACATTAAACTGTTTCCAAAATTCTACCAATGAAATTGCATTTTCTCCTGTTTTACCTTTAATTGCTTGCGCAAAAGTTCTTCTTAAATAATAAGCCTTGAAAGTGGCAATTACCCCTTGGTCCGTGGGCTGTAAAAGTGAAGTTGTGTTCGGGGGTAAAAATATGACTTTCACATTTTCGCACAAGTCACTAAGTGCAGTGGGATGACCAGGGGCATTGTCTAAAATTAGTAAAACTTTGAAAGTAAGATTGTTCATCTCACAATAATTTTCTACTGCCAGGCAAAAATAGGTTGAAAGCCAATCTTCAAAAAGAGTTTTGGTCACCCATGCTTTCTTGTTAGCATGCCAAAATACTGGTAGATATTGTTGGTTATAGCCTTTAAGAGCCCTGGGATTCTGTGCACGATACACAAGCATGGGTTTCAATTTGAAATTGCCTTCAGCATTTCCTCCCAATAAAAGTGTTAAGTGATCTTTCGACACTTTAAATCCAGGTTGCAATTTTTCTTTCTTTGATAAAAAAGTTTTCGAAGGCATTCGTTTCCAGAATAAGCCTGTTTCATCAACATTGAAGATTTGTCTGTCATCATAACCCCCTTCTTCAGTTATTTTTTTCAAAACATCAGGATATTTTAGTGCTGCTTCCTTGTCTGCACTTGCAGCCTCACCTGTTATACAAACATTGTGAATTCCTGTTCAAGTTTTGAATCGGTCAAACCAGCCAGAACTAGCTGTAAAAGTTTCTTCAGTTCCTGCTGGAATCTCATTTTCTGTTACGTTTTATTTTGCTGCATTTTCTTTCACTGCAGAGAAGATGCTTAAAGCTTTCATTTTAATAGTCATGGTGCTTAGTGGAATTCGTTTTTGGTTGCAATCTTCCATCCACAAAGACAGAAGACGCTCCATTTCAATCATTATAATGCTTCTATTCCTGGTTGTTTGTGTACCTGAAGTTGATGCAGCTTTACCTTTTTCCTTATAGTCATCCATTTTTCTGTTGCTTCGTTCATTCCCATGTTGCGCCCTATTTTTGCTTTACTGTCACCACGTTCATGTCTTTTTATTACATCCAATTTATCATCTAGAGTTAACACATTCTGCTTCTTCTTAACACCAGCACTTTTCTCGTCAGTCTTTCTTTTATTCATGGGGTAATTCTACAAGAAATAGACAAATGAAGTACACGGTAACCTCTTCAAAATTCATGAAACTTGGTGTGAGGGTTGGTTTAGGTCCAAATTACAAATTTCTGAATTTTTTTGAAAATTGGTCAAGTTGGTCAAATTTTATGGCTTGACCAAATTTTGGTCAAATGAAAAAACCAATAATTTTCAAACGTAAATATCTCAACTCCTAATTGTGGTAGTGTAGTAAGTCTTAAATGATAAAATATGTAAAATTAACTGTAGTTTCTAAATATGTATCATTTTATTAGGATAACAAAAATAAAATTATGATTTTTTGGAAACTTTTTTTTTTTTTTTTTTTAAATTTGGCAGCGAATATATCATTTTTCGAAAAAAAGACCAGGAATAAAAAATGTTTATTTGATGTATGTACACCATAATAAGTAATAAAAAGTCAGCTTATCGACGATTATTATGAAAAAAAAATGACTAAAAAAAAAAATCCTCCAAATTTTAACAATTTTTTGCTTTCTTTCCAGATTTTCAGTATATACCTAATTTTCTAGTATACGTAAATTTACCTAACCCTTAAAATGCCTCAAAACACAAAATTTTGTTGCGATCCTATGAAAAAACACTCAAGAAGAATTTTCTGTAACATCAAAAAAGTAAACTCTGCCATGGCAGCTGCAAACTATGGAATTTTGGAAGAAAATCAATTACTATGCAGCAATTGCTATGTCACAATTAAAAAGAAGCCAATTGTATTAGAACATGTTCAACATTCATCCAGAGAGCCAGAACCTGCACCAATACCTGAGCTAGACATACTTAACGAATGTATGGAGCGAAGCAGTAGCGATTCCACGAATCCACCACCATTGGAAGAATTTGTCATTCAAGACAGGCAATTCAATAAAGATTTGCTCAGTGACAATATTTTACCTTTATTTGATGAAAGCCCTATTAAAACAGGTAATAAAACAATAGAGACTCCATTCAGGACATTTGTTTCTTAATGCCAAATTCGTAGTTTTCTGTTTTTAAATATTAGCATCAGCACTTGAATACATATATACAAAATATTTGATATTTGATTATTTCACGCAACCTAAATTTATGAATTTGTTTTACAGCTGGATTGAAGCCGGGACAAAAACAGATAAAGGCTTCTACGAAATTCAGATCGACAATGGAAAAGGTTAAACGAAGTTTTGAAGCTGCTTATGGGGCTCCTATTGACTATTCTGAAGCTGGTCCGTCCAAAAAAAGTTGTTTGGAAGATGATTTAGAGAGGCAAGACTACTTTTCGGACATAGTTATTGAAATCTGACATTTTAAATTAAATTTAATACAGTCATCGAAGTATATACTAAATTAAGTTTTATCTGTTTACATTTTTATAATCGGACAATATAATACATATACATATATTTTATGAAAAGTTTAATTAAAAATATACTAATTAAACTTAATGTCAAATACACTTTATTTCAGGTATCAAAAGGTTATGGAAGAATTAAAGGAGAAATTTCAAGCAAGTAACGATCGCAATCTTAGGTTACAAATACTATCATTGTATCCCTATCCCATTGAAAAAACTGCTGACTTCTTTGGAGCAACAAAGTATATGGTGCGTAAGAGCCGCAATCTTCAAAAACAGTTTGGGATTCTTCCTAACATTCCAAACATGACGAAAGGGAAGGTTGTTACAGCTGAAATGAAAAAAATCATTCAGGAGTTTTATGAAAATGATGAATATAGTAGGATGTGCCCGGGAATCAAAGATTATAAGTTTGCAATAAATGAAGAGGGTGAAAAAATAAAAAAAACAAGAGAGACTGGTATTGTGTAACTTGAGAGTTATATGCTGAATATGCAAAAAATGATGAAAATCCTAAAATAGGCTTTAGTACCTTTGCTCATCTTTGACCATCGTGGTGCATGCTTGCGGGACAAAGCGGAACTCACAGTGTCTGCGTATGTATGCATCACCAAAATCTGAAACTACAAATATCAGCGTTAGGCATTAAAGATTTAGACAGAGGTGGGGAGTCGGAGTCGGGAGTTGGGGCTTTTTTGAAGTCGGGAGTCGGTAAAAATGACCGACTCCCGACTCTTTGATTCAATTTCTATATGCCAACAATTTACCAGAATACTACTCTGCCCTAAATAAATATCTTCCTGAACTAATTCTAGATTCACATTTCCACATTTGATTTATTATTCTGGTAAATCTTAGCAAATGAATTTCATATTTCTATTTTAGGATACTAGGTACCATATAAAAATTAGCAATATATTAATTATTAATTTAATTAGCCCCTATTAGTAATGAGTCATGGGCCTAGTAGAAAATCAGCAGTCTTTCAATATTTTAAGCTAAATGAGGATGAAAGTATTTTTATTTGTCAAGTAGAAAAGGATAGTAAAGAGTGTAATGCAAAAATTAGTGCTTACACTAGGAAACATGCTAATGCTCCAACTAGAGCCTCAAACTTGAAACGCCATCTACAAAACAAACATCCCAATATTTATAAGGTTGTAGATCAGCATGATAAGGAAAGAGTTGGGAGTCAGAGTCGGTTTTTAAAAATACCGACTCAGGAGTCGGGAGTCGGTTGTTTTTGGCCGACTCCCCATCCCTGGATTTAGACTACAAAAAATTAATGTCTTTATCCATCTGCGGCATGGACAATGAAGATTGTATGATGCACCGATGCAAAAGATGCCCGCGAGAGGTCGGAATCAAAAATTATTTGGAAAGTTTGGACTTCATGGAGATGGAAGAGATAAAATATAAACAATGGGTGTCCATTAGGGTGGCCCAAAAAATTTTTTTTTTCTTTTCTCCAGATTAGAACCCAGCATTTTGATATGCCTATGGATGTAATTTTTACATAAAAATTTCAACTAAATCAAACAATATTTAGAGGTTGCACAAAGCATGCAAATATCATTCGTTTCATCATTTACTTAACGGCTGCATGTTGCAGTGTGCAACCTGTGCAATGTGCATGTTTAATGTCAAATTACAACATACTGTAACTTATTTATTTAAGCACAATATACAGCTTCAAATTGTGTCTGCTCATTTAACATTTTTGAACTTATAGTAAATAATATCAGTCGCCCCCACCACCAGTAAATGCTCTATATCAACTATAATAATGTTCAAAACCATCAATTCATGTCTGTGAGTCAATGGAGCCATGCAGTAAGTTAGAAATACTTACTATCAGTGAAAACTTTTATGTTGCATAAGAACAGCTGTCAAATTATCAATACTGCATAAAATCTAGAATGACATGCTAACTTTGTTGGAAATATTTAGTTAACAGGAGAACTGTCTTTCTGAATTCCAGCTATGAGACTGAGTCCACCCACAAGTGCTTTTTTTCGAGTCAGGATACAGTTTTCGATGTTCTTGTACAACTTGGAGTAGAAATTGCTTCTGGTCTTCATTTTTCATCAGAAATGCATTGAAGTCCTGGATCAGTTTCACTCCTCTTTCTGCTGTCTCATTCACAACTTTTAGTGACCGAATTACCCTCTCTGCTTTCTTGAAATCTTCATTATCATTCCACGTTTCATGCGGCATTGACAGAAAAGATTGTGGCAGACCAAGAATGTTGAAAAATGTCTTCATATTCATTGTAACGAAAGAGCTGAGCTGCATGTCTGCATATTCACCAGTGCCATCCAGTCGGTGTGGTGGTTCTTCTGATCCTTCTTTCTCTCGCATATTTACCAGCATCTGCATTTTCTGCTGGGGATCAACTGTCATGTCGAAGAAAGCAAGGCCCACCATAACCTCACTCAGGTACCACAAATGTCTGCTGAAAGCAGTCACTGCTGCCTGCTTGACAACTGGATTGACATTGTATTGTGTCAATCTCTTTAGAAACTGCAGATCATTTGCAGGGGCTTGGGCAGCCAGTGGGGCTTGAAACCACACTGTGATGTAAATGTCTGACACGAACAACAAGAATTGGAATATTCCATGTTCTTGTGATGGCTTCATCTTGAACTCTCTCCTAAACATCCACATTTTGTAACAGTAAAGTACTCGTGCCATCCAACGGGCACTATGCAGTGCACCAGGTGCTTGGAAGTGAATCCCCTGTGCTGGAGTTCCACCAAGGAATATGATGACAAGTTCCAAAAACTCCCTGTAATCATCCCGTGGTTGGCACATTTTCAGATTCTGTATTGCAAACTGTAATGTGCGCTCTCTAAACGAGTCAATCTCCATCATCCCAGCAGCTGTAAGATATGAACTTTGATCAATCCAAGACCACTGCTCTTTAAAGCATTTGAAGATGGCCATGTCAGGTCCAGATGAGGCAGATGTTATTTTCAGTGCAGTGAAAACCTTCTGTAGAACAATCTCCATCACATGATGACGGCATGCGAAATGAAGTAGACTTTGCCCAAGGGCTCTCTCTATGAGAACACATGCACCACTGAGACGTCCTGTATTGCTTGCTGTCGTGTCAAAACACAGACCCTTGACCTTTTGGGAAAGATTCCAGTCATTCAGACAGGATACAACAGCATCAGCTTGGGCTTGGCCTGTTCCAGATGCAAGTTTTGGTACACCAAGCAAACAATCAACATCAATTCCTGTCACAATCACAGGTAATCAGTCGATTTTCTCGCGCCCAGTAAGGTCAGGAAGCAATTTTCCGTCCCAGTGAACAGTCAATGGTGCTTGGGGATTGCATGAAGTTTTTGCATCAGCTGCTGTTTTTGCTCTGTTTGTGGATCGTGACCGTTGAATCGAGCTACGGCTTAGTGTTATCTCATCAACATTATGGCCAAGCGAATGAGCTGTAGTGGCTAACAAGTGCACCGCCTGGCGATCTGTAACTTTTGACCTATCTAATGCTGCTGTGACATCTTTTGAGAGCAATGTCTTTCTTTCAGTGCTGCTTGCAAATCTTTTCCTCTTTCGTGACTTATCCATTTCCATTTCTGAGTCTGCACATTGTTCAACTACATCTTCACTTGAGCTATCAGAAGAAAAAATCAACTCACTACTGCAACTTGAAATTACTGCCTGTTGTTCCTGCTTTGATTTCTGCCAAAACCTTTCAAATGATTCTTTCCTTTTGGCTTTCTGCTCTTGTCTCTCTGTCCATGCTTTATCTTCACTTGCCATATATCCTTTCCGACCTTCTCTCTGACTGGCTAGAAACTCCAGGTCTTCTGTCAGTTCTGTTCGTTTCTCAGCATCTTGATGAGCTATGTCAAACAGCTTACCAAGCTTTGAATTGAACTGTGCTTCATTAGAAATTTGTTTCTGGGTACGACGGTTTATGGCCTTCTTCAAACACTGCCATTCTGCATGTACTTTCAGAAGCCGCTTTTCTATATCATAACTGAGAGCAGTTGGTATTCCAGCCTTCAGCCAAAAACTAAGGACTTCTGATACAGTTATGCGTGCACTTTCTTTGAGTGTCTTTTTCTGTTCTGTATGATGATAGAAAAACACTGACAATGTTTCACGAAGTGACGGAAGTTTGCTGTGTTGGATGATTCTCTCATTCACAGGACCAATCAACCAAATGAGATTTTGATCTTGTCTTTGGCTTATTGTCATCTGCAGTTTGAATGCTGCATTTGCTGCTACATGCCATGCTTGAACTCAGTGAAGTTTCCTGAAAAAAATAAATAACAATCAAAGGCTGTTTTTCAAGAAAAAAAATGTCTCCCCTTATGTGACCTTGAAAATTAGGTCAATTAGTAAGGGGAGACATAAATATGCAAAGATAAGCTTATAGTGCTCTATCCAAAGTTGACACCTGTCGTGGCTGTACTTAACCAAAATTTAATTTATGTTTGTTAATAATTTTACTGTGTTCAACACAAACCTTAACCCAACAATGCACAACAAACAAATTCCAAGAAGATATCTGAACAAGACACCTGTACCCATACCATACTGGACTTTGAATACTAAGTTTATTTTATTATTTTACAATTATTAACAGAAAATAACAAACCAGCTTCACAGAATTCATAAAACTGTCAGAAAAGAATATTTACAAGCCACTGGCAAATAATGGCAAAATATAGACTGCTTACCATGGCAAGACTGCGATTTTTGAAACTTCAAGCACCTTGTGCAACCTCTAAATCATCTCAGAATTGCATCAAATTTCACTCATATTGCTATTACATATGTCGTTTTTTATTGCAGGGTTCTAATCAGTGAAAATTCAACTTTTAATTTTTTGCATGTTCTGTTGGGCCACCCTAGACTGTCCGTCGATCACTGTATGTTAAAAGATATCACTGAAACTCCAGAGGAATACGTGGAATCGCTCACCAAAAAAATTGCATAACTGACAAGACACCACTTCACGAATAAATGTCAGTCGAGTTACTTCAAAAATCTAAAAGAAACTCTGCCCAAAAATGGTGTTTTGGTGGGCGATTTCGCGGAAAACTTCTCATTCATCATACAAGATTGTGCCCAGGGGTTTCATTGGGAGAACTCGCAATGTACAGTGCACCCATTCGTTTATTATTCCAAAAACAATGTAGGAAAACTAATTTGCAAAAGTTACTGCTTCGTTTCAAACTGTCGCAGGCATGATACAATTCTGGTTCATAGTTTTCTCAAAAAATTGATCCTGTGCATCCAACAACAAAATTCAAACCTAACTAAAATTCATTATTTCACAGATGGATGCGCGGCTCAGTATAAGAATAAAACAAATTTTCTAAATTTATGCCATCATTTCGAAGACTTCAAAATTCATGCTGAGTGGAATTTTTTCGCGACATCCCACGGGAAGAATGCCTGCGACGGTATTGGCAGAATGGTAAAAAGAGCAGTTGCCAGAGAAAGCTTACGACGGCCTCTCGACCATCAATCTTAACAGCTGAGGACTTCTACAATTTCTGCTCTCAAGAATTCCTAACCGCTATTGAGTTTTTTTACGTCTCTGAGGCAGAAGTTGTAGATGTAGAGCTTTCTTTGCAAAAACGTCTGAGTGAACCTATTACTTCTATCAAAGGTACTCAACAATTACATCGCTTCGTCCCAATTTCCAAGAATTCATTGAAGGTTTATCCACTCTCTCAGAGTGCACAGTCAGTCAAAATAAGAGAGCTCATTAGAGTTTCTGCTTCGGATCAAGAACATAATACTGTCTCTCAACGCGAAATTGAAACAGGCTCTTTTGTGGGTTGTATGTATGAAAATAAACTATGGCTCGGATTAGTCCAGTCCTTTGACTGTGAATATGATGATTTTCTGATAAAATTTCTCCATCCTTTGGGCGTATGTCCCTCATACATTTTTCCTGCGCAAGATGATGTTTGTCACGTTCCAACAGAAAATATATTTGGGAGTATTGAAGCAAGTTTACGAGGAGGAACAAGAATACAATACATTTTTCAGCTTCAAGAATTAAATAACTTTTCAAAGAAGATAAAATAAATTCTATTGAATGTATACTATTTAAGATTGTCTATATAATATTTCTAAAAATTTTATCTAAGATTTGTGTATCTACTTAATAGTTATAAAAATCTTTTCAAATTCTTTAAAATTTCTTATTATTATATTATTAGTGTCTAAAATTTGGATTCACTGGATGAGAATACTGTCTCTTAATTAATTCTCAAAGACTTGTGTACGTGTAGTATTAGCAAGAGTATTTTATAGGTACTGTACTCTGATAAGCGCTTTATAAATTAAACATTATTATTGTCAATATATTCTGTCCCTAAATATAAGAGAGGTTATGTATGTACATTGTACATATATTTTAAAAGATTTTTCTCCTTTGGTTTATTTACATGTACTTTTTATATGATTTGAAAATTGTCTTTTTTTGGACCAACGAGTCTGTAATAAATCTTCGTCGTCTGAAAAAATTTTTATTACTTAATTTCAAACTCAGTTTTGAGCCTTATAATAAACTATAAGCTGACTTTTTATTACTTATTTTGGTGTACATACATCAAATAAACATTTTTTATTCTTGGTCTTTTTTTCGAAAAATGATATCTTCGCTGCCAAATCACACAAAAAAAATAAAATTGACATTTTTCCAAAAAATCATAATTTTATTTTTGTTACCTAAAATGATACATATTTAGAAACTACAGTTAATTTTACATATTTTATCATTTGAGACTTATTACGCTACCACAATTAGCAGCTGAGATATTTACGTTTGAAAATTGTTGGTTTTTTCATTTGACCAAAATTTGGTCAAGCCATAAAATTTGACCAACTTGACCAATTTAAAAAAAAAAATCAGATTTTTGTAATTTGGACCAAAACCAACCCTCACACCAAGTTTCATGAATTTTGGAGATGGTGGAGTGTACATTTGGCACTTTCATTTGTCTATTTGTCCTGGAATTACCCCATAGTTATTGAGGGTAGATTACGTAATGTGCAGTTTTTTGTCAACACAGGATGGCGTTGCCACTACAAACAAACAGAAAGGTTTACAATGATACCACATTTAGCATGATGCAATATAGTACGTGATTTGATGTTTAAAAACGTTTGAGAACATAGCAGAAGACAGCGACTTTGCGTGTGACATTTGAAAATATTACTGTGCTAATCAAAGTTTGACCCCGTGTTATTCGGGATTTGGTGTCAATTTATAAACTGTTAATTCGAAAACCGTGCTATTCGAAACCGTGCTAATCGGGGTTTTACTGTACACTGACATTTGTACATTGAAAGTTTGACATTTTTACGCAGACTGAAATAGAGAACTACAAATGATATATTTACATCCTATGTATAATTCATATTCATGCAGTCTCTCTCTCAAATGTTTGTTAATTATGCTTATTTTTATTACAGATGTGCTTGTTTTGAGTCAAATCATATCTTTTTTTGAGATTTACAATTATGTATTTTTAGTAATGAAAAATGGTTAGATACTGTGATGATCCTTTACAAAAACATAAGAAAAAGATACACAAGGATATAAGAACCATCAATCAATCACTTTATGATCAATGTAAATGGAAACTACAAAGGAATACTGTACTATGTAGCAACTGTAGAAAATTATTGACCCAGAGACGAGAGTTGCTATCAACATCACAAAGTGAAGAGTCTGATCACAATCAGTCTTCTGAGAATGTTATTTCAGAAAACAATGAATATGATCCAAGTATAGCAAGTAATGCCAAAGAAGAGGTTTCTCAAGTTCTAGAAAGTCTTGCTATGACTCCAGTGAAGCGTAAGTATTTAATGATAGGTACTTTTTATATTTATAATTTTTTTATTTATATTATTTATTTATAATGCATTTACTTTCAAGACAGTTTTTCAGCAGTTGCTGAAAAACTTAATGAAATTAATCTGTTGACATATTAAACTTATGAAATTAATACCGTATGTTGACATATTAATTATTATTGTCCATATATATCAAATGGAGTCAAATATTTATTAATTCAAAAATTTCAGATGGTTTGGGTTCCTCAAGAAAAGAAGCAAAAGCTATTTAAACAATAGAAAAAGCACATCGTTCTTTAAAACGAAAGCTACAAACAAGTTTAGAAATTGAGATCCCAAGCCCATCAAAAGCTACAAAGTTGGATCACGAAACTCAAAGGTATGAATTTTAAAATGATACGCTATTATTAAGTAGGAATATACATAAACTAAAACTGAAGCATAAAAACAAAATGTAGGTATTCACCTTTGATAGTAGAAACTAGAAGCACAACTCCCTAAAGACTGGAGATCAATGGGCCCATTAAATCATTTGGAATTCATTTGGTCACAAAATAATTTTTTGTTTAATTTGACTCTATCTCAAAGAATGCTCATTTTGTTACACTCGAAATCAATATTATAAATCCAAAAAATTTAATATGTACATGTAATGTTTTGTTTATAGCTACCGTATTATACATTCATGAATTTGTTTCAGGTCAGTGATTCATCTCATGAATGAACTGGTTGAAGCTTTCCATTCTACTGACAGTTATGAGAGGAAACTCAAAATATTGACATTATCTCCATTTACCATGTCAAAAACTATAAATCTATTTCAGACAACTGAATATTTAGTTAAGAAAAGCAGAAATATAAAACAGAGACTTGGAATTATTCCTGAAATTGAACCCATGTCAAAAGGAAAAGTAATAACTAAAGGTACTAAAGATTCTGTTCAGAAATTTTTTGAATCAGATGAAATTACCATATTTTTTGGTGTATAAGACGCACCCCTATTTTCAAAGCCTTTTTTCAGGAAAAAAATTATGACCAACTGCCTAGTTGTCAGAAAATGTCCGTAATTTTCTACCAGCGAGGCTGACTTTTGTTAAAGCCCTCCATCAAAAGTATGGTGATACATTTTCTTTCACCCATACTCATTATAAGAAAATAGCATTAAGTATACGGGAGACTATACTATATGTTATGAAACATAAAAGTAAATCATTATGCAATACGTACTCTTTTTCTTGTTATCAGTGGATTGGGAAGAGTAAAAACGTATGTAAAATTGGCCAAACCAATACACAGTCAGGAGGGACTAAGAGATGAATTTTTGTAAAAATCCATCAGTTCTTCTAGCCCATATAAAGGTAATATTATGACCTTCGGTGTATAGGAGGCAGGGTGATTTTGACTCCTTTTTTTAGAAAAAAAAGTGTGTCTTATACACCAAAAAATATGGTAGTTGTTTGTGCCCAGGTACAAAAGACTGCCTGAGTATCAGAAATGAAAGTGGGTATAAAGAATCTGTGCAGAAAAGACTGGTGTTAATGAATCTGAAAGAAGCTTTTAGTCTCTATAAAAATAATCCAGATAGTCCCCAAATTGGCTTCTCTAGTTTTGCCAGCCTTCACCCCAGACATTGTGTTTTAGCTGGGGCTGCTGGTACCCATTCTGTGTGTGTACAGTATGTACATACCACCAGAATGCCAAAATACAATTCTCAGCTTTGGGTGTCAAAGGGTTGGAATACACAACTCTTATGGAGAAAGCAGTGTGTGATGTCAACAACAGGAATTGCATGATGCAAATATGTAATCTCTGTCCAAAAGAACAAGGTATTAGGAAATTTTTGCTCACTTTTCAAAGTGTTAATGATCCTGAATGTGAGGAAATAAAATATAAACAATGAGTTACTACAGATCAATGCAATATGGTTGAAAAAACAGAATCTGTAGATAATTTTATAAATTCATTAAGCACAAAAATTGTCAAATTGACACATCATCATTTTATAGCAAAGAATCAGAGTGCATTTCTAAAAAACTTGAAGAATAATTTAAATAGCCATACAGCTATAGCTCTTGGTGACTTTTCAGAAAATTACTCATTTGTAGTACAGGATGCAGCCCAAGGTTTTCATTGGGAAAATACCCAATGCACAGTGCATCCCTTTGTGTTATATTATAAGGAACCAGAAAGTAATGAAACAAAACATTCAAGTTATTGTTTTTTATCTCCAAATACAAAACATAACACTACAATGATTTACACTTTTTTAAATACACTCATACCTATTATTAGAAAATCCCACCTTCATATCAAAAAATTACATTATTTTACTAATGGATGTGCAGGACAATATAAAAATCATTTAAACTTTGTTAACATTTGTAAACATGAAGATTTTGGGCTAGAATTTGTAGTTCTCTATTTAATCTGCAGGCATAAAAATGTCAAAATTTCACAATGTACATATTTTTTCAATAATTTTTAAAACATCTTGCAACTTTATGTGATATGATTCCATGGTCATACTTGTTGAACGCCTTAGCAAAGTTTATGTATATCACAGCATAGTTTTCGAGTGCATCAATAATGTTATAGTGTTTCATTAGTTGTGATAGGCATGATCTTCCTGACCGAATCCATATTGGTTATCATTTAATTTTTTCCCAGTTTCCAAAAAGTCTCAAATTTTTTCTTTATTCTTTCAAATATTTTGAAAGATATTGTGGTGAGATGAGATGTGACACTGGCCTATAGTTTAAAAAACAACAATTCAATTCCTTTTATTAAGTTTGCACAAGAAATGGAGGTCAGATTTGAACAAACCACACTAAATTACACTAGAGAAGTATAGATTTGACTAGTATCTTGTGTCATGCATTTTACTGCATATTAACCCCAGGCTTGAATACAGTATTTTAAGTGAGGCCTAACATAAGAATTTATAATCTACAGATAACTTCCTTGCTTGTAACTAACATTTTATTTGCCTTATTTCTAGCCTCTAAGCACTGCTTAGAACATTTCAGGTCACTACTAACTAGAGGTCTGCACGGATATTACCCTAAACCTGTGCCCGGCTCGGCAAATGGCCCGGGTATGGGACAGCTTGTTGAAAGCATGATGGACACAGGTTGGGTATGGGCTGAAAATATAGTGTTTAGGGTCTGGGCGGATACAGGCTTCAACTTTTTCCAGATGTTTAATGAATGATAATTTTTTTTTAAAAATATTTGTAAATTTTTTTTAAAAAATGCTGCTGACATTAATTTTATAGTTGCTGCTTGTCATAATACAAGATTTCAAGCCACACACCTATAATACTACAGATGGCATAATGTTTTTACTAATGATTGGTTACTGCTACAGCTACTAAAAAAGTAACGCCGTTACTCCCAACACTGTATATATATATATATATATATATATATATATATACAGTGTTGGGAGTAACGGCGTTACTTTTTTTAGTAGCTGTAACTTCCGTTAATAGTCCGTTAAAAAAAGTTAACTTCGTTAATTAACTGTTATCGGATTAACGCTTTAGTGCCCAACACTGCTGCTACAGCTACTAAAAAAGTAACGCCGTTACTCCCAACACTGTATATATATATATATATATATATATATATACAGTGTTGGGAGTAACGGCGTTACTTTTTTAGTAGCTGTAGCAGCAGTGTTGGGCACTAAAGCGTTAATCCGATAACAGTTAATTAACGAAGTTAACTTTTTTTAACGGACTATTAACGGAAGTTAATTTCCATTTATCGTTATCGGACCAGTTAACTTCCGATAACTCGATATTTAGTCTGTTAAAGTCCGTTAACACGTTAACTGCGATCACCGCTCCGCGAATGAATTCAAACCGCCATAACTTCAGTCTGCCAATTCCGTCCTCTGCCGCAGTGGAACGGCTCTTCTCTCTCGGCAAGGACATCCTAAGGCCCAAGAGGTCAAGACTGGCAGTTGGGCCTAACTTTGAGAAGTTGGTCTTTCTGAAGGGCAACCAGCACATTGTGTCATAGTCTTTAATAAATGTGCCTAAAATTTAATTTTACCTTTCAGTTCCCGCCATAATAATTCTCTGGTAAATTAAAATTTAGTTAATGGTTAGTGGTTACAAGGGTTTCAAAACGTGTAATCAGTACATTTTTTATTAAAAATAAAAAAAAAAGTTATTAAGCAAAAAGTTGCAAAACTTGATAAAAATACAGTTAAATACCTATTTATTGTTGGATTTTGCATAAATAAACATTTTCTATATCGTTATCGAAGTTAACTTTTTGGTTAACGGTGCCCACCACTGTGTAGCAGTAACGCCGTTACTTTCGAGATGTAACGAAAATGGTAACGGCACTATTTTTTAGAGCGATTTCAATCGTTACTCGCTACTCGTTACTTTCAAACTGATCATTTGACTAGTATAATTTATTAGCTGTTAGCTCCTCCAAACGAGGAGGACTATCAGATGCCAATTTTGAAAAACTAGTGTTCCTGAAATCGAACAACAACACACTCTTAAAAAATCTGCAAGATTAGTTTTGTTTGGACAGTGATTTTTTTTTGTTATATAGAGTATAATTTGGTATTATTAAAGAAAACCCAAGATCTTTCTATGAGGATGGATTACCAAATGTAGCTATGACAGAACAAGTGGGGGGGGATGGAAGTGAGTCGTGCTCTGAATAGGATGAAAAATAACAAAGCGACTAGCCCAGACGAGATACCAGCCGAGGCATTGAAGGCACTGGGAGATGAGGGGGTGGATCTGGTGTGGGATCTAATGCAGAAGTTGTTTGACCAGGAGGTGATTCCGGATGAGTGGCGGACCAGCATCGTAGTGCCTGTATTCAAAGAGAAGGGAGATGTACAAGATTGTACGAATTATAGAGGGATCAAGCTAATATCACATACAATGAAGATATGGGAGCGAATAGTGGAGAGTAGGTTGAGAGACGAAGCGGAAGTGTCAGTGGAACAGTTTGGATTTATGCCGGGAAGGAGAACGACACATGCAGCTTTTGCATTGAAACAGTTGGCAGAGAGGTACAGAGAGGGGCAGAAGGCGTTGCACATGGTTTTTATTGACTTGGAGAAGGCATATGATAGGATACCACTGCAGGAAGTTTGGAGATGCTTAAGGGAAAAGATGGTACCGGAGAAGTATGTTAAACTGATCAAGGGGATGTATAGGGGAGTAACAACTAAGGTGAGGAGTAGCGTGGGTGTGTCAGAGAGCTTTGGGGTGGAAGTTGGTCTGCACCAAGGATCAGCTTTGAGCCCCTTCCTTTTCAATGTGGTATTCGATGTGTTGACGGACAGGATTAGAGGGGAGGCGCCGTGGTGCATGATGTATGCAGACGATGTTGTGTTGAGTGGGGAGACGAAAAGAGGAGGTGGAGCAGCAGTTGGAAAATTGGAGAGAGGCGTTGGAAAGTAGGGGGATGAGAATTAGCCGAAAGAAGACCGAATATATGAGATGTGATGTGCAGCAGGACCGAGGAGGGGAAGTGACATTGAGTGGAGAGCGTGTTAAGACGGTGGAGTATTTTAAATACTTGGGGTCAACAGTGGATGCAGAGGGGGGAGCAGAGAGAGAGATAAACTGTAGAATACAGTCGGGGTGGAAGAACTGGAGAGACGTATCAGGGGTGCTCTGTGATAAGAGGGTCCCAGTGAAACTGAAGGGAAAGGTATTCAAAACAGTGGTGAGGCCGGCAATGTTGTATGGAATGGAAACTGTGCCAATGAAGAAGAGCAATGAAAGAAAAATCGATGTGGCTGAAATGAAGATGTTGAGATGGATGTGTGGAGTGACGAGGAGGGATAGGGTCAGAAATGAGCATATAAGAGGAACAGTAAAGGTGGCGGAAGCATCTAAGAAGGTGCAGGAGGCCAGGCTGAGGTGGTATGGACACGTCAGGAGAAGAGAGGAGGAGTATGTGGGGCGCAGAGTGCTGGAGATGGAGTTGCCGGGACGGAGAAGAAGAGGAAGAGCGAAGACGAGATGGAGGGACTGTGTGGTGGCGGACATCAGGGAGAAGGACTTGGAGGAGGACGTGGTATACGACAGAGGAGATTGGAGAAGACGAACCAAAAACAGCGACCCCATGTAAAGATGGGATAATAAGCTGCGGAAGAAGAAGAAGAGTATAATTTGGTATTATTAAGGCATTTTTACTCTTTAGTCTTTTCTTAAAAGTAATGGTAGCGGTAGGTGTAACGGTAACGCGTTACTTTTTCATAGAAGTAACTGAGGCGGTAACGACGTTACTTTTTTATCAATGTAACGGTAGCGGTAACGCCGTTAATTATAGAAAGTAACGTGCTGAACTCTGTGTATATATATATATATATATATATATATATATATATATATATATATACAGGGGTTGGACAAAATAATATGAACACCTTGATAAATGGCGGTTTTTATTCTTAATATGGAGTTGGTCCTCCTTTAGCGGCAATAACAGCTGCAATGCGTCGGGGAATTGACTCATACAGCTTTTGGACAGTGGCTAGAGGAATCCTGAGCCATTCTTCGAGCAAACCCTGCTCCAGTTCCTCCAAAGACGCCGGCGGTGGGAATCGGCTTCTGACCTGCTGCTCCAACTGACACCACAGATGCTCAATAATGTTAAGATCTGGGGATTGTGGAGGCCAATCCAAGCGTTCTACTTCACTAACATGCTCTTCAAACCAGTTTTTAACGACCCCAGCGGTGTGGATTGGTGCATTATCATCCTGGAAGACGGCGCCGCCATTGGGAAACAGCGTTTGGACCATGGGATGGACCTGGTCAGCCAATATTGACAGATAGACCTGGGCGTTAACCCAAACCATCACAGATCCGCCTCCATGCTTAACGGTTGGGGTCAGGCAGTCGGGGTCATAAGCATCTTTAGGCTGTCTCCAGACGTAAACTCGACCGGAACATGGAAATAGCGTAAAGGAGGATTCGTCGGAGTAGACTACATTCTTCCACCGGTCCATTGACCAATTCTTATGGTCATTACACCATTTTCTGCGCCGCTCAATGTTGATGTGCGAAAGGAAGGGTTTGGCAATTGCAGCCCTCCCATGGTATCCAGCTCCATGGAGCTCGCGACGTACAGTTCTGGTCGATACCGGGCTTGCAAGATGCTGGTTAAGCTCTGCAGTCACTTTTGGAGCTGTGGTCTTATGGTTCTTTGTCACAATGCGCTTTAGCACCCGGCGGTCTCGATCACACAGCTTCTTCTTGCGTCCACTATTGCATTTGTCGGTGCTTGTCTTTCCATGGTTTTGGTATGCAGACATGACCATAGAGACAGTTCCTCTGGATACATTGAACATCTGAGCGGTTTAGGTCACCGATGCACCAGCCATCCGCGCTCCAACAATTTGCCCTCTTTGGAAGTCTGACAGGTCTTTCATAACTGATAATTCATAATTCACTCAGATCTGTAAAAACAACGTGAGGGTTATAACATGACGTATACACTCTCTGTTACGCATTCAAATAGGTTTGCCAGTCATTTGACCGTTTACTTTGTGTCTGAGCAGTCCGTAAAGATAACCGGTGAAATCGGCGGGTGTTCATATTATTTTGTCTAACCCCTGTATATATATACACACTGTATACTGGTGTAGTGGTTAGCGTCGCTGACTACGAATCCATTGGCACCGGGTTTGAGACCCGGTGACGGCAGGCGGCGCGCAGCAAAACCCAACTGTTCATTCTTCCACACAATAAAGAAAGTGGTTGGTAGATAAATGGGTACCCTGGGTGGCCTAGTGGTTAAGACGCTGGGCTGCTGGTGGGGCGTGGTTCGGATTCCACGTTAAACTGTAGGTATAAGGTGGAGTGACAAGCTTGACCTTCGTCAGAATGAACAATTCGGGCGGGAGCTAACCAAAGGTTAATCAAAGGTAGGGTTATATATATATATATATATATATGAGAGAGAGAGAGTTACAAGGAGTTACAAGGAAAAGAAGTACCTCAAAAGGCCTTGCGGCCCATACCGAGGAGGTACCAATGGCAACGGGTGCCAGGGAAAATTTTATACACACTCAAATAGTGTGCAAGATTTGGTCTAACCTTTTCTTGAAATGATCCACAGAGGAACTGTTCACAACTTCTGAAGGTAAACTGTTCCACGTGTCACAGATCTTATACGTAAAGTAATTCCCACACACACTAGTTCTAAACCGTTTCAAATCCAACTTCCAACCATTGTTGCGAGTTGGGTTATCATTTAAACTAAACATGCTTCTAAAATCGACATGTTGAACCCGCGTAAGAGCTTGAAAACCTCGATCAGTTGACCGCGCAGCCTCCGAGTTTCCAGCGAAAACAAGTTCAGGGCGCGTAACCGTCGATTGTAGCCCATATGCCTAACGGAAGGGATTAACTTTGTGGCCCTCGCCTGCACTCGCTCCAGCCTCTCAATATCTTTCCTGAGGGTGGGCGACCAGAACTGCACTGCATACTCCAGGTGCGGCTGAACCAGGGAATTGTACAGAGAGAGCACAATCTCCTTGTTCCGAAACTGAAATTGCCTCCTGATATAACCCAACAGCTTCTGGGCTTTCTTTTCCACCTCTACGCACTGTTTCGTAAACTTAAGGTCGCTGCTGATTAGCACACCCAAGTCCTTTTCCAAATCAGTCGCCTCGATATTGTTCCCCAACATCGAGTAGTCCGACTTGGGATTGGCGTAGCCAATGTGCATCACTTTGCATTTACCCAAGTTAAACGGCATTTGCCATTTTTCGGACCATTCTCCTATCCTACCTATGTCCGCACGCAGTTGCTCGATCGCTTTGGGCGTCCCAACATTGGCCCCAAGCTTGGTGTCATCAGCGAATTTGGCGATCCGACTGACGATGCCACCGTCTATATCATTTACGTAAATGATAAACAACAGTGGCCCCAAAACGGAACCCTGAGGAACCCCACGAGTGACCGAGGCCCAACCCGAACTAACCTCTTTAATTACAACCCTCTGCCGCCTATTCTTCAGCCAGTTTTCAATCCACCTACCTATTTCCCCACCGATACCCAGCGCGCGCACTTTCGCCATTAGCCGGCGGTGAGGTACCTTATCAAAGGCTTTCTGAAAGTCGAGATAAAGTATATCAATCGCCCTACTCTTATCGTACTCACTCAACATGACGTGGAAAAACTCGAGCAAGTTGGTGAGACACGACCTATGCCGTCTAAACCCATGTTGGGAGTCCCCAAGTAGCTTGTAGGAATCCAAATGGTCAACGATCCTATCCGCTATTATCCCCTCTAATAATTTACCTACAACTGAAGTGAGACTAATGGGACGACAGTTCCCTGGACTTTCGTGATCCCCTTTCTTAAAGATGGGGGTCACATTGGCTTCCCTCCAGTCAACAGGCACCTGGCCCGTCTCCAACGATTTGTTGAAGACTGTAGCCAGGTGGGGAACCACCTGGTCGCGCACCTCCCGCAACACTCTGGGGAGAAACTGGTCTGGCCCAGGAGCCTTAAACGCGCTCAGTTTGTCTATTCTATCGGCAACGACTGTCGCGGTACATCGAACACTATCCAGGCCAGCACCTTCGTGCCTCATGCCTGGCTCGGGGATGATGCGGGTGTCCTCCCTGGTGAACACTCCCGCAAAGTACTCATTTAGCACATTAGCGATGTCCGCGTCGGAGGTCCACAGAACGCCGCTTCGGTCCTTTAACGGACCTATCATGCTTCTAATGGGCCTTCTACTATTAACATAACCAGGAACGGACCTAGGGTTGCTGGCGCCCCGGGCAAGCTGAACTTCGGCGCCCTTACAAGTATAATTTTAAAATTTGTTCACAATGAGGAAAAACTACAAATGTAGGAATAAAGAGTTTATTACAATTAACGATATTCACTCAAAGTACAACTAAACATTCTCAAAATGGAACCATGTATGAAAATATAAGAGACAGTGTTGCCACTTTTGTCTGAGGTAAATCCACAAAAAAATGTAAAAATTCCACAAAGTGGCAACACTGATGAGATATCATAGGATGGCAGCGCTGCCAGGCGTATGCAATTTGTGCTCAACGCTCATCTACGCGGCCACATCAACCCATGTGACATGTCATCCCATGTCGGGCCAAACTGACCTTAGCTTTACTGGTAGTCTCTAATGCTATTGGCTAATATAATGTTATAATCCCTGAAAATTTTACTCCACATCAGGAAATTTTCACATTTGACTTTTATTTCATTTTATTTTATTTATTTATTTTTAGATTTTTCGCTTTATATTTGGAAGATCCCAAACGCATGACGTGGCGCCCCTTAGCATGTGGCGCCCCAGGAAACTGCCCGAGTTGCCGGTACCTTGAGCCGGCCCTGAACATAACTGAAGAACTCCTTTGGGTTGCCCTTGCATAGGCCTGCCACCCGTAGTTCTTCGTTACGTTTCGCTAGCCTAACCTTCGCCTTCACTTCCATACACAGGCGGACATACGCTTCAGTGTTCTCATGGGAACGATTGGCTTTCGCCCTCCTATACGCTACTTTCCTATTTCGGATAGCCGAAGCGATGTCACGACTGAACCACTTAGGCTGCGTTGAAGCAGGGGTGACCGGTTTTGAGGGTATGGCAGCAGACTGCACCACCATAAACTCGTCCCGGAATGCACTCCACACTCCCTCAACATCGCCGCCGACCTCTAACCCCATCTCACCTACGCTATCCCGGAGGCTAACAAAGTCCGCCCGCCGGAGATCGAGCTTACTGCCTCTCGAGTTACTATGCTTACTATGCTTCACCCGAGGGACGCACACACGGAACCTAATCAGACCGTGATCACTCCCGCCCAACGATTCGTCAACGGTGAGGCCAGTGACGAGATTGTCTTCGGTCGTGAATACTAAGTCTAGAACGCTTTTGCCTCGTGTAGGCTCATTGACCCACTGAGTGAGGAAGTTCTCATCAGCAAAGTCAACTAGCCTCCTCCCTTCAGCATCGGCAGTCCTGTCTTCCCACTTTATGCCACGACAGTTGAAGTCTCCTAAAACTACACACACCCTATCCCCTAGCAGGCTACTGAGTTCGGTGTACAGGGCTGTATCCTCCTCGAGGAGATGCGGAGGTCTGTACACCAAGAGAGAGAGAGAGAGAGAGAGAGAGAGACTTCAGGACTAACTTTGCTGATAAATCATATATGAATATTTCTGTGAAGAATGTAGTTTATTCTATTTTGACATTTGGTAAAACGACTCGCCAACTTCAAGTTAGAACTGATGAACATAGAAGTCGTTATGAGTCACTCCAAATATTTACCTCACAAGCTTTTGTAATCCAGTATTTTCATATTGTTTATAAACTTTGATTTTCACTAAAAATGCAAATACTGTCTACCTTTCAGCCCACTTCCAGGTAATGCCATTTATATGAATACATAGTTAACAATGAGCAAAATTCTTATATTTCGCACATTCCACAGTCCCATCCGTAGAGCATATTGAATAATTTTGATTCTCCTGTACGAAGTTAATTTTTCATCTTAGTTCTCAATGCTCCGTGTTCTGTTGCTTCAGGAACGATGCATAAATCCATTCTTGTGCGATCATTCCAACGTGTTTTATTTCGTTTCACGATAAGAAACTGACTTTTCAAGTATTTTCCTTACATGTGTTATCGTGCATCGTTTATCGTTTCGTCTGCGAAATATGCAATTTTAAAGATTTTAGGCATGACCAGTAATATTTTAGACGCACAATTTCTTTGTTGGGTTCAATGTCTGCGACATCTCACTTACTGTTCGGATTTTTGAGAGCGGAGCAATTACTTGTAAAACAGAACTCCCTAATTTGTTCTGAAAATCTCTTCATATGATATCCATTAATTTTTTTCTTGTGGTAGTTTTAATGTTGTAATGCTCTCTGGATTCTGCGTCTGTTGATATTATTACTCCTCTAGATCTCTGACTTGGTATTTTTACTGTAATTGGTGCGTTGCTCTTTGTTTCATACCTATTAGTGTTATTTTACACACACACACACACACACATATATATATATATATATATATACACACACGGAATTGAACTCAGAATGGTCCCCTGAGGTTCTTTCATGATACACACAGACCGTACATGGAACAAGGAACTCTTCTGGGAAAATTAAATCCACTATAGTCCGAATAAGTAATGGTAAATGACAAACACTATAGTTTTTTCTTTTTCATGATGTTAGCCCGACGTGGGCAACGGGTCACTCGCAAAGAGGCCCCCAAAAATATAATTTCTCTCACCAGCTATCTGCAAAGCAGTTTTGTTTTTTGGCTAAAAATACAATATTTACCCCTTTTTCTTTGATCTATACAATCCGACGCGAATGTAGCGAGTCTTTTGCTTATATTGAGGTTCTGGATATAGTAGGCTAGGTGTAGCTGTAACCCCTAGATCCTGTCCCAAAGCTGGATCCAATCTGCTTTGCAGATAGCTGGTGAGGGAAGCTATATTTTTGGGGCCTTTTTGCGAGTGACCCGTTGCCCACGTTGGGCTAACATCATGAAAAAGAAAAAACTATAGTGTTTGTCATTTACCATTACTTACTCGGACTATAGTGGATTTAATTTTCCCAGAAGAGTTCCTTGTTCCATGCATGGTCTATGTGTATCATATATATATATATATATATATATATATATATATATATATATATATATATATATATATATATATATATACCAGCTCATTGTAAAGTTGGTTCCTTTTCATTGTTATTATAAATTGCAAAGTATACATCGTATGACATTGTAAATTGGTATACACTACCAGTAAAACATGAGAAAACTAATAAAGCCCCCGATCCCCTTCCACCAAAACTAGAAGAAACAAAACAACACATATGGCCCTGTCTGCCCAACTGCAAAGGTTAGTCGAATTGCTTTGTGATGCGGTCACCAAGAGCATCTTCAACATCCTGCATACAAGAAATAATATTAAACACAGCTGCACGGAACATCTCCTGAGGAACAACATCAGTTTTAGGTTTAATAAAGTCTTTTAACTCTACTAGTGTGTGAGGAGAACAGCAAAGCACTCGAGGATTTAAATCTGGAGTTTGGTGACCATGCATGAGAAAAGTGTCGAGTGATGATCCTTTCACAATTGTGGCATGTAACTGAGCTTTTTCACACAATGATCAGTGTGTAGAGGGGACACCGTTTTGCATGAACGTTTTCTGTTGCAGAATCCCACTCTTCTGTAATTGTGGAATAACAGTGTTAATTTTTTCCCCAGGTTTTACTTGTGGTGTATACTAATGCACAATGTTATACGATGTATACTTTGCAATTTATAATAAAAATAAAAAGGAACTAACTTTATAGCCACCTGATATATATATATTACAGGGTGGGCGGAAAGTAGCTCCCTATTTTGGATTGGTAAAAAAATACGTATATTATCCATTTATTTCAGAAGAAATAATATGAAAAGGTAGGCATACACGGTAGGTTTCCTCTAAAATTCAATGTGGGCTCCAACTCTTTCCACCAGCTTCTGGAGCCGCCCAGGAATGGCGTCCACTGACTTTAGCAGGAACTCCGGCGGGATGGAGGACATGACTTCCCGAATTCGGTCCTCCAGTTCTTCCAATGTCCTCGGTTTGGTGCGGTAGACTTCTTCCTTTACCCACCCCCAAAGATCTGATATTTATGCAAGATGGCGCCCCTCCGCACTTCGCTCTTGTTGTCCGTGAGTGGCTGGATGCCCACTTCCCTGGGCGTTGGATGGGTCGTCGTGGTCCACATCAATGGCCAGCCAGGAGCCCCGACTTGACACCGTGCGACTTCTTTCTTTGGGGGTGGGTAAAGGAAGAAGTCTACCGCACCAAACCGAGGACATTGGAAGAACTGGAGGACCGAATTCGGGAAGTCATGTCCTCCATCCCGCCGGAGTTCCTGCTAAAGTCAGTGGACGCCATTCCTGGGCGGCTCCAGAAGCTGGTGGAAAGAGTTGGAGCCCACATTGAATTTTAGAGGAAACCTACCGTGTATGCCTACCTTTTCATATTATTTCTTCTGAAATAAATGGATAATATACGTATTTTTTTACCAATCCAAAATAGGGAGCTACTTTCCGCCCACCCTATATATATATATATATATATATATATATATATATATATATATATATATATATATATATATATATATATATATATATACAGACCCGGATTTAGCTATAGGCGAATTAGGCGATCGCCTAGGGCATGGGTCGGGGAACTTTTTTGGGTATTACCCAAAAATCTATTTGAGTAAAATGAAATTACCCCCAGACTTCAAAGTAAACAAAAACAAGCCAATTGCTCTTAAAATTGTTGCATATGGTATACAAAAAATTCAAATTCAAACAATGTTTATTGGATCCATTATTATGGAGAAATAAAAAAAAGCCACACATGCTGGCATAAGAATAGCACACAAACAAAATTAGTAAAAAGGATTGAAGAACTGAAGAATTTCATTCAAAACATCACTTCAGGTTTTGGAAAAATGATGCTGTTTCATTTTTGATACAACAACATCAAAATCAGGACGTAAATTCGTAATATTCTAAAATTTAGAATAACGCCACATTTATGTAACAAAATAAAATAAAAATATATGAAAAAAATATCAGCACAAAGTGTCAAGCACTAAAAGGACCTCTTCGTTTCATGATACCATACACACGACTGAGGCTCTGAGGGAAGTGTCTCTCATACCGCACGCATTACCCCCAAAATTTTTAAATTTACCCCTGTTCCCCGACCACTGGCCTAGGGCCTCGCGCCAAAGAGGGCCTCGCTCAAGCCGTTTTGCACGTTCTATTCAAGTGATATTAATGATTTAGAACTCTATGAAGAACTTAAAGTACTTTGCAGGTTTATACCTGAGAAAACAGATCTCGGAAATGCCCTTGTTTATATAGTGCAAAAACAACTAAGTGAGATTTATCCTAATGTTTATGTTGCACTTCGAATAGTATTAACCATCCCAGTTACTGTTGCTTCGGCTGAAAGAAGTTTCTCGCGTCTCAAACTTATTAAAACATATTTGCGTTCCACCATGTCTCAAGCGAGATTGCAATCATTAGCTATGTTATCAATAGAAAACGATATAACAAATTCATTAGATTATTCTCAATTAATTGAAGAGTTTAGCTCGAAGAAAAGTAGAAAAGCATTGCTGTAATATTCAAGGAGCATCTGAACCAAATATTAAAGCATTAATATTTAGCCTGATAAGTCGATCGCTCACTATTATAAAAAATGAAATGTCAACATCTCTTATACATCACATATGAAAAACGTTTGTATACTATGGAAAGTCATTACCTATAATATTATATAAATCTTAGAAATCATTGTCTTATATTTTCGATACAAATCTTGATTCATATTATAATTTATACTTATTTGTATGGTTTATTTATATTTCTTATACAATTTCCATGCGTGATTATTTTGGTTTGGTTTAATTTTTAAGTGCTGGCATAGTTCTGTCTATGCGGGATTCTAATATTGCTGGTATAGTACCGATAATTAAGTCCATATTTTCATATATATAGGCCTAGGGCCTCGCAATTTCTAGATCTGCCTAGGGCCTCGCAACTTCTAGATCCGGCCCTGTATATATATATATATATAATAATAAATCAGTTTGAAATAAGATAAATTTGAATGAAATAGAGTGGACCTTATCTTTAGATAGTTTTGAATGACAGTTCAGAATTAACCTGCGATCAACCCCTTTGCAGCATCCCGCCTCATTTGTGGGATTTGGTGGAGAAGGGAATTGGTTTCCGCCACTCTACTCTTGCCCTCGTAGCTAGCCACGCATGACTGGTCAGGGACTTTACACAAGAACCTGTCTAGCTGGTCCTTGAAATAATTATTGTGGTTGGTGTGTCAGAGGTTCCTCAGTTCTTTTGGCAGGAAATTAAAAAGTTTAAAGACTCGTATTTTCCAGCCTTGTTTTAACGACCTCCTGTACCACTGCAGCTGGGACAGTAGAGAATTTGTAAATTAATTTTCTCTCTCTCTCTCTCTCTCTCTCTCTCTCTCTCTCTCCTACGAGGTTGGACAGTATTTTAGATTTAGTAATAACTACGGATGATAGGCTAATTACTGATCTTCAAGTAATAGAACCGTTGAGCAATAGCGATCACAATATGGTAGAGTTTGTCCTCTCAGTAAGTCACTCGAAACCAACTAACTCGACTAAAATTCCTAGCTTCCAGCACGCAGACTTTAGTAAATTTCGAAATAAATTTTCACACGTCAATTGGGAAAACGTAATGGGGAACTCCAACGCAAAACTAATGTGGGAATCGTTCGTAACGGTATTTAGGACTATAAATGAGGAATGTGTACCGTACAAAATTAAGCGTGCGAAAGTAAACAACAAGCCCTTGTGGTTTACTTCTACTGTAGAGTAGGAGACATTATAAAGAGTAGAGAGAGGGCTTATAGGCTATACAAGTGCGATAAAGATAATCTGTTGTTACGAAACAACTACATATCTCTAAGGCGGGAAGCTAAAAGTGTAATAAAAAAGTCAAAACGCGAATTTGAAATCTCCATAGCTCGTGACGGTAAAGAAAACCCCAAGCGATTCTTTCAATACGTCAATAATAGAAATCCAGTAAAAAGTGTCTTAGGTCCATTAAAAAATGGAAATGGAGATCTAGTCTCTGAAAACAAGGAAATGGCTACCTTGCTAAACGAATTTTTTACGTCAGTTTTTACTATAGAAGATGTAACGAATATTCCTACGGTCATAGACATAATACCTTTTGATAATGGTAATATTTTGGATAATATTGTCGTTAGTGAAGGGGAAGTAATGCGCTATATTGATAAAATGAAAACGCGTAAATCACCGGGTCCGGATTCCATATATCCCATACAACTAAAAGAATTAAAAGATAGCATTGTTGTGCCGCTAACAAAGATTTTTAATGCGTCTATTTCTGAGGGGTGTGTACCAGATAATTTCAAGTTAGCAAACGTAACACCTATCTTTAAGAAAGGCGATAAAGGTGCGGCGGGAAATTATAGGCCAATCAGTTTAACGTCTGTAGGTAAGCTACTGGAATCAATAATTAGGGATCGTATAGTCGAACACTTAGAATTCCATAAGCTAGTTAGAAATACGTAGCACGGATTTAGGCGAAACAAATCTTGCTTAACTAATCTTTTAGAATTTTTCCAAAGCGTGGTTGACGTTTACGATAGACATCGGGCGGTTGATGTAGTGTATTTAGATTTTCAAAAAGCGTTTGACACCGTGCCGCACAAAAGACTCATTGAAAAAACTAAGGCTCATGGAATCAGGGGTGTAGTAATAAATTGGCTAGAAGAGTGGTTGCGAGGTAGGAAACAGAGGGTGGTCGTTGATGGAGCGGAGTCGTGTTGGGCTAATGTAGCGAGTGGCGTTCCTCAGGGTTCTGTATTGGGCCCCTTGCTTTTTCTTATATATATTAACGATTTAGATGTCGGCCTAGTCGGTACAGTTTCAAAGTTTGCGGATGACACGAAGCTGGGTGGTAGGGCGATTAATGACGAAGATAGAGGTAAAATTCAGGAAGATCTGAATAAAATCGTTGATTGGTCAGTCACATGGCAAATGAGATTTAACGTGGATAAGTGCAAAATTATGCATATAGGTTCGCGTAACGGTAATTTTGCGTATAGTATGTCAGGGAAAGATTTAACAAGCGTAGAGCAGGAAAAAGATTTAGGAGTTATAGTCACTGGTGATTTAAAAGTAGCGAAACAAAGTACAGCGGCGGTCAATAAGGCGAACAAAGTGTTAGGTTTTATAGCTCGAAATTTTGAGTACAAATCGCGGAGTCGTGTTGGGCTAATGTAGCGAGTGGCGTTCCTCAGGGTTCTGTATTGGGCCCCTTGCTTTTTCTTATATATATTAACGATTTAGATGTCGGCCTAGTCGGTACAGTTTCAAAGTTTGCGGATGACACGAAGCTGGGTGGTAGGGCGATTAATGACGAAGATAGAGGTAAAATTCAGGAAGATCTGAATAAAATCGTTGATTGGTCAGTCACATGGCAAATGAGATTTAACGTGGATAAGTGCAAAATTATGCATATAGGTTCGCGTAACGGTAATTTTGCGTATAGTATGTCAGGGAAAGATTTAACAAGCGTAGAGCAGGAAAAAGATTTAGGAGTTATAGTCACTGGTGATTTAAAAGTAGCGAAACAAAGTACAGCGGCGGTCAATAAGGCGAACAAAGTGTTAGGTTTTATAGCTCGAAATTTTGAGTACAAATCGCGCGATATTATAGTTCCTCTTTATAAATCATTAGTTAGACCCCATTTGGAGTACGCGGTCCAATTTTGGAATCCGCATATGCGCAAAGATATAGACAAAATCGAAAGAGTTCAAAGACGAGCAACTAAGATGATTCCGTCTCTTAGGTCAAAGTCGTACGAGGATAGGCTTAAAGAGTTAAAATTGACTACACTCGAGACTAGGAGGTTAAGGGGTGATCTAATCCAGGTTTTCAAAATTATGAATGGGTTTGATAACGTAGATAGAGATAGCTTTTTCGAAATATCTCAATATAATAGGACTAGAAATAACGGGTGTAAGTTGACAAGTAGAAGGTTCGAGACAGCAGTTGCGAAAAACTTTTTACGCATAGAATAGTAAATAGCTGGAATAGTTTGCCGGTAGAAGTAATTAGTAGCACGTCTATAAACATGTTTAAGAATCGATTGGACACGCATGTTGATAGAAAGGGTATAGTTTAAGGTAGTAAAATTAAGGCTTTGGGGATAGATCCCACAGCTCAACACAAGTGTTGTGGGATATAGGGAGGCAGCGTCTTGGGTTAGGGGATACTCTCTGTCCTTACACACCCCATTTAAAGAGATTCCTCTGCCGAGCGGTGCCCCCCATAGTACTGTGAGGTATTGAAAAACTCATGATCTTCACTTGCCCCACAAACACCTTTAAATGGGAGACCCAAAATGGGTGCACACACATTTCTACATTACTGTAGTCTTTACAGCCACACCTACACTTTTCCACGTAAGTGTATATATTGTAATGTATATGGTTGTAAATTTGACTTGGTCCGCAATCGATATGAACCGTGACTTGATGGATACCGTAATGAAATTGACTGGATTCTTTGGATCTGATATATTTGCATGTCCGTTATATAATAGATATAGAGTGTAACATATTTGTGGATAGTAGTCTATTATGACTTGATCCTCTGGATCGAGAGATTCTATCTTTAGTTTTAAATCGATAATTAATTATTTTTAAATTGATAATGTATATGGCTGTAAATTTTGACTTGGTCCGCAATCGATATGGACCGTGACTTGATGGATACCCTAATGAAATTGACTGGATTCTTTGGATCTGATATATTTACATGTCCGTTATAAATAGATATAGAATGTAACATATTTGTGGATAGTAGTCTATTATGACTTGCTCCTCTGGACCGAGAGATTCTATCTTTAGTTTTAAACCGATAATTAATTAATTATTTTTAAATTGATAATTATTTAGTTTCGTAAAAATTGGTCGTTGCCAATATACCGGCAGTTTTTAAATAAGTTTCTTATGTTCTTGTGGTTCAGAACCCACGTAAAATTGTAGGTCCCCTCCGCCACCACGGAGGACATACACAATACACGATTACGAACACAGTTAGGTAGACCAGCCATGAGTGGATCCTAGGGTCTTTGTTGGTCTGAAATATTATAACATTATAACATTATATATATATATATATTTTTTTTTTTTTTTTTTTTTTTAGTTCAGGAAGAACCGATTCGCCTCTATTTAAAGGGCATATCTCAGCGGAAAAACAAAGAAAAAGTGAGAGGAAAGACAGAGGAAAAAGAAAGGGTGGAGGGGACAGTCGAAGTGGAAAAAGACCAAGGATGACAAGGACTGCAGGGTCGAGCCCCATCATCCTTCGGTGCTAGGGCCGGGAGGGCGCACGTGAAACCTCCAGGAACAAGCACGTACAAACGAGCACAAAGAGCACTCAAGAGCACGAGCTTAGAACCCCCTTGCGGGGATATATATATATATTATATATATATATATATATATATATGGGATGAATTTCACATTTAAGCACGTGAAATGAATGAATGATGTAAACCCACAAGGAAAAAGAAAAATGATCCCAAGGCTTTTCGTGTATTCAGAAGTACACCTCGTTATTCCCTGAGGTGTAGCTCTGAATACACGAAAGGCCTTGGAATAATTTTTCTTTTTCCTTGGTTTGCAGCATATATAATATATATATATATATATACAGTGGTGAGCTGCCAAAATTTTAACAACCGGTTCGCTAAGCTGCCAAAATTTTAACCACCGGGTTTTGTATAAAAAATTCTGAATTCAGCAATAAAAAATTGACAACCCTTCCCACCCCACCCTTTCGCAATTTTAATTAAATTAATTATCTCGCTATTTGCCTTTTTCAAGTGTCTGCATTTTATGATTCAGCTAGGTATTAATAACTGCATGACAATTAATTAGTATAGTTAATTAGAGAAATAGACGTTTCTAATGAAATCAGAAAAGAAGAATTATTTAATAAAAACCGATGAATCATATTATCTACATAGTTAAAATTAAATTGCTCAGTCAACTTTAGCAATAATGAATTATTAGGCAAAACATAAATATCAGTACATCTATGCTTTAAAATTTTTTTTTTTTTTAATTTAAACATTTTTACGTACCTTATTATTACTTATTATGGTAATAATTTCCAAATGGCTTCTTGGTTTTCTCCGTAAACTGTCGTTTTGGATACACGAACTCTGGTATCTAAAGCGGATCGATGACTTCTCATCCATGATTTGACATATGTTAACGGGTTCCAGAAGCTGAATGGTTTCCCCAACAAATTGATGATCATAAAGCATGATATGTGTTTAGTTGTTAAACTTGCTCTTCTATCACTACAAATAATATTCATCACCGAAAAACCTCTTTCTGCTTCTGAGAGCTCTCTTCAGCGTCCAGCAAAAAAGTTAACAACCGGTTCTTATTTTCAAAAAGATTTTAACAACCGGTTCTTATTTTCAAAAAGATTTTAACAACCGGTTCGCGCGAACCGGTGCGAACCGGGTCCAGCTCACCACTGTATTTATATATATATATATATATATATATATATATGGTACTTACGTATTATCGGGACTACCAAACTGTTTTATTATGTATTTTTGTTTAAACTAACGAAAATATCACACCTTAACCTAACCAATCATCAAGGGCGTACAGTTGACCTAATCGGGCATTCAACTAACCTAACAGGTTAATATTGGTTATTTCACCTAAATATCTTCTGATCTTTTCGTATTAGGCACTCACTGTCACATTTCGGGCAAGTTAAGGATGAGAGAATAACTCTGTAATTGATAAGAACATCCATTGCTTTGTCTTCATCTAGTATTATCGGGACTACCTACGAAAAACACATTTTCCGTTTTAAGCGATTTTGTTACACTTAATAATCAATTTCAGGTGGCCAATATTCCTTAATTGTTTCCAGTATGGCACTGAAAGGGGTACATAATAAACAGTTTGGTAGTCCCGATAATACATAAGTACCATATATATATATATATATATATATATATATATATATATATAGAAAGAGAGAGAGAGAGAGAGAGAGAGAGAACTGGGGGTTTTCAAATCTCTCTTGGGTTGTATTTGCTGCTTAAACATTTCAATTAAATAAAAGGGATCACTTTAACATATTGCTTCCCATGAACCTCTCTTTAACATATTGCTTCCCAGTGTATATCACTTTAACATATTGCTTCCCAGTGTTAATCACTTTAACATATTGCTTCCCAAAAATAGACATTACACAACCAATTACAGTTACATTACAATAGCTTATAATATTTAGAGATTAGCTCGTCGAGAAACTGTAAATTTATGGACAACTTAACTTATTATGCTTTGCCATTTTTTGTGAATGTAAAATATTTGGATCACCTGAAGATCAGGGCCCCCAGCCTTCTTTAGTTAGCCTTATAAGGCTAACTAACGAAAATATCACGACCTAACCTAATCAATCGTTAGGTTAACTGTACGTCCTTGACGATTGGTTAGGTTAGGTTGTGATATTTTCGTTAGTTAGCCTAGATTACCAACCTTTGGGAAGCAATATGTTAAAATGATCCAATAAAAATTTTGATATTTAGGTAAAGCCCATATAGAAAAGCTGAGAAAGTGGAATGGTGATATAGATGACTCGTAAAAGCTGTAGTCCATCCAAAAAATCATCTAAAAGCGGTAGAACCGACAGGTATGTAATTATTTTAGAACGATTTCGAACAATTAATAGTTTGATTAGATTTAACTCGTACGTTTTCTTGTGGATTACCGAAAATTGACTAAAACTACAGAAAGGAAGTTATAATGAATTAAAACAATTATATGTATGCTTTAACTTGTAATTAAACCAATATCGTGAATACTGTTAAACTACACAGTACAAATATTTATCTTTTATTGATAGTGTGGAAGAAAACAATATAGTAACTGGAGGAAATGTAGATATCTACTTCATTGGAAATGTAAGTGAAAAAATTAACTGTATAAAATACTCGTCCAAGTCATATGTAAAATATTTCGAAGTCATAAAGTATCGCCATGCTTAGTTTGGAAAATCTTATTGTCGTTTATCTATTTTGTGAGCTAAAATTTCAAAGAGTAGAAAAGCGAAAAAAGCTAAGACGAATCCTATGCCAAGGATGAAGAAAGCCGCTTGTAGCTGGACGATACTAATGGATTTGTTTTCCGTGTTTCGCCTCGACATTACGTTTCCTCTATCCCCTCCTATGATGCCGATGTAATTTAATTCATTAGTAACGGCTTCGTCCACCCATTTGTCAATTAGGCCAGCTTCAATGAGATTCTGCAACCTAATTAAGTAAAAAAGTAATTATATAATAATTTATACCGATTTCTAACTTAGTTAATTTGTTAATTTTATTGAAGTTTTGAAAGTTTATGTACGAAATAAATATTTTGCATTAAAACTATTCCTTACAAAAAGTTGCAGAAAATTTTGCAAGAATAATCTTCATCACCGTAGAGAGAATATATTGTGCTCTCTCTCTCTCTTTGCGCTGGCGCTGTGATGCAGTTATGTGGTTAAGCAAATATTTTTATGATCGAAGGCCACGTGCCTGTCTATAAAACATTCCAAGTAGACTTATATTTCTTTTTTCCCCATAGATCAGCCACCGATTGGTCGGTTAAAATATGATCCATGCAGTGGCGACTCGTGTATAAATGTATGGGGGGTGCGATTTCATAAAATTGTACGACAACACGGACTCACAATAGCTAGCGCGAATCCAACTGCCGCTCACAAGAGTACTTGTATTAACATATGCGGCTATGCCAGACGTACAATTCTAGTTAATTAAAAATAAGTAATACTTTCAATAAAATACATATAAATGGCTTATATCATTATTACTGAAGTAACTATTAGTAAAAATAAAGTTGTTATTATAAAAAAAATTCGCGATTGTACTTATATTTTCATTACAACAGTAAAATATAATTTATATTTACTTGAGCGAAAAATCTATCGCTCCATTCGGCTGCAATATTATTTTGTATTCAAAGTACCGCTGTTTGAAGCTATGCTATAAGTTTAGAATATTATGTACTGTATGAAGGCTTACTCAAAATGCCTCATGAATCATGATATGCCACATGAATTTTTAAAATATATTTCAAGAATATTTATTTTAATATCTTAAAATTAATATATTTTTTATCTGTTAAATTAATATTTATCGTTTCAAGCAAGGGGGCGACCGCTCCATCGCTCCTATACGCCAGTCGCCACTGGATCCATGTAACACTCAGAAGTCATTCAAGTACCAAACAAAAAATATAAAATTTGAAAGCCGAGTTTAGCCAAATCAATTATGAACAGTTGACTCGTTCCTGCTTCTTCTTCCACTTATATGATTCATTTTATATAGCGAATAGGGCATGTTCAGCATTCATTATGCCTTACTTTCACACTCTCAGCTGAAATCTCTATATTATAACATTTGAAGCGTTGTATAGAGAAAGTTTTTTAAGTTTAAAGTTCATTCGCATGTTTAAGCGCTTACAGGTTCACTTCCGAAGATATCATGAGAGAGTTTAACGTGGGTGCAGTTTCGATTACGAACAATGGACAGTTGAAGAAAGAGGACCCATTTTCTAGAAGTTGTATCAGAGTAATTTAACAGAAGTTAGAACTTGGAATCGGGACAAAATCAAGCGTGTATAAGGATGCATATACTGTAGGAGGTTTGTTATGGTCATCAAAGCGGATTGTTTAGAATTAGGATGTAACACCGGCATAATTTCTCTTGTTCAGACTGTGAACCACCGAAAAACGCAGTGACTTAATAGGTAATTTAAGTAATTTAGTTTAGATCAGGTTTAATATCTACATTTCTACATTCTTTAATAATTACAATGCGACAATCAGGGATGCTTAATTCATGAGAGAGAGAGAGTTACAAGGAGTTACAAGGAAAAGAAGTACCTCAAAAGGCCTTGCGGCCCATACCGAGGAGGTACCAATGGCAACGGGTGCCAGTGAAAATTTTGTACACACTCAAATAGTGTGCAAAATTTGGTCTAACCTTTTCTTGAACTGATCCACAGAGGAACTGTTCACAACTTCCGAAGGTAACCTGTTCCATGTATCACAGATCTTATACGTAAAGTAATTCCCACACACACTAGTCCTAAACCTTTTCAAATCCAACTTCCAACCATTGTTACGAGTTGGGTTATCATTTAAACTAAACATACTTCTAAAATCGACATCGTTGAACCCGCGTAAGAGCTTGAAAACCTCGATCAGTTGACCGCGCAGCCTCCGAGTTTCAAGCGAAAACAAGTTCAGGGCGCGTAACCGTCGATTGTAACCCATATGCCTGACGGAAGGGATTAACTTTGTGGCCCTCGCCTGCACTCGCTCCAGCCTCTCAATGTCTTTCCTGAGGGTGGGCGACCAGAACTGCACAGCATACTCCAGGTGCGGCCGAACAAGGGAATTGTACAGTGAGAGCACAACCTCCTTGTTCCGAAACTGAAATTGCCTCCTGATATAACCCAATAGTTTCTGGGCTTTCTTTTCCACCTCTACACACTGTTTCGTAAACTTAAGGTCGCTGCTAATTAGCACACCCAAGTCCTTTTCTAAATCAGTCACCTCGATATTACTACCCAACATCGAGTAGTCCGACTTGGGATTGGCGTAGCCAATGTGCATCACTTTGCATTTACCCAAGTTAAACGGCATTTGCCATTTTTCGGACCACTCTCCTATCCTACCTAGGTCCGCACGCAGTTCCTCGATCGCTTCGGGCGTCCCAACATTGGCCCCAAGCTTGGTGTCATCAGCGAATTTGGCGATCCGACTGACGATGCCACCGTCGATATCATTTATGTAAATGATAAACAACAGTGGCCCCAAAACGGAACCCTGAGGAACCCCACTAGTGACCGAGGCCCAACCCGAACTAGCCCCTTTAATTACCACCCTCTGCCGCCTATTCCTCAGCCAGTTTTCAATCCACCTACCTATTTCCCCACCGATACCCAGCGCGCGCACTTTCGCCATTAGCCGGCGGTGAGGTACCTTATCAAAGGCTTTCTGAAAGTCGAGATAAAGTATATCAATCGCCCTACTCTTATCTTACTCACTCAACATGACGTGGAAAAACTCGAGCAAGTTGGTGAGACACGACCTATGCCGTCTAAACCCATGTTGGGAGTCCCCAAGCAGCTTGTAGGAATCCAAATGGTCAACGATCCTATCAGCTATTATCCTTTCTAATAATTTACCTACAACTGAAGTGAGACTAATGGGACGATAGTTCCCTGGACTTTCGTGATCCCCTTTCTTAGAGATAGGGGTCACGTTGGCTTCCCTCCAGTCACCAGGCACCTGGCCCATCTCCAACGATTTGTTGAAGACTGTAGCCAGGTGGGGAGCCACCTGGTCGTGCACTTCTCGCAACACTCTGGGGAGAAACTGGTCTGGCCCAGGAGCCTTAAACGCGCTCAGTTTGTCTATTCTATCGGCAACGACTGTCGCGGTACATCTAACACTATCCAGGCCAGCACCTTCGTGCCTCACGCCTGGCTCGGGGATGACGCGGGTATCCTCCCTGGTGAACACTCCCGCAAAGTAACTCATAAGCACATTAGCGATGTCCGCGTCGTAGGTCCGCAGAACGCCGCTTCCGTCCTTTAACGGACCTATCATGCTTCTAATGGGCTTTCTACTATTAACATAACTGAAGAACTCCTTAGGGTTCCCCTTGCAGAGGCTTGCCACCCGTAGTTCTTCGTTACGTTTCGCTAGCCTAACCTTCGCCTTCACTTCCCTACACAGGCGGACATACGCTTCAGTGTTCTCGTGGGAACGATTGGCCTTCGCCCTCCTATACGCTACTTTCCTATTTCGGATAGCCGAAGCGATGTCACGATTGAACCACCTAGGCTGCGTTGAAGCAGGGGTGACCGGTTTTGAGGGTATGGCAGCAGACTGCAGCACCATAAACTCGTCCCGGAATGCACTCCACAGTCCCTCAACATCGCCGCCAACCTCTAACCCCATATCTCCTACGCTATCCCTGAGGCTAACAAAGTTCGCCCGCCGGAGATCGAGCTTACTGCCTCTCGAGTTACTACGCTTCACCCGAGGGACGCACACACGGAACCTAATAAGACCGTGATCACTCCCGCCCAATGATTCGTCAACGGTGAGGCCAGTGACGAGATTGTCTTCGGTCGTGAATACTAAGTCTAGAACGCTTTCGCCTCGTGTAGGCTCGTTGACCCACTGAGTGAGGAAGTTCTCATCAGCAAAGTCAACTAGCCTCCTCCCTTCAGCATCGGCAGTCCTGTTTTCCCACTTTATGCCGCGAGAGAGAGAGAGAGAGAGAAGAGAGAGAGAGAGAGAGAGAGAGAGAGAGAGAGAGAATCTTTTCCTTGTTATGCATGGAATGGCTGGTTGATTCATGTAGCGTTCTTTGTTAAATATTGTCATTACTGAAAGAGATCTCGGATCACCTGAAGATCAGGGACTCCAGCCTTCTTTAGTTAGCCTTATAAGGCTAACTAACGAAAATATCACGACTTAACCTAACCAATCGTTAGGTCAACTGTACGCCCTTGACGATTAGTTAGGTTAAGTCGTGATATTTTCGTTAGTTAGCCTTATAAGGCTAACTAACGAAGGCTGGAGGTCCTGATTTTCAGGTGACCCGAGATCTCTACGGTATAGGCATTTTAGAATTTAATACAGTAATTTTTTTATTGATTATATAGCCATGCAAGACTTAAATCTTTTCCTATTTATTACCAATCATTGAGTGAATGTTTCATTGAAACATTTAAATGCTTTGGTGAAGATCCTTGCAGCATTCATCCATTGTCTGATTATATTAGCAAGCTATAATTCTGGTATAGTTTCTGTAAGCTGGATGTAGCAATAACGGGACATTTTACAAAAATATTCTGTTAGCCAGATTAACTTGGGATAAATTAGTTTAACTGAGGTGTGAATGTCTCGTGAACATTATAGATATAAATTCAAGGTTTCATGACCTTCAACTAATTTAAATTTTAGCAGTAATATGGGTATAAAAATAAACTTACGTCTTGCTGAATATAATTTTGAAGGGTGATCCTGTCGGTAGAACGATACCATAGGATTGATAGAAAAATTGTTCGGTTCCTACGTGGTATTTATCCCTTCCATAGATATTTGTTTTGATGATGTTCGATGTTTTAGAAGACAGAATCACGGCTTTGCCGTTTGCAGCCTGAAAATGTGTCTATATTAATTAGGGAAGACCAGCCGTTCCTTTTCTGCGACGATATTCAATTTTTTCAGCCATTTATCTTAGTATTTCGTCTCGAGAAGTACTTTCGGAATACCAATGTGTCTCGAAGACCGTCACAGTAAATGTTCACTAGCTCTGACTCAGACTTCACTACAACGGATTCTTACGTGTATGCGTTTCTGAAGTGATTACATTCAGTTCCTTGCGTAAATATAATTCAAGACGCAAAACCTTACGCTCACTCTTCATCTTGGATCGTCAGAACAGAGCAGAATTGGTCATATCACATTTAACATTAAAATTATTTACAGTATATTTACGATACATTTTATATCAAATATATGATAATGATAATGATAAGCTTTATTGGCAGGATATAAATCCCATAAAATAGCGCAATATGCTTGAAGGTAATAAACGATAAGATAAATCAAACAATAAGTTTAAAAAATAAAACTTACGTCTAAAAGAGAAATAAAAATAAGACACGGACTGAAACAAGTAATAATAAAAACTACCCAAAGCTAAAACTACAAAAACAAAAAAAAGTACACGCAGTGACAATACCAACATACATTTGGTAATGATAATGATAATGTTTATTGGCAAGAGACAGATCCCATAAAAAAGGTACAATATCCATCAAGGTAATCAACGATACCACTAATTAAACAATAAATTTAAAAAACAAAAACAAAAGTGGACTACGGTAATAAAGAAATAACAATAATACACGTAAACAAAACAAACAAACAAAACATCTTTATTGCGGATCATTCACAATCCATAGCCACTTAATCTAACATACAAGCAAAGGTGGGCACCCGGGCCTCAAAAAGGACCGACGGTCCCGGTCCCGGTCCTTTCTGAAGATAGGACCTAGGAACGACTCGGTCCTCGGTCCTTATATACAGGGTGTACATAAAGTCAGGATCTATTTCTGTGAAGCACTTGGAAATTATATGGAATTCAATCATAAAATGATAAAGTGGTAACATTTATTAAATAATTAAGAGTAGGATTCGACGTGACGCCCATCAGTATTATCCCTGCACAGCTCAAATCGTTCCGCAGCATTTCTAAACACATTCTGGAGCATTTGCGGGGTTATGTTATCTGCAGCAGTTCGTATACGTGTACGTAAGTTTTCAAGACTCGTAATCTTCGTCTGATAGACGTGCGATTTGATAAAACCCCATGCAAAGAAATCTACAGGGGTTAAATCTGGTGATCTCGCTGGCCAAGGTCTGTTGCTTCCGCGTCCGATCCAGCGATTTGGAAAACGTCCATTTAGATAATCCTGAACAATTTTGGCATAGTGACAAGGAGCACCATCATGTTGATAGACGACGGGGATAGGATTGCTAGTACCGTCGTCTATCAACATGATGGTGCTCCTTGTCACTATGCCAAAATTGTTCAGGATTATCTAAATGGACGTTTTCCAAATCGCTGGATCGGACGCGGAAGCAACAGACCTTGGCCAGCGAGATCACCAGATTTAACCCCTTTAGATTTCTTTGCATAGGGTTTTATCAAATCGCACGTCTATCAGACGAAGATTACGAGTCTTGAAAACTTACGTACACGTATACGAACTGCTGCAGATAACATAACCCCGCAAATGCTCCAGAATGTGTTTAGAAATGCTGCGGAACGATTTGAGCTGTGCAGGGATAATACTGATGGGCGTCACGTCGAATCCTACTCTTAATTATTTAATAAATGTTACCACTTTATCATTTTATGATTGAATTCCATATAATTTCCAAGTGCTTCACAAAAATAGATCCTGACTTTATGTACACCCTGTATAATATAAGTGAAAAATTTGATTAAAATGAAAAATGAAATTAAAGACACCGGAAATCTTTAATTTTATTAACGTAAATTATAATTAATACAATACATAAATGATGAAAAAAAGTTATTAAGTTAAATGCTTGAGTTTCCCATCAAGAAGACTAGCATTTCAAAATGGCTGTCACTGAGCCCTGACCTTTTCGGCTTGAGGACGTCCTTCCCCAAAGAGAAGAGCCTCTCCACGGCGGCACTGGATGGGATAGGCGTGTTAAACTTGATGAACAAGTCCTTCAACGCCGGGCTGGGGAACGAGTCCTTGTTGAAGATGAAGGGTTTCACAGGCCTCTCGCTGAGAAATGTCTCCACCAACTTGGTCCCGGTCTCCTTCGTCTTCTCCCCGCCCTCGTAGAGAGCCTCAAAGAAGTCGTCATTGTCCTGGTCATTCTCACCCTCGCTGCTGCTGGTGTCCTTGCCTGAGTCCGCTCTTGCCAGAATCCTCTCCATCATAGACATCATCTGCTTCTTCACCTTGGCCTTGATCTCCTCGACGTCATACATGACGTCGTCCTCCACCAGCCTCACCCAGCCCAATTTGAACTTGGGGTGTAGCGCAGCTGCCAGGAGGAAGTCCATATCCTCAAAATGGGGACCAAACCGACGTTTGATCCCATCCTTGACAGCTAATACCAGTGGATGAGACATCTTGACATCGCTGCTTTCCATCTGCTCCTTCAACATTTTGAGAGAGATGGCCAGGGTGGGCAGGAGTCCTCCTAGACATGGAGTGTTGGCCAGGGACACAGGTGCTAACAAAGTCCTTCCACGAATCGGAGTCGACGACGTCGAGAGGCAACATGTTGCCCACAAATAAGGTGATCAACTAATTAAAAAGAAATAAAAATTTGTTACGTTTCATCATAACTGACTGACATTTGAGTGTAATTTAATGATTATAAATACTTCTAGACAAAGTTGTAAGATTTTTAATTGAATTTACTGACCTTCTCTTCAAAGAGAGCCTTGGTGACTCTGGACGGTCCAGCCATGGCCTCCCGTATAGTCGGCTGAACCATGGTCCTCTGCCTCTTGTCGTCGGGGCGCTCCTGAGGGTCTCCTCGCCGCTTCTTCTTTTTCTGGAGCTCCACCCCGTCCTTGATGCACTGGTCGAACTGGTTCTGGACGTGAGGGTGGCGCTTGGAGACATGTCGCTTGAGGTTGTTTTGGCTCTTGTTGCTTGTCGAGAGGATGTTCTTGTTCGGCAGGCACAGCAAGCACTTGTACTCCAGGTTCTGCTCACCCTTGGGGCCCAGGTATTCAAAGTATTTGTCCAGGTACGGCCAGGGATTGCCGGGTTCAGTTCTTCCGCTACGAGCTCCAGTTGCTTGACTTGAAGTTGAAGCACTAACATCAGTAGATTCTTCGTCTCCTCCAGGTGTTGAAACAAGTTTCAGTTCAGTCTCAGTCTCTTTCTGAGTCTTCTGGAGGAAACGATCCATCTTCTTTAGAACTTCAAATAAATCACTAAACACACTAAAATCACTAAAAAAGACCGTCCGGAATTGCTTAAAAATGGACCGTCGCTCCTCATTTCGGTCCTCACTGAGAAAGGACCGACTTTCCCGCTCACGGTCCTTAAAAAGGACCGAGTTCCTGGAGTTCGGTCCTTTTGGAACTCGGTCCTGCCCACCTTTGCATACAAGTACATTGAACTTGATACAAAAATAAGGCCAACATAGCCTTACAAAAATAAGGCCAACATAGCCACTTAACCTAGCATACAGGCATACTGTTTGATTATATCACCGGTCTGCATGAAAATCGATTTCTTTATTGTGAGTTGTGATTCTGAAGCAGTTCGCTACGCTGAATTAAAAAATGCTACCAGTTTTTTTCTATCACCCACAGTTTTAAAGTTATTAGCAAAACAATTTTGGGGCATTTTGTAATTTTTTACCTTTTTTATCTTTAATTAATTTCGTTTTTTCATATTTTTCAGATAGATAATTCCAACATTACGTCTTTAAAATTTTAATAATGGCTTCTAGAGGATGTACCCATAGTCCAGACATATTTTGTTATATTTGTGGTCGGTATGTTGTAAAACAAAGGACAAATGTAACGACCTTCATTAAGAGCTTATCATGCTTATTTTGGAATTAAATTAGGAGATCAAGACAAAAGTTGGGCTCCACACAAGGTTTGTCTTACGTGTGTTGCGGCACTAAGGAATTGGAGCAAAGGTAAAAAGGAAAGTTTGCCATTTGGGATCCCTATGGTATGGCGCGAGCCTAGAAACCATACCGACGACTGCTACTTCTGTTCTTGCAATGTTAAAGGTTATAATGCAAAGAATAAAGCGAGCCTTCAATACCCAAGTCTTCCATCTGCAATAAGGCCGGTACCCCATGGTCCAGAAGTTCCTATTCCCCGCCTACCCGAGAGTCTGGATCAATACAATTCAGATTCTGATTCAGCTCCAAATCCAGACAATGATGATGTTTATGAACAGCCAACAGCTGACCGAGATCCTAAACCATTAACCCAAGCCGAACTAAATGACTTAGTCAAGGATTTGAATCTGCCTAAGGACTCTGCAGAACTTTTGGGGTCAAGATTGCAGGAGAACAATTTATTGGCATCCGACACATACTTCGCTTGGTGAAGAAGGTAAATATATTTTGTTTCTTTCAGTTATTTTTTTATTCTTTCATAAACAAGCAATATGCTTGTCCAAGAGCTAGGAGCTATTTAATTCTGCTTTAATTAGATTTTACTCTGTCACCTAAAGATTTCGTGCTACAAGGGGTGTTGTAATACCTCATCTGTCCCCAAATGTTAACCACCCATTGATGGGAGGGGAGAGAGTATTTTGCTGGGAACGGGACTGGTTGTTATATATATTTACCCTACATTATTATGTAAGCGTTACTGTAGTCTATAACAACAAAATTTATGGTTTAGCATGTGCAATCCAATGTTGGTCTCGATAAGATGGTTCACATTTGGGGATAAATGGGGGATTTATGACACACCCTGTAGTAAGAAAACCCTACGTGATAGGGAAAAACTAACTATATTTTTGAGATCAGCGCACTCAAATTATATAGAATCACCAACTAGTTTGTAAAAATCGATCGACAAGTTTTCAAATGTGTACTGGTATAATTGATAAACTGTGTACCACTCTGAACACTCGTCCAGAAGCGTACGCTGTCCAGCAGAAAAGATTTGGATTTTTGTATTTCCTTTTAGTCCTGGACATCGACAGTCATCGACGGTCAGCTGAACATCTAGTAGAATGCTATCCGGCTGATCTGGAGAAAGAGCTGGTAACAGAAGTTGTGTAGTTCGCTGTCCTGATGAAACTCACCGAAAGTGAAACAGAATCCCAGACGGAACGTGAAGACATGTGCAATAGATTTTATCGGCATATGAACACAAACGAACTGAAAGGAACATTCCCAAACATGGAAATAGCAATGAGAATATACCTGTGTATGTTTGTCACGAACTGTTCTGGTGAACGTTCATTCTCGAAACTCAAACTGATCAAAAATTACCTTCGCTCCACAATGGGCTAGGAGCGCCTTTCGTCCCTGGCGCTGTTGAGTATAGAGCATGAGGTGTTGCAGTCGGTGAGTTTCGAGGACACAATCACGCAGTTTTCCAAACAAAAAGCCAGGAAGCGTCCTATGCAATATTCATTACAAATCTACACTCTATCTACAGTACAGTAAGCTGTACAGTTTAGCTGTTTATTAAGTGCATTACAACTGTGTAGCTGTTTATTAAGTACATTACAATAACTGTGTAGATGTTTATTAAGTGCATTACAACTGTGTAGCCTACTAGTGTAGCTGTATACACTGTATGTGTACATAGTTAAGTTATAGTCTTTAATATCACATTAATAAGCCGAATGGCTTCCGCATGTGTGTTTTGTGTGTGTTAAAAAAATATATCCGTTATGTGCATTACAAAATATTGTCATTCATTAACACACTAAAATAATACATCCCGAGAAATAGTTTGCCCAAGGCCCCGCACACTGTAAATGCGCCCCTGTGTGTGATGGAGCATGCTTGGTAGTTTTCTCACAATACCAATGAACGAACAAACAAAAAGGACGCTGGGAAAAGGTCGCGAGGAAAAGGGACTTGCAGGATGGACGGCATGGCGAACGAAGGGGCTTAAAAACAGTAAAAGATCCCCACCAGCAAGTTAAAAAATTAAGCAACTAGAAGAAAGACTCCAATGTAGTGTTTACTTTCTTTAAGGGCCCATTCCTTCATTATTAATTCATTATTTACTTTACTTTTTATTAATTTTCTCTTTATCCTTCATCATTCTCCTTACACTCGTTTCACTCGCTTTCGCTGTACTTTATAAGTACGGTAGACGTGACCGAGTGGAAAGCCGTCATCATTCAAACAATGAAAAGGAGACCGGGGGGGGGGATAATTATATGCTATTAACATTTTACTAACTTTATTTATACCGAAAACACTTAGTTAAACGGGGTAATGCGAGGGGGAAATTAACTTTAACATTTAAGTCGGAGAGAGACAAAAGAATATTCTAAATTTACAATTACATCTTAACACACAAAATCACCTTACTAAGCCCAAGGGCGTCCGATGACTGCCCTTTTTTGGGCATTTCTCTCTCTCGTCCCGCTTGGGCCGATTCATAGTGTTGCCAACTCGTATTTTATAATTTTAATATAACCATTTTTTATTTCTTATTTAATAAAATTAATTGAACATTATTAAATTTATAAACAAACATTTAATTCTTAATTAGACATTACTACACCAAGAAGAAATCAGGATTTATCTAATAACACTCATTAAGTGAACAATTGTATTTCTAAACCTCAGTTTAGTGATAACATATAAATTAGGTCCAGTTAAATTGGGCCTACATTGTGGTTTAAGACCTAGCATCAACTCATAGCTTAACAAAGGCTACGGTAAATTAACCTAACCAGTGGCGTACATAAGTGGGGGGCATAGGGGGCATAGGCCCCCATTGTAAAAATTATTACTACTCTCATTAAAGATATTTAAAAAAAAAGTATATCTTTCACCACTAATTCGTCGAATATCAGTTAGAGTGGCAAAACATTTGAATATACTTTCCAACAAGATGGAGTCCCTGCTCACAGAGCACGCCAAACTGTCACATTCCTTGAGAACGAAACACCGGATTTTATCGAACCCAATATGTGGCCGGCTAGTAGCCCCGATCTTTCACCACTAGATTATGGTGTTTGGGAAGCCCTGAAGTCCAAAGTTTACATCCCTCCAGTGGCGTGGTGGGACTCTCATCGCTGGTTGGGCCAGAGAGCATTTTGGCGCCCTCTCGAAATGATTCGAAATTTTTAATTTTAGCATTTTTTGACCGTTTTGAGACTGAGACGTATTTGTTTACATTTTTCGTTTTGAACGTTATAAACAGGACCAAACTGTTAGATTTTTTCAGTTAATAAATGTATAGAAATATAGGTTGTTTGTATGCAGAAAATATTATTATTACAAACTTCTTACAACAATAGAAAGCACAAAACGTTTTAAAACAATAGAAAGCACAGCACATGTGTGTCTTGTATGTGAAAATAAATACTTAACGTCTCTACTACATAATTAGGGCTTTCGAGAGAAATTTAGATGATTGACCAAATCGAACAATTAGCCGGTCTGTGTCTATCTAGTTTCTTTGCTATATTTCGTTCGACTGACATCAGCATTGTACCCAGCAACATCTCCTGCGACATGGAATTCCTTATGCACGTTTTGATTCGCTTCAATGCTGAGAAGGATCTCTCAGCCGTTGGATAGGCTTCAGTAAGACCCGTATCATGATTGAGTAGAGTGTAGGTGCTGTAAATCGTTTTTGTGTTGGATAATAAAGGGAATACGAAACTGAAGCTATAGAGCTCCAAGGCACATTCACATAATACCAAAAACAAGAAGAAAAATATTTGATGCTAAAATTTTATCTGTAAAATCGAATGTAGTTATATTTTCTTATAAAATACATTTATTAATACAATAAATATAGGCAATATTTATTTTATTTAAAAATTTCCATACAATTTTGGTATACATTTGGGCATAACTCCCCCCACCCCTTCAAAAATTTGTAATAATTTGGGGTTTCTATGTTGTAGAGTAAGTCTTCCTTTGTGTTCTGTGCAGTTTTGAAGAAATTCATAGTCTCCAATTTTTTTTTAGGAATTTTCTAAAATAGAAAGTTGTGTTTTTTGAAAAATGGATTTGAAAATTGTTTTACTTTACTTTATGAATGGTTATAGGTACCCCAAATTTTAAATCATAGCCAAAGATTATGATTAAAAATTTGTATTACTAATTTTAGTAATATGTAGCAGTCATATTACTATTATTGTTGGTTTTATAATTTTAAAATTTCAAAAATTCTAAAATCTGGCCCTGGTGCGGCGCCCTTTGAACCTCTGTTATGGCGCCCTTTGGCTAATCGTCTCTGGTCGGGCCAAACCTGTTTGGCCCATATGGCTACCACGCCACTGCATCCCTCGTATCAATATGAGAGACATAGATGAACTACGCGCAAGAATTCTGCTCGACTGGGAGAAGGTGTCTCAACGATATGTAAACAGGTGTATTGATCAGTGACGTCCATATTTGGAGGCCTGCGTTGAGCAGGAAGGGGGACACATCGATCAACTTCTCAATTAAGACGAACAACATGCTAAGGTAAGCATCTATGAAGTTTAGGAGCTCTAGTCCCCTTACTTTTTTTAATATGACAGTTTACTTCTAAGGGGTCACTTTTTTAATCCACCCTGTATATATATATATATATATATAATATATATATATATGGATATTTTTTGTAATATATCTGACATATTTTGAAGCATTACAATTGTGACCCACTAGAAAATCCACCATGGCCCACTGATTGGGAACCTATGGACTAGTTAGTGCCTTATTAAATGAAACATTTTACGATATCATAAGCACAAAACCTGCGAAAGTGTCCGGTGATTTCAAAATTAAATCCGTATGGATTAAGTTATCAAGACCTTTGTTTACATCCAAAACTAATTTTACGAATGTCACGTAAAATATAATGATTTAAAAGACTTAAAAAACTCTTTTTCCTTATTATTTCTAGTCTCTAAACTTAAACCGATTAGAGAAGTATCTTGAATTGAGAAAAGTATCTGTATCTCTGTATCTTGCCCGTATCTTAAAACCCATCTTTGGTAACGAGTTACTTTTCAAAAGTAACTTTTCCAATTCTGACTAAGACTTCCTAAATGTTGTTCTATATTTGGTATTAGTTTCATGAATTACTACTAGTACAGTACAATAGTAAACATATTACTTTACCTGCAAAAATCGTTCATTATATCCAACATGGCTTTTAACAGGGTCGAAATACTGGTAGATTTCTTTGTGAGTGCCAAATGTCGCTAGCTAAATTATTAAAAAAAAAGGAGTATAAATTGATATTAAAGATAAATTTATGATTAACAGTCATAATAATGTTGGTAGTTTGTTAATAAGAGAATGCTTAACAATTTCATTATTTCTGAAAGCCATCGCGATCAGCATACGTGCTACCACTAAGCTTACTGCTTATACTATACAATATTTCTCCACCAAACATTTAAAACTAGTAATTAACAATGTAAAAATAATCTCTTAATGAATTAAAAGTGTTTGCAAACTAAACGAGATTATTATTAATAATAAATGTTAATATGAAATTATGATTCACTTACTTCTAAAAGTTTTTGAGATGTCCAAAAATTAATATTTAAATACATATAATTAGGGCCACCATTGTTTAATTTTATCAGCTTTGGAATAGGAAATAGTAATATTTTGTTATTTGAGAGCGTTAAGTAAATATCCATAGTTGCTATTTATATAAAAATCGATTCAGAGTGAAAATAGCTCGAGTGTTGACAAATTACTGAAAAAAAAGCTTCTTTCATTTATACGAGGGCCACTCAATATATTTTGCCCCACCTTTTTTTTTTCTTTCCAAGTTTCCTTGTAAGTTCCAGAAATTTTGTGCACAAGTAGTTACATACCTTTTTTACAAGTTTTTATTTTTCCACAGTCTCCATCCTTTTCTACGGCTTTCCTCCACCTCGAAACAAGGGCCTTTATTCCTTGCTGGTAAAAAGTCCGCTGGGTTCCGCTGGAGCCACCTCTTAACCTCCTCAACAACCTCATCGTCACTCTGAAACTTTCTTCCACGAATAGCATCCTTCAATGACCCAAACAAATGGAAGTCTGAAGGTGCCAGATCCGGGCTGTATGAAGGGTGGGGTAACACAGTCAAGCGCATTTTTGTGATGGCCTCTCTTGTTTGCAAACTGTTGTGTGGTCTTGCGTTATCGTGCAAAAGGACGTCTTCCAGTTTTCTCTCCGGTTGAACTCGTTTTATACGTCTCTGTAGGGTAGCAATATATGCCTCTGAATTGATTGTTTGTCCTTTCTTCATAATGTCCACCAGAATCACCCCTTTCATGTCCCAGAAGATGGTGTCCATAACTTTTCCTGCAGAGGGAGCCATTTTGAACTTTTTCTTGCGTGGGGAGTCTGCTTGATGCCACGCCATGGATGGGCGTTTTGTTTCAGGTTCAAAATGGTGTACCCAAGTCTCATCCCCAGTCACAATTCGTGAAAGGAAGTTATCCCCTTTTGTCTCGTATCGATCCAACGACTCGGAAGCAATTTCTTTTCTTTGGTCTTTATGATCTTCAGTCAGTTGGCGAGGAACAAACCGTGAACACACTATTGAGTATTCCAATTGCTGAATATCGTATTCACACTTCCTTCACTAATTCCTAGCTCCAGTGATAACTCCTTGTATGTGACGTGCCGATTTGATCGAATGATGCTGTTAGCACGTTGCACAGTGTGAGATGTCACAGCCGATGCTGGGCGACCGCTGTGTGGCTCATCATCGAGGCTGGTTCTCCCTCTCTCCGATGATCTCACACGTTTAGACCAGCGTCCAACTGTGCTTCGATCAACAACAGCATCTCCGTAAACGTTTTGTAGACGTTTGTGAATATTTTCAACTGTTTCCTTCTCTGCAGTTAAGAACTCGATAACAGCTCTCTGTTTACGACGCACATCACTGTCAGACGCCACTTTCGAAACTGCGTTAACTATCGGTTTTATACAAGGGCGTTTAAAAACGGTGTTATACAAGGAGGGGGGGTTCAAACTGGAAAAATCCGGTTATGTGAAGCTCAGAAAGTTCAAACTTACGGCCCAAAAGACAATTCAGCCCCATGGCCTATTATTTTAGCTAAGAAAAAAGGGTGGGGCAAAATATATTGAGTACCCCTAGTACATATTTTTGCAGAGAAAGTGAAAGTAAAGTGAAAGTAAGTTTTTTGGAGCAAAAGGTGTTACAGCTTCAAATCAATGAAACCCACAAAGCAGGTGGGCGAAATAGTAAATTTTGTCGTATTTTTAAAAGTTGAGTTTTCGTTTTGTAATTAACGAATAACTCTGGTTTTTAAATGTGTTAGTTAAAAAGTCTTCTTTTATTTTAGTGAATATATGTATGTCTTTAATTACGAGAGTTTAAGAGTGCCAACGGAGCCAAAACTCTGGGATGGTATTGGCGTTTTAAAGTCTTAGTTTTCGCTATTTCCTACTTAAGGCATCATTTCTTATTCTAAATCCCAGAATATATGTTTTTCTTTGTCAGATTTCCTGTCAGTTTATATCGTTAAGGTTTTCTACATGATTTCCCTCCAGTTATACTGTAGAGCTTGTCAAACCTGGGACTACGACAGGTCAGTTAGACACACTCCGAAGCTAATCTCTTGCACAAATTGTTAGGCTTGGTACTTAATTAGAGGTAGTTTGCTTGGGAAATGGAATTTTTTTATGTAATTTAACATTAACATAAGTTATTGAATCTCCTGAATTAGAACTGTAACTAGGCTACCCAGTTGGTCCTAAGAAAGCATGCATACCAAAGCTGGTTGAAAGACTGCAGGGCCGCTTTTAACATTTCTGAGGCCCGAGACACAAAGCAAAGATGGAGCCTCCCCCATTGAAAACAAGAGTAAACAACTAGCTGATCTTTTTCCTTGTCTCATCTACCCTCTGAGCAGTCCAGCATGCTCTTAAGCACACACTTCTACCTCTATTCCTCACTACACATACATGCATCTTACACACTACACAATTTTTTAAGAATTAAAAAAAATTTAAGAGTAACTTTCTTTTTGTTTCTGGCTCTCTTTTCTTTCTATATGGAGGAGTGTTTTTGCTGGCGTTCGCCCTTGGCTCCTCCTTCCTGCATAAAAATACACACATATAACTGTACCAAGAATACAATCAAAACACCTTTCTGGCCTTCTTAGAGTCAAAATCAGTTATAATTTGTTAGGAAAATATTTTCTATAATCTTGTTCGACTGACATCAGACCTTATGAATAAAGAATTATGAATGCACGTCTGACCGGTGTGAACGTCATAAATGTGTTTATTGGGTGGCGTAACCGACTTAGGCTTGTTCCTAACACAATTGTATCTTGTCGATGTTCTTGTACCTGAAATAAGTAAGCTATTGCTGTTCCTGCCGTCGCTATTGGATACACGTTCCCATCTCGAGCGGCTCTGAGGAGATCGAGAAGAGAATTGATGGGCTCGAAGAATGAAGGCGCTGCGAACACGGCACACAAATTGCCCGAGTATAGAGCTGTAATTAGAATAAAAATTATAATTACAGCCTTCAAAAATTAGTCATTATTATGAAAATGTAATGCGAGAAAACCTACCGCGATACTAGTAAAAGATTGGTAATTAATTAGTGCGTAACAAATAAAAAATGGGTACATCTCATCGAACACAGGTTTCTGAAAAAAGAACATGAGGTGAATTATTTTATTCAATTGTGAGGGTGTTGCATGAATTTATGTACAGTAGAGAACCGATCCTAAGCGCAATTGTTTTGCACGGTCTGGCTCTTCGCGGGAAAAAAATTTAAACCATTAAAATCTGATGCCGCCAGCCAATCACAGCGCTAGTTAGGGACGCAGAGAGACGCGGGGCAAGCGTCACGGGGTATCTCTTCCGTTCAGTATCTACTGTGACATCCTTTTGGCAGGTTATACGCGGTTTACTATTCTTTGTTCTATACCTACGTCATGGTTTCCACGCGTCCTCCTACATTGCTTGAAGGCCACCAACAAGCCAAGAAGAAAGGAAGCTACTTCACCGAGTTTAAGCTGGAGACCTTCGAGTGTCTGAAGAAGGGTCAGAGTCAGGCATCAATAGCTCGCGAATTACAAGGGGGCAATTCACGAAGATGAAGAGGGTCCTCTACATCTGGATGGGGGATAAATGGAAAAACAACATCCCCATCTATGGCAACATCATCCGGGAAAAGGCGGCGCATCTGCAAACAATCATCGATCAGGAGCAGGATGCCCCCAAACAAACCGTTCATCGCCTCATCTGGTTGGCTGAACCGCTTCGAGGGTTGTTATGGGCTTCATTTTGTGACGAGTTAGGGGGAGAGTGCCAGAGCTGACCACGCTGCTGCTTTAGCTTATCCAGCCTAATTTGCTGACATCATCGAAGAGGGTGGATATACCGCGCAACAGGTGTTCAACGCGGACGAGAAACATCTTTCCAAACAAAACCTTCCTGATGAAGGAGGAAAAGACGGCAAAGGTCCGCCTCACCTTTTTGTTCTGCTCGAGTGCAACAGGTGACTTCAAGCTGCCTTCTGTGCTGGTATACCGTTCTTTCTGTCCCCATTCCTTTAAGAACGTCACCCGTTTCCCTGTGGTATGTCGAGCTAACAGCAAGGCCTGTTTTTAAAAAAACAAGATAGGCTTATAGTGATTGTCTCTCAACCTGGCGATCTGGTGAAAATTTCCTATCAGATTTAGTGCCTTGGTTGACGACAAAAACCTACACTTTTTCGGTAGAAAAATGTATGTGTACGTCTTCAAAAAAACCTTGTTAAATAGTATTCAGCTAAATTATTAAATTTATTTGCCTCCGGTATTAATCGTAACCTATGGTAAAGAGAGAAAACACCTATAGGCTACGCACCTTTTGTTTTGTTGAATTGACGGTTGCCTACTTTTTTGTTTGTTGATGTAGGTTATTAGGCTACGCAAGACGTCTGTTTTTGTAATCAGCTAACACAGGCAATTTACTGTATCTAATTGTTTCACTGGGATAGGTCTATCCTACTGTTTTCTTAATTCATTCACTCAGAACTTGTAGAAAGTTTTAACACATCTTTCCCGCCTTGAGCAATGCTGCCAACCAGTCGAGCTCTGAGTTAAAATTTTGTGTAACTAGTTTTTTTTTTGTTTACGTTAGCAGAGGGAAAATCACCAGATATATACAGTAATTACATATTTCCATTTCCTTTACTTTTCTTCTCGAAATGGTTTTGATGATGTCGGTGATGGAAAATTTGGTATGGAAAATACGTTCTCTTACATGGTTAATGTAGGCCTCATGGTCTGGTCTCTGTGATAGTAGGCCCAATGCCTACATATATTTTTGTTCTTTAGTTCCACCTATGGTAATATTCCCTCTTTCCAATGGGATCCATCCCAAAGCCAGAGGCAATTTGTAGTTATACGATATAAATTAATATTTTGTATTAAATTATGAAATAAGGTACCGTATATGGTACTGCAATGTAGGCTTGTTTAAGCCTGGGGTTAAAATAGGCCTTGTTGTGAACTATACTGTAAACGTATAACAGGCGTGTATAATTTTTCCATAGCGTGGATAACGTCAGTCATATTTGCGTTTGGTACCAGCACAACTTCATTCCCGCTGTGGAGGTGCACCTGAAGTTCAAGAACATTTCCACCAGTCATCTTGTTCATCGACAATGCCTCCAGCCTTCCTGAAGGATAGTGCTAACAGTGATAACTTCCACCCCAAGTTCTTCCACCCCCCCTTCCCCTCTAACACCGTTTCTCTCCTGCAGACTGTACACGAAGCAGGTTCTACGGGAGGAGATGCTCCTTTTTTCTAATGGCAAGGGGAGGGAAGCGTGTGATTTCTGGAAAAAATTCAACATTAGACATGCCACCTCCATCATCAGCGACCGATGGAACAGTCACCCTCTCTTGCTTTAATGGGGTGTGGAAAAACCCTTGGCCAGAAATCATCTCCAACTTCGAGGATCTCCCTGACGGTCATGCCAAGGTGCAAGCCATCATCAGAATTGCGAAGAGTGTCCATGGGTGAAGGATTTGGCGACCTGGAGGCAGACGATGTTGAGGAGCATCTTGAGAATCACCGCAATGTTCTGACCCCTGAGGAAACCCTTCAGATGTCTGAAGCTGCCGCTGAAGCAGCCTTTGTCAGTAATGAAGAAGTTTGTAGAGTTCGTGAACTCTGGCCTTGAAATTGCTGACAGTAACCCCAATTTCAAAGGGTCATAAGAGTTTATCACGCGAAGAAAGCCCGTGAAGTTTATCTGAAAGATATCGAGTCTCGGTCTTGCCAGAAGAAAATCATAGACTTCTTCGGTTCAGTTTAGTTTAATAAAAGTTCGTTGTCATTTCTCGTCTTACTTTTTACTCAAATGTACTTCAAATGCACAGTAATTGTGACTAAAAGAAGGAATTTGGGTTCTTTTTATTTATTTTTATTATTATTATTTTATGTACAGAATTCATTGTCTTGGAACGTATCTATTTTTTCCCATAAGAATGTTAACAAAATTCTACACGATCCAAATCTACGCGAGGTCTCCAGGAACGTATAGCCGCGTTCAATCGGTCGTCTACTGTACAGTATTTCAATATCCCACTTGAGAATTGGTATAAATAGTGCAAATTTGCAAATTCCAAAATGGATTTTTTTTTTATCGTCAAATCTTTTCGACCAGTCAACTTTTTTTTGATAATTTATTACCTGTACTATGCAGAAATGAGATTAAAAATTAGAATTTCACGTCTTTTCGATTTCTCTGGAAGAAGATACTAGATTTTATTTCTAAATTTTTGTTCATTTGTCCTCGTGAGCTTTGAAATAAGGTACAGATTTTGAAATTTAAAAATAAAACCTGGTATCTTTTTGTTATTTAATTGCCGAAGTTTAAGCAAAAAAATGGTTAATTTATATACCTACATAGTGAGAAATTGTTCATTCCAAACTACATTTGACTTATTTACAATAATCATTAAACAACTTACCAGTAATGATTATACACGTCAGAAACCATATTCCCAGAACTACCCTTATGGAGGAAGATTCACACTTTATTTTATTTCCTTGGATGACCAGTGTTCGAAACGTGTTAAATAAATAATAAGAGAAGTAAGTCCCAAACCCAAAGTAGGAAAAGTTCAGCTGCTCTTCTTCTTTTAAAATTTGTTTCAGGAAGGCCATGTCAATTAGCATTATGGCAAATCCCATAATAAAGAGGGAGGCAAATATCAAGCACCAAACCTGATAAAATAGTTAGTTTTTATTAATTTTTTTTTATACTTTTACATGCACTACAGTACACACACACACACACACACACACACACACACACACACACACACACACATATATATATATATAATATATATATATATATATATATATATATAAAACGAGCCCACCAACAAACATTTTTATTATGGAGCAGATCTTTCGATAAGTTCACTTATCATCTCAGTACTAGAAATATACTGATACATGAGCATCGGCCAAATTCAACCGATACTTTTCCCATACCACAGTCTAAATATTCATAAAATTAATGAAATGAAATTATCATAGAACAATTAAAATTCATTTCATCCGTAAAATAGTGATACTGTCTTCCCAGACACCAGAGCAGGCCAGATAAAACGAGTAAGCAGACCAATCAGATTCACATACTGTAGTTCCATTGCATCTGAATTACGAGAAAGTGATCTAGAAGCAAAATATGAGTTCGATTTGAGTCAATATTTTGACGAAATAATAAAAAATGTATATACTGAAGGTCACCCAATAAAGAGTGATAACTTCAAAAAACTTTTGTAAAGGGGAAAACGTGACATTTTACATATTTAGAAACGATTCATATTTTCAGAAGAAATCCAAAATTAAATAATTATATGTCTCTCCATATTTTAAATATTCATATAATCTGGTATTTTTTAAGTGTAGTAGCTTCACAAACTTTAACTTAGGTACATACGAGAATATTTAGTATATTTATTTCATTTGTTATATAACTGTAAATATTTAGAACAGTTTAGTAAATGCAGTGATGATAATAAGCTCTGCTACATAATAAAAATGGATTTTGTCGGACTGCTTTATAATATATATATATATATATATATATAATATATATATTTTAGAAAGAAAGGTTGCGGAACTCTGCCATAAAGTTTCTACAACCTTTGCCATTTGTTACCCTCATCCCACCCTGTGACTATCTCAATTCCCCCCAAAATGCGTCCTTCTTATTCCTAAAATTGTCATGTAACAAAAAAAAAATAAAATAAAATAAAACCGGAATGAAAATAAAAACATGAAATTTCCTTCTGCATGTTCAAAAAAAAAAAAAAAAAAAAAAAAAAAAAAAAAAATATATATATATATATATATATATATATATATAAGCAAACAACCACAGGGAAAAGGAAACACAAAGTCCGAGCGCTTTCGTGATATATTCACATTATCAAGGAGGAACAGAAAATAGACAGAGATTACAAAGTAAATGAGTTAAATAGACAAGCAAAAAATTCACAATCGGCACCTCAAATTAAAGGCCTTAAAGCCTTCTAAAGATTTTTTCAATTGATAACATAATCTGTAGGCTGCTAAATTACTAAATAAAAAGAAGTATATAGATGAAATTAGACAAAAAAAAACAATACAGAGAACAAAAATTATTATAATGGTTATTAACACTAATATTTAATTAAAGCAGGCAATTAATTGGCAAGAATTTAATGAAAAACAAATAGATAACGTAGATAACAAATAGATAACATAATCTGTAGGCTGCTAAATTACTAAATATAAAAGGACTATATAGATGAAATTAGACAAAACACCAGTACAGAAAACAAAAATTATTATAATGGTTATTAACACTAATATTTAATTAAAGCAGGAAATTATATGTTAACAGTTCTTACAATAATATTTATTTATTTAACCAGGGCAAACCATTAAGGGGCAAGAATGCAGTCAAGAAAACAGTAGGCCCTTCGCCAGCTTTCTGACAATGCACGAATCTACAGTAATTTATACAACCCAGGACTAATATTAAGGACCAAATCCGCATTATTCTTGATCACACTTGATTCCAGTATATTTCTGCTAACAATAGATTTACTAAACCTTAATTTGGAAGCATTTTTCCAATCAATGGGATGATTAGTATCTCTTACGTGAATGAAAATGGCGTTAGATTCCTGGCCACTTCTTATACTGTATTGATGCTGTTTAATACGTAACTCAAGGGTCTTACCAGTTTGGCCAATGTAAAATTTATTACATATTGTGCAAGGGATTTTATATACACAACCATGTTCACTTAACGGGGAGTTCTTAATCAATGAATTCTTAATTACATCTAAATTTTTGAACGCAATATTTACGTTAAAAGTCCTCAGCAGATTCGGCAGATCAAGGAAATTTTCTCTGAATGGTAACACTAAAACATTTTTTGTGTTATAAGGAATCTTATCCTTTACTTCGTAGAAGGTTTTCTTTGCCATTTTTGTTCTCTGTATTGGTTTTTTTGACTAATTTCATCTATATACTTCTTTTATATTTAGTAATTTAGCAGCCTACAGATTATGTTATCAATTGAAAAAATCTTTAGAGGGCTTTAAGGCCTTTAATTTGAGGTGCCGATTGTGAATTTTTTGCTTGTCTATTTAACTCATTTACTTTGTAATCTCTGTCTATTTTCTGTTCCTCCTTGATAATGTGAATATATCACGAAAGCGCTCGGACTTTGTGTTTCCTTTTCCCTGTGGTTGTTTGCTTATTAATAAGATCACGTGTTATTTTGTGATTTTAGTGCATATATATATATATATATACACACAGTATATATATATATATATATATATATATATATATATATATATATATAATATATACATATATATATATATATATATATAATATATATATATATATATATATATATTAAAGTGAAAAGCATAATGCATACATATAAAAAATAACGCTAACTGAAACTACAACACTTAATTTATAAAATTCCTCTCTATAAGCATGTTATTAAAAGGGTTTTTAACTATGATTGTTTTGTGCGCGATGTGTCTCGCGTGATTTAAAAGTATATCAACAAAAACTAAATATTATCATGTTCATCCGCGAAAACATGCAAGCCTACGTGCTTGATTTATTAAGTGATCATATATTTGATTACATATTTAATAAATATTAAAATATAATCTAAGTTAATGACGTTTTTTCACAGATAATTTAGTTCTCCTTCCAAACACTAGATGGCTGAAGAGAGAAAAAGTTAATTTTTGCTATAATTTTCAACTCACGGGGAACGAAAATGGTGTGACGACAGCTAAAGCTAAATTTTTGTATTCAGGAGCTTTTGACACCAGCGTTGATCCTTCTGTGTAGTAAGGTTTCGAGAAATCTACCACAGTATCACGGATTTCTAGAACAGAAATTTTTTTGATGTGACTGCTGAGCCTTCCTATAACTAGTCAGTTCACGTTCTCTTTGTAAAATGTAAATAATTCCTACAAAAAACTTTGAACAGAAAAGTTTAATCCAGTGAAAGCTGGGTCCATTTTGACCCACTGGCTTGGAATATGAAGCTCAGAATTTTGAAGTTATTTTTGAGTTATTTTAAGAGTTTATTAACTGACTAACTTTCTTGCATTTCACCAAAGCCTACGAACAAATAGTCAGACCACACTTCTATAAAATTCACTATGACGATTGTGAAATCAAGAAAAATTCCAGTTGGTCAAAAATCTTACTAAATAGCAGCCATCAAAATTTTTAGTTCAGTATCCAAAACCAATCGGTTAAATTGTGAAGCTGTGTTTAAAATCTAATTCGTTTATGAGCTTCAAGTACTAAACTTTTACTGCCCTAAAAATTTCCGTTCAAAATTTGTTTTACAAATTATTTATCTGTACTATAGAAAGGGAGTCCTGTCCGTCCGTTGTCCGACACCATGTATTTACTATTAAGCGATTGTACAGTAAACATAGAAATAAATGCGCTTTGCTTTGTTTCAACTTCTTACTCTAGTACGTTAAGATTTTCATTGTTTAATACAATGGATTCGGATGTGAAGCTTAAGATTTTCATGGCTGCTTTCTTTTCTATAGTTTTATTGACCGAATAATTGAACCCCCAATTATTGACGGTTCAATTATTCGGTCAATAAAACTATAGAAAAGAACGCAGCAATAAAAATCTTAGGCTTCACATCCTAACCAATTGTATCAAGATCTGTGAAGCTTAAGATTTTCATGGCTGCGTTCTTTTCTATAGTTTTATTGACCGAATAATTGACTTCCCAGTAATTGGGGGGCTGAAGGCCTGTGGAGCCCACTTTTGCTAGTACGTTATAATTTGAGCGTGGACTTACCAGGTGTAAATAAGCTCTGGTTTCACAAAAGTGTATGAAATTTTGTGCAAGCGTGGAGGCAAATTCAAAATACTGAAGATATACTGTATACAGTTTTTGGTAGAGGGAGTATTTTAATCTGTACATTTTGGTGACTCCTTGTAAATGTCCCATGCAGTATAAGCAATGAATTCAAATTAATCCAGTAAAAGTTCTTGTCTTTGCATAAATTGATTCATATAGTTTATCTCTTTTTATTAGCAGGAACTTGTCACAATTTAATTAAATGTGTGTGTGTGTGTGTGTGTGTAAAAACAAACTATTTCTTTTAGAGATAGTCTCAGTTTACACACACACACACACACACACACACACACGAAAAAAATCCTTTGAAATTAAAAAATCAAGTATGCATTCGAGAGAGCCCAAAATCTTTTTTGCCTAAATATTGTTCTTTGTCTCATTTTCATCTACAAGTAGATACCTTATTTATGTTATTTCTCTCCTTTTCTCCGTCACTACACAGCACACATGAAATGACTTTGAGCATGAATGACAAGTTAATGCTGTAAGTTAAGTCCCTTATTCACAATTTTGCTATGACCACTAAGAAAATTTGACTTCTTTAAATTGAATTAACTTATTTTTTAATAAAATTCATTTTCACAAAAAAAAAAAAAAAAAAAAAAAAAATAAATTATATTTAGCAATAAATATAATTTAATCGACATATCACCTTAATTTCTGACCATTTATAGTTATTTCGTGGATAGCCATGTGAGCTTCGTGTCTGGCGACGAGGCCAATTAGGCCTGAAATACTTCCATCAGCCGCTGGACCTCCCCACCTTCCATCTTTTGGGTGAACAACTTCAAATCTGAAGAGGTTTAACAGATTTTGGTATAAGGTCCCGTTAACAGGCCATCGTATTTAATAAAGCCTTTATTATATTTACATTTTTTCCCCTCAGAGTTTGACCTCCGAAACACCTTAGCTATTAGGCGTCGGGCGGCACAATGACGAATGTGCCAAAATAAAGTTTTGAGAAAAACGGCTTTAAAGTTTATGAAAGTTTAAATACTCATAACTTTATTAAAATAGATGTAATTCGATGTTTTTCTTAATTTTACAAGTAATTTTATAAACACTGTATGAGAATGATTAAATGATAAAACAGAAGCGTTTAAAGTTTTTATAAGGTAAAATGGCAATAAGGGTGCAGGCATTGTGCAATGTGCAGCGTGGCAAACGTTTAATTTTCTGCCCCGAGAACAAGGCGAAATATATCTTGAAGATAAATGCATTTGCAGTGATATAATGGCGAATACGCTAAAAGAGGACCTGGTACATGATAGAGGAAACATTGAAGTTTACTAATACTATGGCATAGAAAACGGAATTTTCGCCAGTTGGTTGATTCGTCATTGTGCCGCGCGACTCCTCATATGTAAGAAGGGACCTGCAGCTTAACATGGAATCCGAGCCACGATCCCACCCTCGGAAGAGCGTACTCTGACGGGATAATATATATATATTGTGAATCACTATAATATACAAGCGGAAAATCCTGGATAAGTTATATTAAACAACAGTGTTGCTAATTCTTGAATCCAATAAGTGAATAACTTCATATATTAATTAGTTCTGACTCACGTAAAATTGTAGACCTTTGAGAGCTCTTTAACAATATTCACATCGACCCCTTCCCACGGTGCCAGTTCTCCATTTTTGAGGGTTCTTTGACGGAAATATACGATGTGGTTGTTAGCAGCTACTTTGAGCTTCCTTCCATGCAAATTTGTGTATTTCTGGACGATCGTTGGGAAGACAGGGTGTCTCCTAACGTGCATTTTAATACCATCCTTAAAACCCTCTGAAAATGCCATCCATCCAATATCTTCGAAACTGAAGGCAATGGTGAAAGGATAATTTAAAATAATTGGAATTATATATAAAAATAGAACGTAAATATATTTGGAGTCTGTGTACATATGATTACAGAAGTTCATAAACTTTGTGAGAAAAAAATACTGTAAGTATTAAAGATAAGTAAAATCAATAGGTTGCCTCAAGACGCCGTTCAAAAATTACGTAACGCTACTTTTGCTAAAACCTGACACCCCGCCCCCCTGTAACGTTCCGTAACGTGTGGGGTGGGGGAAGTGTTACATAACATCGTAGGGGTTGTCTGGTCTAGCGTTACAGAACGACGTTCCTGGAGGATCTGGGGTGTCAAGTTTCAGCAAAAATAGCGTTACGTAATTTTTGAACGGCCCCCAAGATGCTTCGCCAATTCATCTTTTTTTGTAACTGCTCAGACCAGTTACTAACTATACCCTCAAATATCGTAGCAAAAATAATAAGTAGTTACTCAAAAAGAAAAATATCGATAATTAAAATTTATTGAAGTTTATGTATTTATTCTTAGATGTTTCAACTCCTTTCGTAAGAACAATAATCTGTATATTGTACGAGTATCTTCTTCGGTGACACATCTGCGTATCAGGGCTAAAAAGCGCCACGTCTACTGTATGTGTATGTCTGTGACGTCTTGCGCTTTTAACCCTGACACACAGACATAGGCTATCATCTTTACAACACGTTCTACACTCTGCCCCAACAGCCTTAGGCACACTTACAGAAATTACGAAAGCTGATTGGGAACAGTTCAAAATACAGACTGAGGAACAATTCACCACATTAAACAGCACACCCATCACAAACATCAATACAACACTCAAGACATTTAATCAGATCATCAATAATGCAAACAAATACATACCCAAGGGCAACATTAGGAAATACAATCCAAATTACACTAGAGAAATAGCCCGCCTCATAAGGCAACGTAACAACCTCAAACATAACACAAAAACACCACACACAGAAGCCATGAAACAGCAGATACAATAGCTCAACACAGAAATAAACAACAAATTTAAAGAAAAACAAACAGAAATATTTAGGAAATTCATAACAACACTAAACCACTCCACAGATACATCCAGGTATACAAGACTATAAACAGCATTACCCACTCTAACAGCGGCATTTACACCTCACACGCGGCTATCTGTCGCAGCCAAAATAATATCCCAACATATACACAACAGCTAACATTCTAGTCAATCACTACGCAAAGATAAGTCACTTAAAGAGAGACAACAACAACCAGAAACACGCAGACAGACAAACAGCCAGACACAAGAAAACCTACAGACTCGACACGACCATTACACCCTTCAATACAGACCAGACCACCAAGATCATCAAAAACATTAAGAATTCGGAGGCTACTGGACCAGACAACATATCTAACATACACCTTAAACACTTGGGCCCACAGGGAATACTATCCCTCACAAACATCAGCACATATTCATACCAACACTATATTATTCCTGACATATGGAAACAAGGTAAAGTTATTACACTACTCAAACCAAACAAAAATCCAACAGAACCAGCTTCCTTTAACCCATTACTTTACTATGCACACCTTCCAAAGTAACAGAAAGACTAATCTTACAAATCACCAACCCACACATACCACTATCGCCACCTCAACATGGATTCAGACCTCACCACTCAACCACGACATTACTCACTAACCTCACGCAGCACATCATGGATGGCATCAACTCCAGACGACCAGCTCAAACGTACACTATTAGCAACAATAGACATTAGTAAAGCATTTGATGCTATACAGATGTTGTGTGTTTTGCTTTATTGGGCCTATTTTCAGCTACTGTATCATTATTAGTATTCTTTATTATTATCCTTTTCTCTATACCTTATTAATGTTGGTATGTGTTATTAATTGTTCTTTTCTGTTCTTTTCAGCTGTAATGTTGATTTAGTTGAATAAACCCTTACTATAGGGATTTCGTTTGATTGAAACCTACACCACAATACACTACAATTTATTCAACTAAATGGATAAAGTTATACGCCTGGACAAGTTTGACGTGGCTACCTCTGATCCTTATGCTGCAAAGCTATAGAAGTTATGGTACATGAATTTTCGTTACTTTCTCACTACTATTTCTGAACTGACACCAAACAGGCTGGAAGTATATACTGTATCTGTACATTGGGCCCAATGTTGCAGATATAATTGAGGGATGTACAGACTACTACAGGGCTATTGAACTATTACAGGCTGCTTATGTGAAAACTCCCAGCGAGATTCACGCTCGTCACTTGCTTTCAACCCGAGTGCAACTACCAGATGAGTCAATCGACCAGTATCTTCAAGCACTCAACGGCCTTGCTGTGGATTGCAGCTTCAAGGATGTGACTGCTGCAACCTATCGTGATGAGTCTATCAGAGATTCATTTATACGCGGCCTAAAGTCTCCGAATATTCGTGCACGGCTGCTTGAGAATCAGCAGCTTGACCTGGCAACTGCTACGCAGCAGGCCCGAGCGCTGGAGCAGGCGCTGCTGAGATCGGAGTCGTACTTGGCACCGCCATGCGCGGCTGGACTTACAGCGGCTGCAGCATCTAGCGATTCTGTTTTGCCCGCCGTTCCGAACAGTGATGATGAAGACGAAGTTAAACCTTTGGCTGCCGCTGCTGCCTCAAAACTCACTGCGAAAAAGAGGCAAGCATGCTACAATTGTGGTGGCCCACGTCATCCTAGAGATGATCGGCAGCTTTGCCCTGCACGTGACGTTGTGTGCCGCAAATGCGGAAAAGCCGGGCATTTCGCTAAGGTCTGCCGTTCTAAAGTACGCTTCCCTTCGGCTACATCCTCAGCTATAGTGTTGGCGTCTACTTGTGCTACTGGCGACTTACTACCATCTACTGTTGCTGTCCAGGTGAATGAGAATGAACGATTACTACGAGGGCTGATCGACACCGGTAGCTCGGAGAACTTCATCAACGAGACAGTAGCGTCATCTATGCGGCTTCTCATACATAAGCGCCCGTCTGTAGTTTCTATGGCTTCTGCGTCTTTTTCGGTGGAACTGTCCGGCTATTGCGTCGCCAATCTGTCACTGAATGGCCGTGTTTATGACAACGTCAAACTGACTGTGCTTCCTAATTCATGCGCTGAAATTATTCTCGGCTTGCCTTTCCTGAAACTACACAAAAGCGTCAGCGTGAACTATGGCGGCGGTGAACCGTCACTAAGTGTATGTGCTCTATCTAAGCTTAAAATTCCGCCCGTGAAACTGTTCAAAAATTTGTCACCCGAATGCCGCCCGATTGCTACTAAATCCCGCATTTACAATGCTGCGGATAACGCATTTATCGAATGTGAAGTTAAACGCCTGATTCAGGAAGGAGTGATTGAAACGAGCGACTCGCCATGGCGCGCTCAGGTGGTGGTTACTTCAAGTGAAAATAGAAAGAAACGTATGGTAGTGGACTTCTCCCAGACGATAAATCGGTACACTCTTCTCGATGCTTATCCTCTGCCAAGGATCGAAGACGTGGTCCATAGCATCGCGAAGCATCGCTTTTTCAGTATTATCGACTTATCTAGGGCTTATTACCAGATTGAAATTTGCTCCAATGATCGCCCGTACACCGCGTTCCAAGCTGGAAATAATCTTTACCAGTTTAAACGAATACCAATGGGTGTTACCAATGGGGTCTCAGCTTTCCAACGCTTCATGAACAAATTCATCGCTGATAACAACCTATCCGGTACGTACGCCTATCTCGATGATATTACTATCTGCGGAAAGACGAAGGAGGAGCACGATCGCAATCTGGCTCACTTCATGCAAGCCGCTTCCCGTTACAACCTCTGTCTCAATTCAGACAAGTCAAAGTTTTCACTAACCTGCATCGATGTTCTGGGCTATCGTATTTCTGACGGTGTTCTGAAACCAGACCCGGAACGAATGAGGCCGCTATTGGAGCTACCTGTACCTTCCAGCAAAAAATCTCTCCAGCGCTGTTTAGGCTTATTCGCCTATTATGCTAAGTGGGTGCGTAACTACTCGCAGAAAGTGCGTCCGCTAGTAGAATGTCACCGGTTTCCGTTGTCCTCTGCTGCCATTCTTGCTTTCGAAACTTTAAAGGGTGACATCGCCGAATCCTCAGTGAAAGTAATCGACGAGCAGCTGCCCTTCTCCATTGAGTCTGATGCATCGGATGGAGCAATCGGTTCTGCACTATTACAGTCCGGCCGCCCGGTTGCCTTCTTTTCTCGCTCATTGAATCGGGCTGAAATGAGGCACCACATCGTTGAGAAAGAAGCGTATGCGATAGTAGAAAGCGTACGCAAATGGAAACCGTTCTTGGCTAGCAGACATTTTACTATTGTTACCGATCAGAGAGCCGTATCATTCATGTTCGATACTACCGCTAGGGGTAAAATTAAAAATGACAAGATAATGCGCTGGCGCATGGAACTTTTGCCGTTTTCATTTGACATCCGCCATCGGCCAGGTCACGAGAACATCGTTGCTGACGCTCTTTCGCGAGCACACTGCAGCGCCATCTCTGGTGTTTGTGACTTAAAATCACTTAATGAACGCCTCATTCACCCAAGTATCCAGCGTATGTTGCATTATGTCCGCGTTAGAAATTTACCCTACTCGATCGATGAGATCCGACGTGTTACGTCTGAGTTTCAAGTGTGCGCTAGGATTAAACCGTGCTTCTACAAACCTGACGATACTGCTTTGGTACGAGCGACTGCACCATTTCAACGTCTTTCTATTGATTTGAAAGGGCCGCTTCCGGTTTCATCACAGTCTTATCGCTATATGCTTACTGTTGTCGACGAATACAGCCGCTTCCCACTCGCGTTCCCATGTCGTGACATTTCATCCAAAGTGGTGATCGATTGCCTCATGAGTCTCTTCACCATGTTCGGTCTACCAGCATATATTCTCTCGGACCGCGGCAACTCCTTTATGCCCAATGAATTGAAACAATTCCTGCTACGCCTTGGCGTCGGCGTTAGTCGTATCTGTCCTTACAATCCGCGTGGTAATGGCCAATGCGAACGCTATAATGGCATCATTTGGAACACTGTCAAGCTGGCTCTCGAATCTCAAGGGCTAACGATGAATGCCTGGCAGGACGTTCTGCTTGAAGCATTGCACGCTATACGTTCCTTACTATGCACGGGTACTAATCTACCCCGCATGAAAGACTTTTTACTTTCGAAAGACGTTCTGTTAGTGGCTCTACCTTACCTTCATGGCTGTCGGAGCCCGACGAGGTTCTTCTAAAACGTTTTAGAAACCGTAATAAGTATGATCTTGCCGTGGATGTCGTAGAGCTAATCGATGTCAATCCTACTCACGCGCGTGTGAAATTCCGGGATGGAAGAGAGAACACTGTCGCACTCCGCAACCTGGCACCTTGCCCCAGAAAGGCTGATCTTGAAACTTCCGATACCCGAGACTCGGATCGTCCCAATAATGTGGACTCAGGGGCACCGCTCAATGAACTGGACTCGAATCGCCCCAATAATGCGGACTCAGGGGCACCACTCGACGAACTGGACCGCACGGACTTGCAACTCAATACTAGCCCGCAACAGGACCGAGCCCAGGCTTCGGATGGTCCCAGTCCTGGTGGACCCGCAGTTCCGACTTCTGAGACGTCAGTCCCCAGACGGTCTTCACGTGTACGCAAACCAGTGCATCGCTTGAACTTATGAGTCGCTTATCTACGGCCGCGCATTACAAACCTATTTAACCCCGCTAGTTTTTTTTCTTCTAATATTTGTATATTAATCTATTTATTGCATTCTATTTTGCGGGGGCGAGTGTTGTGTGTTTTGCTTTATTGGGCCTATTTTCAGCTACTGTATCATTATTAGTATTCTTTATTATTATTCTTTTCTCTATACCTTATTAATGTTGGTATGTGTTATTAATTGTTCTTTTCTGTTCTTTTCAGCTGTAATATTGATTTAGTTGAATAAACCCTTACTATAGGGATTTCGTTTGATTGAAACCTACACCACAATACACCACCCACGCTTCCCTCTCATAAACAGAATACTCAACACAAACATGCACAATAACACTAAAAGATGGCTGAGCAACTATCTTTCAGGAAGATATTCACATGCACATTTAATAGCAAATCATCCAAAAACAAGCTTTTTCCGAACGGGGTCCCTCAAGGTTCTGTTCTCTCACCAACACTGTTCAACTTATACATGCATGACATTCCAGCACTCGTAGATAACAAGCTTACATTATCATCATATGCAGATGACATCACTCTAACATCCACCCACAACAACATCGACACCGCTACAAATAACCTACAAACATACATAAACAGTATACAAGACTGGCTCACACATAATAGACTCAAAGTAGCTCCCACAAAATCATCCCTCACCTTGCTAACAAGCAAACAAAAGAACACCAGATAACTCCACAGATTACACTAAATAACACCAACATTCCACACACTCACAGAACCAAAATACTTGGGGGTCACATACAACACATCATTATCTTTTGCAAACCACATTCAGGACATTAAAAACAAATGTACGTCAAGACTTAACACGCTTAGGGTACTAACAGGCACAAACTTTGGACACCAGCAGGAAACATCACTCATATACAAACAATATATTCGCTCAGTTATGGACTATGCTAGCCCATGCTGGGCACCCATTATCTCAAACACACACATAAACACCTTACAGACAATACAAAACAACGCACTTCGTATCATTACAGGATGTACTAAAACAACACCAATAGAACACCTGCACACAGAAACAAAAATACTGAAAATTAGGGAACATTTAGACATGAGGGGGAACACAATTCATGGCAGCAGCGACAACTAACCCACAACACCCTTGCCACTATATGTACAATCATGCACCACACCTCGCACCATTAAGGTAACACCAGAGAGACATTATAACCTAATACTCCATTCCATACCACGCCCCACAGACATCACACAGTACAGAAAACACATACACACACACCTAACCCACAAAGCACTGACACGACCCGGTCCGAATGCGGTTCTAGGTGCGAAGCCGCCACCCATTGACAGGTCAGAGACCAGCCTGAGCAGATCGGATCGAGTTAACTTAGCACGATTCCGATGTGGACATCACCCCAACTTGCAGACATATAAACACGGACTAGACAACTCCACAGACGACACCTGCCACCTGTGCCAGGACACACCACACACAATTGAACACATTATGACAGACTGTACCGTTCTAGCACAACATAGAACATAACACAACATTACTAGTGCGCTGAACCTCTGGTTCACTCCGGAGAGGGCGATCGGTTACCTGCGTGACGCCGGCTTGCTCGATCAGGGTGGGCTGATCGGCTAACCAACAACAACATCAACTGGTACAGTATTTGGCAAAACAAGTCAATTTCCAACCTAAGATTAGCTTAACTTCGGCTAACAGAATGACAAATACGAGAATATAAATGAAAACGAAAACATGGATTATAAGGTCTCGAAGTAGGATTATTTGATATGAAATATAATTCTTGAACACTTGTAACAAAAAGTTCATCTTTTTTTCATTATAAAACTTAACATATTTATTCAATCTTCATTTTTTTCGAGATTCGCATCTGAATCGAAGCCACACTTGAGACATAATATTAGGTAGTCATGAGGACCAGAAACTGATACGACGTTCGAGCCAATTGCTCTAACTCCTCTGTCATTGTTACCAGCATCATCGAGATTCGAACCCCCAACTTCAGTGTCTTCGCTTCATGTTTATAGGGAAACAGTAAATATGTAGCCATGGTCAACTGCCTTAATGTTCAAATAACAGCTGGCATATGTGAATAAATTTAAGTTCTGAAATGGCTGGCTTTAAGTTTCTTATACGAAGGAGGCGCTTCACTGTCTAACTGTAAACATGAGCTAGGAAGGTTTTTAAAGCAACTACAAAAAGCATCAATAGTTATCCCCTGTTTAACATTATTACATAATAATAATAATAATAATAATAATAATAACAATAATTTCACCAAATGGGACCTATACCCATTTCGTCGACAAGACCAAAACATCGACACTCTAAAAAACCTAACCTATCTTAACCTAACCTAACTTAATCTAACTTAATAATAAATTGTCGATAGAATGTCGAGTCGATCAGACGTCGTCGTAATGGGGCGACCAAATAAATGCGCAGAGTTCTGTATTACCTTAAAACGTTGTTCACGTTCCATTTCATCGTTTTGAGGTGAATTTTTGACCTTTCTTTTCTCTCTCCTTCCAAAATTACGACCTGAATTAAGTTAATTAAAAGAAATAATCAAATTAGGAATGAGAAGCTCCACTCTTAACAAAATAATTCTAAATTTAATACGACGTAGCTCATTTTAAAATTAAATTTTAGTTATTCACCGACTAATTCTTACGGATATTATATACAACCCGTTCTTAACTATCTCTCTGTAAGTTAATTTATTTTTTAATTGCACTTATATGATGTAAATTATAGATGTAAATTATTATTGTTATTATTATTATTATTATTATTATTATTATTATACGTATATATTGTAGTCGTATAAAACACTATCCATAGACCTTTATACAAAATACGTCTGAATTATTCTTAATATATATTACACAATCTCTATAATTATTTTTTAATCTTTATGCGGTTTATCAATACCTGATTCTCTTCGAATAAGAAGGGTTTTATATTTTCATCAATGGGTATTTCTGTGAGGACAAACCAGCGAAAATAACCCGTTTCAAGTCGATTGTCATTTATCTGCAAAAACGATAAAATAAATAAATAAATGTCTCAGAAGTCGCGCACCATAAAGCTACATTAAAGCTATAATAAAGCTACATTAGACTATGTTGCGCGACTTCTGAGACACTATATATATATATATATATATATATATATATATATATATATATATATATACAGAGAGAGAGAGAGAGAGAGAGAGAGAGAGAGAGAGAGTTTTATGCGATATGAAAATATAAGCAAAATTCGGTTAAAAAAAAAAAATCTTTGTTCTTGCTCTCCTGAAGCTTTTATTTATTCTGAGCGAATCATTTACTGTCGGTGTGTTCAATTATAACCATTCAAAATTTGTTCATACGAAAATACAAGCAAATCCGTACACGGACGCAAGTACATCCAATGAAAATAGTGTCTCAAATCAAAGTAATTGCGATAAAATACAGTATATTCTTGTACGATGCATTTCTATAACTTAGAGTATAAGGCCCATATAACAACATACTAAAATTCTAAACCAGTGGTTCTTGACCTTTTTCACTGAAGACACCCTAAACTCATTTATTATATTTCGCGGCATACCTAAAACATTTTTTAAGTAAAATGTTGCAAGTACTATAATTGTTAAACATTGAAACCTGCCTAATTTTAAACACAGTTATGAATTGTTATATTTCAATAGTTGTTCCTCTCAAACCTCTTAGAAATAAGGTGAATCTGTAAAACGGATTGTAGCTCTGCAAAGTGAGTATGCAAAAAGCACGAACTGGACTGTTCCTCAGCTTGTGGAGGGTGTCGCTGTTCAGCAAATGCAAACTATCTCGCTATAGAAGATGATAATGAAGTCGACACTAGATTTGAAGTGAGGGGACGCTGGCAGTAAAAACTAGTATAACATCGAAACACTGCATTATGCTTACATTTTTGCGCATATAATGTATATTCTGTCTGTGCCGCCTTTTTGCATTTTTATAAGGCTCACTTATGTTATGACTAACATTTTCAGTACTTTATACATTTTACGTGGTATACTGTTTAATTTCCAATATCTCATTCACAACACAGGGCTCACATGAATGCCCTTTACGCTATTTCCATGAATTTGTATTACTTAAGAGCAGTGCCGTATTAAGGATATTTTGGCCCTGGGGCCAAAATATTCTTCGGGTGCCTCAACAAGACAAATCTTCGAGTCATGTAAATTAATAAAACCATTTATTTCTAAATCAAATAATGCAAGTTTTACACATACCAAGTTGCTACAATTACACCAAACCAATTACACAACTACAAGTCCACTACTAATCTACCAAAGTTGGTCACAAAATCATCCACCACGAGTATACAAAAGTTTTTTGAGCTGCTTCATATCACTAAATTTTCCAATCACAAGCTCAGTATTTAAATTCTGCAAAATATTCTTTTCTATGCATAACAATGACAGACTTTGCAATTTCTTTTAGGTTAGCATTTGACGTTTAACATTTTTAATCATGTTCAAATGAGAAAAAGAACGCTCCGCAGTTGCATTTGACATCATCAAACACAAATAAATGCGATAAGCAGTGAAAGCATTTGGGAAAACAGCCCTCAATTTGTGAATTTCCTGTAGTACTCCTAATGGGCGAGTGCCAGCTAAAGCGTTTTGTTTGACAAACAGTACAAAGTGCTGAAACTCAAATGGGAAGCTGTCCTCAAAATCATTTGGGTAATGGACTAGTCAAATTTTTTGTTGCTTTTGATGCTTCCTCTGAAGTTAGTTGAGAGATATTGTTGACCATTCCAAATTTATCATTGATATCATTATAAACATCAGCCCCTAAAACAGCTGGGCCTTGGGGCCTGGCCCCCCCCCTTAATACGCCACTGCTTAAGAGCGTTGTAAGGAACACAGTTTTAAATATAATGAGTATTTTTTCATACTTCCACCACTCTGATCTTTCTAGACTTTTAGTACTGTATGTTATGTGGATCTTACAGGAATACACTGTGCGGTAAAAAATATTTTATTGCAATTTCTTTGACCTTGACCTTAGTTATGGTGCTAAAATGCCTGCACTAGTATGAACAAACGCCTGTAAGTACATGAACGCTCAAATTATTGCAAATGTACAGTCATAGTCTCACCTCTTGAAACACTCTTTCGGTAATGTTTTCAGAGTAGGCCAAAAGAATGGCTTTCTTTGCGTGGTTGCTGTGGTAAAAGGTTTCTAAATATCGTACCAGCTCTCCCGATTCATATGTCATTAAGGTTACTCCCACCCCCAGCTCGAAGGAGGCTTTGACGATACTCGAAGCCTCTGGAATGAGAGGAAGAGAGAACTTAATTTAAACAATGGAGTTTGCCATTTTCTTCAAATTCTATGCTTCAGACTAGAGAGAGGGTGCTAAACGATCATTGAAAATCCTGCAGGAACAGTTCAGTAGCAATTATTACAAGTAGAATAGCAAATACATTTCCATACCGATTTGAAGTTACTCCCTCCAAACTAATCCTCGGAACCAATTTTGTCGGAAAAAAAAACCCATTTTATGAAAACATTCCTAAATATTGAAGAGAGAGAACAGCTCATAATCAAATAGGTTTTATGGAATCAGTATATAAGTTACTTTAAATGACTATATACTTAAAACCGGAATAACCGAAATAAAATAAATCACATCAGTAGTATAGGTGCACTTGGTGAGATGGGGTGCGGACTGGGGATAGTGGTGAGAAAGAATTGGGGAAGAGGAGGGCCAGTGCCAAGGGGGTAGGGGTGCCATCCCCGAAAAAGTAGAACATTAAATGTAGAGTAATTTAACCTAAACTTGAAAATAATTTTTGTGTACACACACACACACACACACACACACACACATATATATATATATATATATATATATATATATATATATATATATATATACAGTGGCGTAACTAGGAACGGAAGAGCCCGCGACAAAATTTCAACTATACGTTGTTGATTAATTTGGAACCAAAATATATAAAGCCTATTAAGTTTCTCTGTCTAATTAATCAAATATAATGAATGAGCAAGAAGAGTTAGATATTTTAATGTGAAGAGAAAAATTCAACTAGATGGAGTATATATTTCCAAACATACGAAATCAGTATTAGCAAAAATAAACATAGAAGAGTTTGAGACAGGTTTATATGAAATTTATGAATATAATATCAAAAATATCTTTAAAAATCTTTCTTCCTTGCTTTCGCCTCTGCAAAATGATCTAGTTTCTTTCATGGAGTTGCTGGAAATAGGAAAAACTAAAAAATATCACAAATATTTCTTTACTTTTATTTTTTCTAAATTTTGAAGAATATAAACTGGGCCCGTGGCATTTTGCCACGAACATTGAAAGATCCAATCAGGATTCATTATCAAGCTAAATCTAAAAAAAATAATTAAAAAATTTTGAAAAGAACAAGTCACCGATTATTTGGCAAAATAGGAAGCAAATCAAGAAGTTATCCCAACTAAAAAAATAATAATTAAAAAATAATAATAATAATAATGATAATATCGCCGAGTGTACATGCCTAAATGGCGACATAATGTCAGGTCGTACGTTGAGTACAATCCCAAGTACATCACTGAGTACATTGTAATTTTGGTTTATTACAACTATGATTATAATTACCAATTAATTCACATTCACTTATTATCGTTAATTATTTATAGTTTCATTAAAGTACATAAATTACATTATATGAAATTATTACAGTTAATTGCAATTAAACAGTTAACTATAGTTTTTTTACAGTGTTTCATATTTATAGGCAATTAAAATGCTAGGAGTATAACACAAAGTACATGGGCACATACGGTATATATATATATATATATATATATATTATATATATATATATATATACAACACATAATAATGTTTTATAAATTAGAAGCAAGCGAGAGGAGATTTTCACTTCAGAAGCTCTCGCTTCTGCTGTTGTTAGCGGAATTCGAACACTTGCGTCAGCATGAACGAATATCTTGCGAGGAATAAAATAATTAAAATAAAAAATAAAAAGAAGACACGTGGACGTATTTACATGTACGTAACTATGTACGTAATCATGATCATCAGGGGACATGTACGAATGCACAAAGTATTGTACACCTATCGGTACGTAACACAATAGGTTTTGTGCGTAATATAGACACGAGTAAACTTGGACTGATAGGTTGATAGGGCATAAGTAGACAATAGGTAGATGAATGAATAAGTAATAAAATTAATAAAAGATAACGGTCAAAAAGTTCCCGGAAAAATTTAATAAAAAGGTAATAAAACAAAAAAATGAAAAAGTGCAGATTTTATTTTTCTACATAATGACCATCACTATCATAACACTTTTGTAGTCTATGCCTCCAGCCTTCTAAACCCTGTCCGTAGAATTGAGCATCTTTTGAATGGAACCAGGTCGTTGTTGCCTTTTTGACCTCTTCTATTGACGAAAAACGGGTCCCCTTCAGGTGTTTCTTTAAATTTGGAAACAAAAAAGTCTGAAGGAGCTAAATCTGGGCTGTAAGGAGGGTGGGAGAGCAATTCCCATCTTAAATCCCTCAGTTTGTCCCTTACTTTTCGGGACGAATGAGCCGGAGCGTTATCGTGGTGGAACAAAACTCTGTCATGAAGTTTTCCTCGCCGTTTTTTCTTAATTGCTTGATGTAACTTTTCTAGAACTTGTTCATAGTAGATTGCATTTATAGTTCTTCGTCCTTCTAGGTAATCTATTAACAAAATACCTTCCGAATCCCAAAAAATTGTTGCCATAATCTTTGCAGCGGATCTTTCAGATTTTCCTTTGATGGGGCCGCTTGATCCCCTCGGCAGCCATTGTTTGGATTGCTGTTTGTCTTCGGGATCATACAGGTACAACCAAGTTTCGTCTCCAGTCACAATTCTTTGCAAAAATCTTCGGGATTAGCGTCCCACTTGTTTAAAGTTTGAAGTGCGAGATTCACCCTTGTTGCAAGCTGATCCTCGCGCAACAGTTTTGGCACCCATCGGCAGAAGCTTACTCAAGTCCAGGTGGTCTTTTAAAATTGAATGAGTTGATCCCACTGATAACCCTAGATTGTCAGCTATAAACTCTACAGAATATCGTCGATCTTCTTCGACTAGTGCTCTCACACGATCGATGTTTTCATTGTTGATGGAGGTTGAAGGTCTTCCACTTCGAGTGCCGTCTTCGATACTCTCTAGGCCATTTGAAAAACGATTAATCCATTCATAAAGGGTGGTCTTCTTGGGAGCAGTGTCTCCATAAACTTTCCTCACACTTTCAATAATATCACTTTTCTTCCAACCAAGTTTTACTAAAAATTTGATATTGCTTCTGACTTCGGATTTCTGAGATTCCATGTTGCTTCTGAGGGGTTAAATTTTCAAATGACATAATCTTCCAAATTCGGCATTTTCGGCAATCAAATTTTAACATGTTATTACAAAACCGTACAGGAATGAACATGTCGACTTATGATTTATCACGTAATTTCTAACGTGAATGGGAAATATTTTCCGGGAACTTTTTGAAGGCCCTACGTATACTACATAACACCAGACAGGACACAACATATAAATAATGACTTATAGAGAATGAAGTTTTTATTATTATTAAAGAATTTACCATACATTGAATACGAAAGATATCCACATACTAAATACATGATTCAGTATTCAAGGTATGGAAAACGGGAAGAGAATTAAGTTACTTTATGACGTCATAGTTTATCAAATTATGCAATACGTTAATTCATAATTATTATGTCATAGTTATTTAATTCGTACGTACAGTATAAGTCATTATTCGGAGAAATTAGAGGAAACGAATTAGAGCAGTGCAGTAATGAAAGGTTTATAGCCATTGTACAAAGAGTGAGTGAAACTATTAATTAAATATATATATGCTTATACGAGTATACAGTAAATATTAAGGAATTGGGTACAGTTGAGGAAGAATTAAGTAAATGAATAAAGAAGTACAAACAAGGGTTCAAATTATGCCACATGCGATGGGCATGCATAATCTAATAAAATTGAGGAATGAAGGTTAGATGCAAGACAACAATAATTAATTATCATAAAGTCTATAATAAATGGAAAATGGAGATATGGGTAATATTGTGATGGAAATGTTAAACGATCTAAACCGTCGAGTGTCTTGTTTGTACTTTAAGGGAATGAAATTAAGGGACATTCGCTTCTCACAACGAACCTCCAATGACAAACATGGATACAACTGAACCATACAAATGGTAGGTCGCATGGTTGTGGCACTGCAAAAATAGAAAGCAAATAAAAATTTTATCCAAACACGCGTTAGGCGATTTTGGTTCTTATGTAAAAATGAATATTGGAATATAAAGATTATATAGGAATTATTCATTGTTCATTTTTACAGGGCTCTCCTCTCTAGAATGATATTAATACAATACAATTAATACAATACAATTAATATGATACAATAATATAACATCACAACTAATTCAAACTAGATGACTAATGGTTTTTATAATTACAAATTTATATACAACACGTGAGTTGGGGTGGTTAAGTACAATGCACAGTAATCATATCTAATTTTAGCCAACTAATTAATTTCGACAACCAATGATATTGTTAAATTTTTTAACAAAAACTTATTTTCCTGTGGAAAAAAAAATGCATACATGATGAATAGTAGGTAAAAGGGAAAAATTTAAATTTTAAAGTTCAGGAATATCCAAAGTTACCATGATCGTACAGTTAATAAACTAATTTTATCGACTAGTGTAGGTAAAAATCGAATTATGTAATGGATGATGTGATGTATAGACCTGGGGTCAAGTGTGTATTTACGTGTATAAGTGACTTGAGGTACGGAAGGAAAAAGAATTTGAGTATGTGTCAAAGTAATAAAATTCAATTATGTAGCGATTCCCCTTCCGTCATTTGTATAATTATTTACTTTACTCTGTTTTCCATTTATCTTTACACTCTCTTTACTCGCTTTCTGCGCATACTTTATAAATGATGCCTGGTAGTGTGGTCGGAAACCGTTAACAATGCGAAGGGACACTGGGAATTAATCATACACTTATTTAACATTTTTACTGACTTTATTATTTACGCCGAAATGACTTTTTTAAACGGGGTAATGCGAGTGGGAGGATTTAATTATAATACTTAGGTCGAGAGCGACACAAAATAATAATTTAAATTCACAATTTCGTTCTAACACACAAACGCCAAGGTCTTGGCCCAAGGCCTGCCCGGTGACTGACATTGGGCACCTCACTCTCGTCCCTAGACCCATTTCGGGCTGTTACCAATTCGTATTAATTTCTTATTATAACAGATCATTTAATTAAACATTCTTTAATTATAAACAAACATTTCATTCTTAATTAGACATTACTACACTCGCATCACCCCCTTGAAAATAAGTTTTACACTAGGAAAACTTATAATATCGTTTAACTTATTTATTTATTTATTCAACAAAGTTATTTATTTTGCAATTTTTTTTTCATTAACAAATTCAAGTTAGAAATAGATAAGAAATCATTAGAATGACAAATTCCACACATCAGATATTTTGTATCACTTTACAAAAATCGAAAACAAAACTATAATTTTCACAACATTTGCATGAAACAACATTTCACACTAATAATCAAATTTACAACCTGTAACAAATCTATAACGTGCCAAAAATAACGGACAATTTTCTTAACATTGGTTACACAAATTTCAAGTTCACAATTTATTCCAGCGATTCCTCATCAAAAATCGCTTTACATTCGAAACAAATATTTATATAGTTATACAGTTACTATCAGGGCAACATAGAAAAAACAAGAAAACGTTTATATAAAATACTGACCAGAGCGCACATACTATTTCACGAAACAACACAAATATGGGCAATAATCGCACCCTTTCACTTACAATTTCATTACGTAATAATCAGTACAATAATAGCTGGACGTTGTTTAGATCACAATCCGCACGCTGACAACGGACTTCTTCAGTTTTCAATCGCAGCTCCTGCTCACTTCGCTAGAATGCAAGAGATTGCATCAACATGCAACAGGTCAGCACGCTTTAGGTTGGTCCCGCTCTCTCTCTAAATGGTGAAAAAAAAACAAGCGAGACGTCCAATTCTAAAAGGATCAGGGGGGAGATATCTGAAAGCGGGACCACGCACCGGAATTGGACGGAATTTGCAATTCTAGAAGTCGATGAATCAACTCGCCTGTCTCATCTCAACTTTTGTCGGTGAATGCTGCTCTTCCTCCGTCCAGCTGAAAGACTCTCTACTGGCAATAGTCAAACGATCACTTCGCCGTAGGCCGTTTCCCAACGAACCTACTGTATGTCTGTATGGACAGTAAGGCCTTAGACACTCGTTCAAGCTCTCGTGGCTTGCCTACCGAGTGCTAAAACACATATTTAGCGAAGCATTGAGCAGCGTGACCAGCTACTGCCCGAAAAATACCAGTAGACCATCGAAACTGTCCTGTGCCAAGTCCCTGCACATTCGGTTTCTCTTCTCTTTTCTTCTCTTCTCTTCCGAAACTGTCCTGCGCCAAGTCCCTGCGCATTCGGTTTCGGTTTCTCTTCTCTCTCTCTCGTCTCTTCGGAAACTGTCCTGCGCCAAGTCCCTGCGCATTCGGTTTCCTTCTCTGTCTCTTCTCTACTCATCTCTTCTCTCTCTCTCGTTGGTGATCGATTACCTATCGGGTCGACTAAACTCAATAATTGGAATTTGGATCCAACTTAGTTGCCTCCAAATCGAGCCTCTTGAAATTTAAAAAAAAAAAATTATTCGAAACATTTTTACTGCTACTGATTAATTATCATTTCATATTTAATTTACCGAATTTTCTCGACAGTTCACTTCGAAACAATAACTACAAATTTGCTCTGGCCAAATTCACGGAAAAAAAAAACTTACAAATTTTACAGAATTCACAAAATTTTAATCACAGCCTAACTACCAATAAGGTCACTTATGGCAGTTACATCGAAGATAAAAAAAAGTCATAAACGCACGAAACAAAATTGTACAGTATAAATATAAAAGCGCCCATACATAGTAACTGTTTTTATAATTTAACCAATATTATTATTATTCAAACAACCTACAGAAATCACATCGATACATTTAAATACAAATGACAAAAATGAGACCCAGAAACTTTATGTAATCAATTCTCTGAAAATCATAAACCCTCTTACACTTTGGGGGAAGTACACTAAGACGCCACAAAAACGTTACTGGCCATCTAGAAGGCTCCATCTCCGGTTAACACTCTAGCCAATGTTTCAACTGCATTAATAAATCCGACTGAAGTTTTAAACAATAATAATTAATTTTTCAAAACAGCTAGTAAATAAAATCTTTTTAAATATTAATACCGAAAATCCTTTGAATACATTAATTCCAACTTGAAAAGCTAAATTTCATAGGAATTACACTCGCAATTCAGAAATTACACCTGAGAGACAACTCTCTCCTGCAACACAAAACCCAGTATGGTTTGTAAATTACAAAAATCCCAGTAATTTATCGTTTCCAAGTGGAATTACAAATTTTACATCGTTATTCTAAATAAGAACAGATAAAATGAACTAAAAAATACACGCAACCTACTATGTAAACAAAAAAAAAAAAAATCATTGTATAATAAGAGTGTTCGCTTTGTGTTGCAAGCGAGCCTCTATAAAAATATCCCTAACCGAATGAAACTGCATTACATCGGGAAACAATTTTTGTAACATTTTCTATGCAAACGCGCGAACGAAAAAAATATTCATTATTTATACCCAAATTAAAATGTCAACCCAAAACACCCCTTATCGCAATAAAATCTAAATTCAGAATAAAAATTTAACCATTGTCATTGAAATGGAAGAAAGACAGATAAAAATCGGCCCACCTATAAAAATAAAAATGAATGAATATATTAAAAAGTAAAAAAAAGAAATTAATATATCAAAAGAATTTACTACACCAATTCCTGTATTTCAAATAAAAATTTATAATAATTTGCAGATGTCGTAAAATATATGTTCTAAAACTTGAGACATGCCAACGTAACCAACACTTATATAGGCCCACAAAATAAAAATAAAAATTACTGCCGCAGTTTTAAGTCTATAATTAATAAATTTAACGTTTTGCGTGGAAAGAACAATTAAGAATTTAATTCATAACATTTGTGCTTATTAAGGAAAATCCTATGATTACCAATATTCGAACAATATTTTACGATAGGCCTACAAGAAGACGTCCTTTTCCAGCACAACACAGCAGCCATCCTACAAAGTCTTCATAAAATCTAATTTCCGAATAAAAATTTTAAACAGCCCCAATCATACAAAATATCAGTCGGAATTGTCTTGAAAATGAACGAAAGGAAAGAATAACAATAATCAGCCCACCTACCTGTAAAAATATAAAAATTAATGAATATATAAAAAAAAATTCAAAAACAAATTAATTTGTCAAAAGAATTTACGAAAACAATTTCTCTATTTCAATTAACAAATTTATCTTATTTTGAAGTCTCACACAATCCATATACGGTAACATATAATCTGACAACGTTCGAATTAGACCCAGTCTAAACTAGTATCTTTAAGATTATTTTTCGACTGTCACTTAAAAATTACCTTAATCTATAAAGCGAAGCGAACTTAAAATTATACACATTTGATGTTAATGTGTCGGCCTTGATTGCAATGAGTGTAATGATTATAATGATTTGTAAAAGCCTGTAACTCAAATTAATTATACATCGTCAAAGAATAATCTTAAAAACTCTACTAATAAATTCTGGAAAATTTTGTTACTCGCTTATTGAATCTCTTACAATGCTGTACTATATATATATATATATATATATATATATATATATATACACTGTACATATAATATATATATATTGCCTAAAAATGCGTTACTATACGCTAACCATTTTAAACTGTACCGTATAAAAATTCATTTGACAATGTATTTAAACAACTAAAATAATTTAATTGATATTATTATTTAATTATTATTTAATTATTTAAATCGTATTGTTATTATTATCATTATCACAATTTTTACTAATTCCAAAATTGTAAACACAAAAAGACAAAAATAGGTAGGCTTGAAGACAGGGGGAAAAGTGAACGAAATGAAATGAAAAGAATGAGTCATCGGGCAGCAACGAACAATATTGAAATATCTCTCTCCGACCGCCGAACGAAATCAAAAGAAATAGGAAACAATCGACTCTCGAATTTAATTTCAGACAAAAATTTGAGTCGCGACAGAGTCCGACTCCATGAGAGCGCAAATGTGAGTCGAAACGGTTCTAAAATAGTCGAGCTCCTACGAAAAGAGAAAAAAAAATTTTTTGAACGCGCGCGAAAATTTCGAAGGGACGCGACGCTGAGACTAATTTGGAAAATAATAGGCGCTATCTTGGATCATCGAATTTTGACGAAAAGGGAATCAGAATTTGTTTAATTTTATAAATACTCTAAAACGGGTAGCGAAACAGAATATCTACTAATTTTCTTTATACGGAGAACGTGGAAAATGATCTTGATTAATCGAAAGAACACACGCACAAATTTTTAATTCCTATTTATAAGACACGAAAAAAAATTGCATAAGCCTATTTTAAGAACGGAGTGCATGGGTTCGTATTATTAAATTGATAACAATTTAATAAGGTTAGCTGCCACCAGAATGTAGCGATTCCCCTTCCGTCATTTGTATAATTATTTACTTTACTCTGTTTTCCATTTATCTTTACACTCTTTACTCGCTTTCTGCGCATACTTTATAAATGATGCCTGGTAGCGTGGTCGGAAACCGTTAACAATGCGAAGGGACACTGGGAATTAATCATACACTTATTTAACATTTTTACTGACTTTATTATTTATGCCGAAATGACTTTTCTAAACGGGGTAATGCGAGTGGGAGGATTTAATTATAATACTTAGGTCGAGAGCGACACAAAATAATTTAAATTCACAATTTCGTTCTAACGCACAAACGCCAAGGCCTTGGCCCAAGGCCTGCTCAGTGATTGACATTGGGCACCTCACTCTCTCGTCCCTAGACCCACTTCGGGCTGTTACCAATTCGTATTAATTTCTTATTATAACAGATCATTTAATTAAACATTCTTTAATTCTTATAAACAAACATTTCATTCTTAATTAGACATTACTACAATTAGGATTATAGATTTTACGTAATTAAATCAGTTGCACGTATATTAAGGTAATAAAAAAAACGCACTCCGAAGAACTTACAATTAATGAAAGTAAATCTCGTGGTATTAAAATTGAATTTAGACACAGAATTAAATTCGACTAGCAACATTCATAGCCATATATCAACAGTATATCACCATTAATATTAACCATTAATATTAACAAGAAGTATCAGTACGATAATTGAATTTTCATTTGACGATTTGACGGGGCAGTGATATTAGAATGTTGTAACAGAACTATTAGAAGAGGAAAAATGGCGTCCTGGTATAGAGTGTTAAAATTGGCTATAATTTTTGATTGATACCTTACAAATAGTATAATAACAATTTAACGACAATTACTCACGATTAATTGAATAAAGAAAATGAAGAATACAAATTAAAAATAGAAATCGATTTTAAACTATAATGAACTGAACATGGGGTTGTAGGTTCCATATAATACTCTTAAAAATAAAAAACACAACTTAACCTAAATTTAGGGTATGTGCGGTCATACGGGTAAATTTCACGAACATACGGAGTACGGTAAATTTAGAGTATTACATTCGGGGAAATCGAGTGACCCAATCGGGGAGTCATGATGTCTGAAACTGACAATACGTCTTTTTGTGACCACTTTGCTCTTTAGAAAAGGATTGCTCGTCACACTGCTCAGCACAAATTAAAGGAGTTCAAACAAAACGGAGGGACGGCATGTTCCTCCCCATAGTAATTTCAAAAGAAGTCATTGGGATATGATCGATTAGTTACTACACTATTACTGTCATCATATACATCACAATAATTATCAAAATCATTACAAACATTTGTAAAAACTGTTTTGGTTACAAACAATAAAATATATAATTTCACCTATATATTTATATATGCAATTACTGCATACGGAAAAAAGACACAGAAGGTTGAATTAAAGACACAAACCTGCCAATTCAGGTTGAATTAAATTATCTTAAATTCTCTTAAATTAAATTCTCTTAAATTATCTTAAATTCAGGTTGAATTAAATTCTTTTTTACAACAAAAAAAGGTTGAATTAAATTGACTGCACTGAAACTGACTGAGACTTGAAACTGACTGAGACTTGAAACCGACTAAACTTGAAACTGACTAAACTTGAAACTGACTGAGACTTGCAACTGAAACTGACTTGCAACTGAAACTGACTTGACTGAAACTGACTGAAACTGAAAACTGACTGCAAACTGAAACTGACTCGAACTTGAACTGCTATCAAGTGAAGTCTATTATTCTCTGGGGCGGTCGTCCCTCTTCGATGCAACCGACTGACTTCAATTGCTATCAAGTATCTCTCTATTCTAGTATTCTCTGGGGCGGTCGTTCCTCTTGGATGCAACCGACTGACTTCAACTGCTATCAAGTATTTCTCTAAATCTCTGGGGTGGTTGTCCCTCTAGATGCAACCGACTGACTTGAACTGCTCTCAAGTATTTCTATAAACTATAAACTATCTCTTTCTCGAGCCAAGAAATACACAAATAATGCACAATTTGTGCATTATAATAATGCACAATAATTGCAAGTCAATTCAATTCAATAATTTGAAAAAAAAAATTGTAAACAAAAATAAAAAAATGTAAACAACATTTAACTCGAATGTACTCGAAGGTACGGTAATATTATGTTTGGTACATAAAATAAAATTATACTATACTAACTATAATAGTGGAAATAACTCGGTTTCCATAAAAAGAAATGTATCACTGTGTTTATTGTTAATCCTGGCTTGATACTAATTATTAACTGTTAATGATACTGACTTCTCAAATGTTTAGCGATTACTTATAAAAAAGAGCTCTGTACTTAATAAGATTCCTACGGCGAAATCTTTGGAGACGTGTCCTGAAGACGTGTCTTTCAGGCCACTTATTCTTGGACGAAAACTAGGCGTGGAGAACTTGGAGTCGTGACACACCGGTTCAAGGGTGGATGCGACGAACTGGAAGTCGTGACACGGCGGTCAACTGGATGTTGGTTCTAGTTTCAGGGTCTGGAAGACTGGAAGAATCCTGGATGCAGAGGTCGCCAGTTGTTCTATTTCCAGGGTCTGGAAGACCGGAAGAATCCTAATGCAGGGGTCGCCAGTTTGTTACCCTGGCAAGGTTCGCCAGTTTTGTTATCCCCTCTTCTTCTATAGCCTTGGTTGGTTCGAAGTCGACGGGGGTTCTGGTTAGGTGGCAGCAACGGATTTGTTACTTGTAGTAGTTTCTTCTATACTACTCTCCGAGTCCTTCTATAGTGGCTCGGAGCATTCTGGGAGGCTTACTAAATTCTCTGAAGATTCCCTGATTCTTCTTATAACGCATCGGGAAATTTTAATGACTAAGTTCTCTGAAGAGAGCACGGCTCGAAGGAGAAGATAAATACTTTTTCTTTCTGTAATTTACTGCTAAAATGTTACAAGTAATGCTCAGCCTCTAAGTTAGATCAGTCTAGTCAGAATGAACATGAAAGAAATTTTGTGGGTTTATATACCCATAATCTGCTAACATCATTATTATTAAATGTTGAAAAGGCTGTATTATTTTTGCACAATATTTGAAAATAAAGTTGTTTTTTTTTGCTGTGGCAATGGTTAAACAGACAAACAGGATATAGGAAGAGGAAGCCATATTTTTATCTTAAACAGCGTATTTTCAGATCTGATGTTTTCCGGGTCTGCCAAGTTAATTAGGAGTGGAAATTGAGCTACGCATCTTTACACTAAAATATGCATATGAGCAAAAATTAAAGGTTTAAGATTTACAATTAAATGCTTAGGCAAGACACAACTTCACCCTCCACAACAAAGAGAGAATGCATACAAAACACGAACATTGAAAGATCCAATCAGGATTCATTATCAAGCTAAATCTAAAAAAAATAATTAAGAAATTTTGAAAAGAACAAGTCACCGATTATTTGGCAAAATAGGAAGCAAATGAAGAAGTTATCCCAACGAAAAAATAATAATAAAATAATAATAATAATGATAATATCGCCGAGTGTACATGCCTAAATGGCGACATAATGTCGGGTCGTACATTGAGTACAATCCTAAGTACATCACTGAGTACATTGTAATTTTGGTTTATTGCAACTATGATTATAATTCCAATTAATTCACATTCACTTATTATCGTTAATTACACTGGTCAACAAAGATTTTTCTTCAGAGTAAAATTTGTGGTGGCTGGATAGCATTTTTCACGCTGATTCCAAAACTGCATTCAGAGTTTTTCTAGCACGTATAGTTTTCAAGATGAAGGCATATATATAACTACACAGATTTAACCATTTTAAATAGGCAAAATACTAATATTTCAACATTTGATTGTGTTTATTTTATTGTGTTTTTTTAGTTTATTCATCTTATTTATTTCAATTATCTTAATTATACATCTTATGTATTTCAGTGTGAGCTTTTACGTCTAGCAGCATTGTGATTCAGGCAACAACGCCGTGCTTTGTGTGTCAAAAGATCAGTCCAGTCCAAGAACTTGTTGTGTCAAGTTGGTGTACATTTTTTTTGAATTTATAGTTTGCTCAGGTCAGTCAACATGCCTCGACAATGTAAGAATGACCCCGACAAGTTCTGTTTCGTATGCGGCCAGTTGACAACTAAAACACAGCGACGAAGTATTACAACCGACATTAAGAAAATATACAAGCTATACTTTGGTTGCCATCTAGGTGACCAAGATAAACCATGGGCACCACATCAAATCTGTTCTGGCTGTTCAAATGGATTACGTGATTGGCTTAACAAAAAGAAAGCTTCAATGCCATTTGCCATACCCATGATATGGAGGGAGCCGAGAGATCATCATGAAGACTGTTATTTTTGTAGTGTGAACTTAATGGGGTTTTCTGCCAAGAACAAACACCAGATTGTATATCCAAACTTGGATTCAGCACGTAGACCAGTAAAACATGATGAAACATTGCCCATTCCAATTCCCCCAAGTGATAGGCTAGATTCTATCATAGATGACATGGAAAGTGATGAAGGTGTAACTGGCGTTTCCGGACCATCTACTGAACCAGAGTACACTTTTGAAGGTAGACATTTAGAGCCTAAAAAGTTAACCCAAGGACAGTTGAATGATCTTGTTAGAGACATATCGCTATCTAAAGAGAAATCAGAGCTTCTCGCCTCAAGACTAAAGGAGAACAATTTACTTGAGAACAATGTTCGTATTAGTTACTACCGAAAGCGGAATTTTGAATTAACAGCATTCTTTTCAGTAGACGGTCCTCTCTGTTATTGCCATGACATCAATGGACTATTTACAGCCATATCTCAGACGTATGTGGCATCTGAGTGGCGCCTCTTTATTGATTCGTCGCAGAGAAGCCTGAAAGCAGTTCTTTTGCATAATGGTAATATAATGCCATCCATCCCCATTGCCCATTCCGTCCATCTAAAAGAGACATATGACAATATGGATACTACTTAAGGCAATCAAATACGACAGTCATCACTGGAATGTTTGTGGAGATCTAAAAGTTATAGGAATGCTTATGGGTATGCAGTCAGGATTCACAAAATTTTGTTGTTTCCTTTGCCTGTGGGACAGTCGCGCCACTATAGAACATTACACCAAAAGTGACTGGCCACTTACGTATACATATGTCCCAGGGATAAGCAATGTCCAGTCTGTCCCTTTAGTGGATCCCCAAAAGATCTATCTGCCACCTCTTCACATTAAACTTGGTTTAATGAAGAATTTTGTTAAAGCAATGGGTAAAGTCAATTCTGAAGGGTTCCAATACCTTTCAAGGAATTTCCGAAGGTTACTGCAGCAAAATTGAAGGAAGGAATTTTGTTGGGCCACAAATAAGGGAGGTTTTGAATGACACTGAATTTGAAAAAGTCCTAAGTCCGCTGGAATTGAAGGCTTGGCTGGCGTTCAAATGGATATGTGAAAACTTTCTTGGAAGCAACAACAGTCACCTGCGATAAGGATGGAGTCAAGAATCCTTGATGCCTTCAAAGAATGGAGTGTCGAATGTCGTTAAAATTCACTTCCTGCATTCCCACTTAGATTTCTTTCCTGAAAACCTTGGTGCAGTGAGTGACGAGCAAGGAGAGCGCTTCCATCAAGATATTCCGATGATAGAGAAGCGCTACCAAGGATATTGGAATGAAGCATGATGGCGGACCATTGTTGGATGCTGTATCGTGACAATCCAGGCCAAATTTACAAAAGGAAATCACACTCACAGCGCTTTTAATAAAATAATGTATATATTCTTTATTTATAAGTACATTGAATAAGGTATATGATGTATTTGTTGTTTAGCATTCCTAAGTGTGATCTATACATCCATAATTTTCTTATAGCAATATCAAAAACTTAAAAATATCAAACCAGTGTATCTATATAACTGTACGTGCTAGAAAACAAATAAAACCAGATTCGGAATCAGCGCGAAAAATGCATTAAGAAAAGTGTGATCATGTTTGTGATGAGAAAAAAAGTTTCATTTTGTTGGCCAGTGTTATAATTTCATTAAAGTACATAAATTACATTATATTAAATTATTACAGTTAATTACAATTAAACAGTTAACTATAGTTTTTTTAGTGTTTCATATTTATAGACAATTAAGATGCTAGGAGTATAACACAAAGTACATGGGCACATACGGTATATATATATATATATATATATAATAATAATAATAATGTTTTATAAATTAGAACCAAGCGAGAAGAGATTTTCACTTCAGAAGCTCTCGCTTCTGCTGTTGTTAGCGGAATTCGAACACTTGCGTCAGCATGAACGAATATCTTGCGAGGAATTAAATAATTAAAATATAAATAAAATAATACATGTGGACGTATTTACATGTACGTAACTATGTACGTAATCATGATCATCAGCGGACATGTACGAATGCACAAAGTATTGTACACATATCGGTAGGTACACAATAGGTTTTGTGCGTAATATAGACACGAGTAACTTGGACTGATAGGTTGATAGGCATAAGTAGACAATAGGTAGATGAATGAATAAGTTAAAATTAATAAAGGATAACGGTCAAGATAAGATATGGACGTATGGATGAATATGGTCGAATAATAATATTTGTACTACATAACACCAGACAGGACACAACATATAAATAATGATTTATAGAGAATGAAGTTTTTATTATTATTAAAGAATTTACCATACATTGAATACGAAAGATATCCACATACTAAATACGTGATTCAGTATTCAAGGTATGGAAAACATGAAGAGAACTAAGTTACTTTATGACGTCATAGTTTATCAAATTATGCAATACGTTAATTCATAATTATTATGTCATAGTTATTTAATTCGTACGTACAGTATAAGTCATTATTCGGAGAAATTAGAGGAAACGAATTAGAGCAATGCAGTAATGAAAGATTTATAGCCATTGTACAAAGAGTGAGTGAAACTATCACTGGGCAACAAAAAAACATTTTTTTTCGTGTCCCAAGAATGAAAATACCTTATTCTTATAGTATTTTCTGTGCTGAATCCAAATAAGTTTGTAAATTTCTCTATCAGGTCTGGTTTTTGTGTGACATGCAATTTAATTTTTAAAACCCATATAGTTACATACTTATTAAAATATGATCGAAAAGACATACCTTAGTTTAAAAAGTAGCTTGTTTTGATTTTCTGCTGTGCTTTGCCTCAGGCATGTCTCTCTTAAGAGTCCAGCAATAGTCAGCCAGCATACTGGGGCTCCATTTGCCTTGGTAACGGTTTTCCATGGCAGAAATATCCTGATGAAAACGCTCACCATGTTCGTCGCTTACCGCACCCAGGTTTTCCGGAAAAAGTCCAAGTGAGAGTCCAAGAAATTAACCTTTAATGACATATTGCACCCCATTGCTTGGTAAGACTTAAGAAGATCTCCTACTATTTCAGGATAGTTTTCGGCCTTGTGATTTCCCAAAAAATTTGTGCAGACACTTTTGAAACTCTGCCACGCAGCTTTCTCAACTTCATTCAACTCTCCTTAAAATCTCTCATCTCTTAACAATTCTCTGATCTGAGGGCCTACAAAATGCCTTCTTTAATCTTGGCATCACTGATCCGGGGAAACTTACTGTATTTCTCAAGTATGTGAATCCTGTTTGCGCTTTATCCATCGCTTTAACAAAGTTTTTCATAAGTCCAAGCTTGATATGCAAAGGAGGAAGGTACACTTTCTCAGGGTCAACAAGTGAACTATTCACAACATTTTTCTTGCCTGGAACAAGTGAGGTGCGTTTTGGCCAATCCTTCTTAACGTAGTGGTTTTGCTTGTCCCTACTGTCCCACTCACATAAAAAACAACAGTACTTGGTGTAACCTAGCTGCAACCCTAGCAAAAGTGCAATGACCTTCAGATCTCCACAGATATTCCACTTATATTTCTGATACTGAAACTTTTCTAAAAGCTACTTCATGTTGTCGTATGACTCTTTCATGTTTGTAGCATGTGCAATCAGTGGCGGACCTACATTTTTGGGACCCTGAAGCTTGAACTGTTATGGGGGCCCCTTCGCAACCAGCAACAATAGGGCAACATCCAACAAGGTTCAAAGGGCCTTGCTGCCCTTGCAAGGACCTCGAGGCCCAAATGGCGGAGAACGGAGTGGTGGGGTGGTGTCCTTGAAAATGGGCCATACAGTGAGCCCCTTCCCACCAGCAACGAGGTCTGGGTAACCGCTGTTATCTTCTTCAATGGGGTTGTAATAATAGTAGTAATATTAGGAAACACTTCAATTAGGTGTTGCTCACAAATAAGCTGAAGAACTTCTGCGCATTGCATTTTAGATGGCGTGTTTTCTTCTGTGTTCTGGGATTTCCTAAGGTGTAAATATTCTTTGAACTGATAACACTCGTTTACTAATTTGAGGTCAATATTATCTTTGTAATGCGATATTATAAGTTTAATACTGTCCTCATCATTTCAGAATTGTTCACCAATTCTGAGAGGAACTTGAACCTTTTCGCAATCTGCTCATATGGGTCAATCCTCTTGCGTAACTGGATTATTAAGCAGTCATAGAGTTGATTTAGAACTTCTATCCTAAATTTGTCAGCTCCTCTCAAAGAAGCCCTACCACTTGTTCCATCTGAAAATTTCTTTGTAACAATGCGTTTGGAAGCATCAGAATAACTTGAGGTGATATCTTCACACAAACCTTTTGCTTCTGATTCATAGTGTGCAATCCATACAGCTGGGGGTTCGGGCGCTGCAAGCCCCCGAGAAAATTTTGAAATTTGACCAATTACAGGGGCATTTTGAGGCCATATGAAATGGGTATTAGAGCATATTCTAAGGTCAATATTAAGTACTTCAACCCATTGGCTTATGATTCTATCACTAAAATAGCCTTATTTTAATAACAAACACTTAAAAAAACTCCATCGATTTTGTTGAAAAATTCACTCATTAAAAAAAAAAAGTTGCTTCAGGGCCCCTCCTGGATTAGGGGCCCTGAAATTTAAGCTTCATTAGTTTCATAGTAGATCCGCCACTGTGTGCAATAGGTACAGAAGGAAATTTATTTCCGTTGTGAAGAAGGACTGCTTTCAAGCTGACTTTTGAGGAGTCAATGAACAATCGCCACTCATCCACGTTATGTTCATGACCAAGAGCCCCCATGACTGAATTAACATCTTTAAAAAACACAAGTCCATCTTCATGGGAGAACCATTCTTTGAATTCATCATGGCGGCTGCGGAAAAAACAAACTTTAGTGTCACGTTGCAGTAGATTCCAACCCTTTAATCTTGAACCTAAAAGTTCAGCCTGCTTCTTAGATAATTTCAAATCACGAACTAGGTCATTTAGATCTCCTTGTGACAGTAAATGTGGTTCATTGGAGGAACAGGTAGCCTGGAATGTTGGATCAGAAATGTCTTCATCTTTTTCCTCGTGATATGCTACAGCTACGTTTGATTCCTCATCACTTAAACTTACATGTTCAGGAGGATTTGGTACTGGAAGTTGAGCACTGTGGGGAACTGGTCTCATTGCAGACGGTAGATTAGGGTATTTCATAAGGCTCTGTTTTTGAAGTGATCCCCTTTGTATTTACCAGGCAGAAATAGCAGTCTGTTGTGTGATCTTTGGGTTCCCTCCAAATCATTGGAATAGCAAATGGCATGTGACGTGAACCGTTTAGACATCCTGTAAGTAGTCTTACACATGTTACACAACAAATGTGAGGGGCCCAACTCTTGTCCTGATCGCCTACTTTACATCCGAAATAAAGTTCATAGCATTTTTTTACTAATGGTGTAAAGTTACGTTTCTGGGATTTTAAAGTTAGATCACCACATACATAACAAAAGGAATTAGGATGATTCAGACAGTTCCGTGGCATTACAAAACATCTATATGAATACAACACTGGTGTAAAATTAACAAATAGTTATATTAATTAATATAATATATTATTATTATTATTATTTTTATAATGTTTTATATTATAATATTGTTATATACTTAATTATATATAATATGTTAATATTTTTTTATCCGGTGATCATGCTAAATGAGGAAAAAATGAACATAGCGTCACAAGTAAACTAAGCCTGATAGAAAAAAATCTGATTTCATATTTAGATTCAGCATGAAAAAGTACACTTAGAACACCCATCAAAACCCTTGTGACAAAATTGTTGTTGACCAGTGAGCTATTAATTAAATATATATATGCTTGTACGAGTATACAGTAAATATTAAGGAATTGGGTACAGTTGAGGAAGAATTAAGTAAATGAATAAAGAAGTACAAACAAGGGTTCAAATTATGCCACATGCGATGGACATGCATAATCTAATAAAATTGAGGAATGAAGGTTAGATGCAAGACAACAATAATTAATTATCATAAAGTCTATAATAAATGGAAAATGGAGATATAGGTAATATTGTGATGGAAATGTTAAACGATCTAAACCGTCGAGTGTCTTGTTTGTACTTTAAGGGAATGAAATTAAGGGACATTCGCTTCTCACAACGAACCTCCAATGACACAAACATGGATACGACTGAACCATACAAATGGTAGGTCGCATGGTTGTGACACTGCAAAAATAGAAAGCAAATCAAAATTTTATCCAAACACGAGTTAGGCGATTTTGGTTATTATGTAAAAATGAATATTTGACTATAAAGATTATATAGGAATTATTCATTGTTCATTTTTACACACACACACACACACACACACACACACACACACACATATATATATTAGTGATGTAGGTCACATCCGCATCCGCATCCGCGGAACATCCGCACATTTTCTCGCATCCGCATCCGCACCCGCATCCGCACTTTGGACTGCGGATGTCGTGCGGATGTGGACCGTTGAGATAAAATGTCATTAATAAGCGGAAATTATCAAATTCTACTCTATTAATAGAACTAGTTCATTCTGCGCAAAAGTGATGCAAGCGACAAGACGAGAGGCTGTTCTTGTATGAAGTTACTCTCTTGCAACCTACTTAGATCCACGTTACAAAGCTCAGTTATTTTCACCTAGTACATTAGAACGAGTTAAATCATCACTTGGCAAAGCAGTTGAAGAGCTTCAATCTCTTGAATCTGTCGCTTCGCCACCCACCAAAAGAATAAAAGTTTCAGTGACAGAACCAACACCTTCAACAAGCAAATCTATCACAGAATCTGTGTCTCAGTTTCTTGAGTCAAACAGCAATGACGAGACCTAGCGATGTCAAAAGATGTAGTAAAAATGATCGAGAGCTATCACCAAGAAAAACGCCTCGCTGCATGTGACAATCCTATTAGTTGGTGGAAAAATACGCAGAATATCTATCCATACTTGAGTAAACTTGCAAGGAAACATTTAGCCTGTCCTCCAACAAACGTACCAAGCGAGAGATTATTTAGCAGTGCTGGATTAATATATGATGAAAAGAGAAACAGACTGGCAGCAGAAAAGGCAGAAAAATTAATGTTCCTTAAGCATAACCTTCCTATAATTAAGTTTGAACATTAAACGATGAACATCTTAGTTTACTTTATTTTAATTACTCATTTATAAATATGCCTAATAAAACTTTAAACTTAATATAAATAGTTATCAAGCTAATTAAAGATCTCTTTCTATAAGGGTGGAGGAGGAGGTTGGGGAAAGAGGTCGGTGGGGTGCATTTGAGTTGGGTTCACGTCCCGCATCCTGGTAACACAATTATGGTTTCTAATTGTGGCTGAAACTCAACAAAATATAACGAATTTATTTGCAGACGAATTCACTAATTGATTTCTATATTAGTTAGATGCTTGATATTATTTTATATGTTCAGAGAAAAGTACAGCAATTATTGTACAATTAATCAATTATACTACATTATAGCTACAGCTCTCTCTATATAATAACTTATTATATACGTTAAACACAACAAATCTCGAATATATCCTAAAAAATAACGAAAATGTAGACATCCGCATCCGCATCCGCGGATGTTGAAATCAAACATCCTCATCTGCATCCGCATCCGCGGATGTGAAAAAAATGACATCCGCTACATCACTAATATATATATACAGTATATATGCGCTTCGGCGGTGTAGTGGTTAGCATCGCTGACTACGAATCTATCGGCCCCGGGATCGAGACCCGATGACGGCAGGCTGCGCGCAGTAAAACCCAGCTGTTCATCCTTTCACACAATAAAAATTTGTTGGTAGATAAATGGGTACCTTGGGTAGCCTCGTGGTTAAGATGCTGGGCTGCTGATCGGGAGGTCGTGAGATTGAGTCCGGGCGAGGACTTTGTAATTTCTGACCGCCCGTGGTGGGGCGTAGTTCGGATTCCACGTTAAACTGTAGGTCTATGGTGGAGTGACAAGGTTGAATTTCGCAAAACCAAGGTTAGATGCATTTTATCTCACAATGAGGTCGGGGATTCGACTCCCGATGGTGTATAAACAAATTATTGTACTATAAAGAATGAGGTCGGGGGTTCGACTTCCGATGGTGTAATATCAGTTATGCCTAAAACAGATTTAAATGGTGGCCGTTAAAGTTTATAGTATGACGTCACACACATACACACAGATATATATACATATATATATATAATTTTATTTTCAAGTTTAGGTTAGGATAGGTTAGGTTACTCGATATTTAATTTTCTACTTTTGTGGGGATGGTACCCTACTCCCTTGGTATTGGATTAGCATTGGCACTGGCACTCCCTCCTACCCCACTACCCCCACCCCATCTAACCAGATGTACGTATACTAATACATCGGAGCTAATTTAAAAATTTGCAGTGGGTGGTCAAGCAAATATTTTTCCAAAAGCCTTCCAAGTTTTTATGTGCGGCGAATATGAAACTGTTTCCATCCATACAAATTTAGTTCGGTTACTTAACAGCCATACAGCCAAGCTTAAATATGCTTAAATATGCTTAAATATCATGTCGAAATATAAATAAAAATGGTAGAAAGAAAGAATGAAGTGATTTTAAAGTCGATTTAATTTTATGTGACAATTAAATTTCTTTTTTTTTTCCAAACTTAGGGTTGAAATCGACCAGAGAGTTATCGGAGAAAGAGTGTAAATCAAGCTCGCGTTATCAGAAAATGAACTGTTGTTTGACACCCCCGAGGTGAATTATAGTCCGCATTTAAGAAGTTGAATATTGTTTTTAATTATTGAAACTTGTAAAAGTTTTGTTTTGTTTATTCTTTGGTTTCGCCTGAGAAAAGTCCTCGAGAGAAGATTTTAAATTTTTATTTAAAATTTTCTTTAAGAAAGGCGGAACATAAGTATAAAAAAATTGAGATTACAACCAATCGAAGATCAGTAATTTTTGTACGAATGATGTCATGTAATGAAAATGGTTTTGATAGGCACTTTAGACACTAAAGGGAGAAATCCTTGTAATCTTAAGGGGTAACTTAGAGTTTATAAGGCCAGTTTTAGTTCTGCCTTCTAAAGATGAATGGCTTTCAAATCTGTAAACCCTGTGGCACGATTGGAAAAATTTCTAAGCCGATTTAAAACTCTTTCACGTTGCTCGAAAAATTTGTATTTCATTGTTCACTGTCTCATATTGTTTTGCAAAAGCTTAATGTTGGTTGTAGTCCAACCCTCGAAAGGTAAAGTGCAAAAAGCTTTGAAATCTGTGGTGCTGTTTGATTTTATAAGTCGACTGTAAAATTGCTTCTGTTGTTCAAAAAATTTGAATTTCATTGTTTCACGCGAATTTTGTTTCTAGAGTTTAATGTTAGTCGGCAGAAAAGAACTTTGTAAAAATTTCTTTGAATTTAATTATTGTTCACATGTCAAAATTTTAACTTGTAAGATTGCTGAATATTGTGTTTCCTCAAGGAATAATAATTTTACAATTTTTGTGTTGAACAAATATCTTGTGGTGATCTTGTTTCTCGATGAAACCTGTGGAGTTCGGGTAGGACTTTTGAAAACTTTGTGAAAATTTAATTGGCGGACATTTTTCTGAAAAAATCTGCGGAACACGCGTAGAACTTTTAAGACTAAATTTCCAAAATTTTTGTAAGTAGACTTATTTTAAGGAATTTGAATTAAATATTATTTCTTGAGTCACATATATATTTATAAAATCCTTCTGTATAAATCCTTAATCAGACTTAACCTGAATAATTGCAAACATTTTTTTAAATTTAAATTTTATTTTTAAACAAAAATTTGTAACTATACATCTGTAAACCTCTTGAATTTATGTCCCATCGCAATAGGCCTCTTGTAAGCTGAGGGTAAATTAACATTGAAAGTTCGAAGTTAAAGCGGGCTTCAAGTAAGCAGAGAAAATTGTATGTATAAAATTGAAAGGCCGCCCGAGTGGATAACGAGAGCCATCCTGAACACACCAACCCGCTCGCGCAATAAGTGCAATCAAGAGTGGTTGCACCACATACGTCGTGGTCACGTCTCAACACCTCTTTCCGTTAGATTAGCGAGGTTAAGCGAAAGTTGAATTTGTTTTGTAGTTAGATAGGTGACTTAACCTAACCAAATGTAACCTAACCTAGTCAGACCAACATATTTTTCTCCAACAGTAAAATTGTTTATAGTTTAAAAAAATGTTCCGAGGTACGAAAAGTGTTACCTCACAAAAAATACCCTAGTACATTTGTAAATTATCAAACACTCGACCTCACTTATGCCCAGTCGGCTACACACACACACACACACACACACACGTGTATATATAATATATATATATATATATATATATATATATATAATATATATATATAAACTAATATTTTGTTAAAATTGTTAAAATATTCTGTTAAAATTGATTACCTTGAAATGTGTTATCAACAACTGCAATCAGATGTTCGGCTTCAGAATTTTTCAGTTGAAACGAAACGAGAGAGAAAGTTACATCATGAGGTGCTTCATCATTTCTGAAATATGAATGATTTTAATATGAATACGAAACAGGTCACTAAAGAATACAATTCTGAAAGGAAAGGAAAATTTTGTGATTCGAATTCTATGAATGAATTACCAGAGTTTTTAATGTATAATTCATTAAACGCATTCTCTATATTTTAATAATTCACTTTAATTTAACCTGACTTAAATCAGATTAATATCTTCTAATAGTTATTTAAATAAGCAATGTTTAATCTCGTATGCGTACGTTGGTCCTTTGTTGACAACTTGCGCAGTCTTTTCGCTATTTTGAACCATCCCGGTCGCTAAGGAAAGAATAGCTGAAAACACGACGAGAAACAATCGAAACGTTAGTGAATTGGTTACGTAACAAATTAACGAAACATTACATACAAAACATTCGATATTAATTAGCAAATAAGTAATACTTACGAAGTAAAAACAACGTAATTAAGGAATGAGAGAGAGGTCTCATTCTGTCTTCAATTTTGTGAAGAAATATTCCTCTTTGTTGAGCATTTAAAAGGAAGTAGGAAATATTAGGATTAAGATTAGATAATAAAGTGAGTTTAATACGTATCTTAATTACTGAGTTCGACTATTTTTTTTTATTTATAAGAAAATGAATCATGGATTGTAAAAATATTTATACTATTTATTTAAAATTTAGGCAACGGTAATATAGGTTTTTGTGACTTTGCAGAGTCGCTAAATGACTAAATTTTAAAACCTCCTAATTTTTTAGAAGGAAATGATGAACTAAAATATTTACATTATATTACGTTACGTTTCCCCAGACCTTATTTTTCGATACTCTGGGTTGTCTTGCTCCCCTAATTTAGATCGTCGCAAGAACCAAGTTGCGGGCGCAGCCACCGATATCCAGCTTTCACCGTCATATACAAGGAAGTATATAGCAGCTTCCTTTTTAGGTCGTTAAATACCCATACACCACCATACTCCCACTATCTCCACACATTCCTTTCTCTCACCATTGTCATCGCCTCCTCCCATTCCAGACATCGTTTAAAAAAATTACTTTCGCACCATCAATTCACCTTTACCTTCCTCTCATACACCATACGCATTGTCACTCCCGCAAGGGCATAATAAATCAAAAGTGTTTTCAGGTAAGAAAATGTACCGCAGTTTATACTAATGCTTTTCATCCGAATCGTATATAGTTATGTTAACATCATAATTAACTACACAAACTATAACTTCTGTAATTAAATGATCATTATATACTGAAACTTACCGATCAATTGACCACTTCATTTCCTCTACGTTCAGGCGCGTTTTACGGGTCTATTTGTATTATGCACATTATCTACATCATCATACCCTTTATATAACTTCCAATATACAGATTTTTTCTTTCACTTTTTAACAAAGTGCGACGACAAAAGACTTTTTAAAATGTACAATTTTTGCCATCATAATATAGCTTCATCACTCGCAATTTTTTCTCCTCCCAAATGCCAAACTATTTTTTTTACACTGTCATTCTTGAATTAAATTTGATTCCAAGATTTTTATTTACAAAAAGAAAAGCGATCTGTATATTTATATTAATATATAAGCTGAAAATGCATGAAGACGACGTATAAATACCAATTTACAAAAGAAAAAATAATTTATATTTTATTAAAACACGAATATTTTCGCGTAAAAAAACTAATAAAGAATAAATATGAAAAATAAGAGTAAGTTTTTGTATATATTTTGGGGCCAGATTTGATCTTTGTTATCGTAAAAAGTCTTCATAGAATTCTCACTTCGAAAATAAAAGTATTTTAATGTCGCGTATAATATTCAATTTATAAAAAATAAACCAAGATAAGGGATTTCAATTTGTCCTAAGCGTTGTCAAGAAAAAATTATATATATATATATATATATGAGCGGCGACAAGCTTCACCTTCGTGAAATGAGGAATCATCGCACGGAACATTTGAAAGGTTGAAAGGCATATATATATATATATATATATATATAAATGAGAGAGAGAGAGAGACGACTACATTCCTTTTTCTAAAATGAAAATTTTTTCCCACAATCTTTGCAATAAGTAATGTACACGATGCACTTTTGCTGGTTCAGACCATCTGATACTTCACGCGTTGTGTCCAACCATTGATGCTCTTATATTTTCCTTTAGGTAAATATATTATAATGTCCATATTCTCACTTCATTCTCTAACAATATTCATCTCGCTTTATAATGTCACTTGCAAATTTTATTAAGGTTAAAAACAGATAACAAAAGCCACTGCTCTAACTTACTAAGCCATCCCACACTCTGAATGAGTCTTAAACAGCAAAGTGTGGTTATTGCACTACTCACTTGATCGTCTGAAAACTAATATAGGCCTATATATAATCATTCACAGTTTGGCTTCTAAGGAGCTTAATTTTCAGATGGAAAAGGATTTACAAAGACTATCTGGAGAAGCATATAGTATATTAGTGAACGTTTTGGGAGAAATTTCCATCGTCTTAAGGGCTAAAAATTTAAAATTTAAAAACATATTAAAAGGCTAATTGCAAACGATTAAAAATCCCAAATAAAAGGTAAAAAATTCGCACTAAATTGAAAATTAAAAGAAAAAAATGGACAATTTAAATAGAGAAAAAAGGGTTCATGGTTTGAATGTGAAAAATTACAAACAAAATAAAGGAATATAAATTGTGAATAGGAAAACTATGTTTTAAGTCAGTTGGTTGATTATTATGCAATGTACAAAGTGGTGGCAGCAAAATCTGTGTTGAGGGAGGGAGTAGTATGATTCTAAAATTCGAACTGATTTCTTATCTTTTGTTTGGGCTAAAAATTTAAATCTTTATATTGAATAGTATGATGGCATTTATTAGTATGGGACAAGATGACAGAACTTTCCTTTACATAAAGATTAAAGCCAATCTGTAGCTGACGCCACTATACGAATCGATGCGCACCTTAAGCATCATACGTTCGGTTGACCCGACGTAGGTTCCTCGATTACATCGAAGACAATGAAAAAGGTATACGAGTTTGAAGCGCATGAATTCGGAAGTGGTGTCTTTAAACCGATAAAGGGTTCCAGTTTTCTATGATTAGTGAAGCAGACATTAAGTTTAACAGTACTTTTATTTGTAATTTTAAATCGTTTTAATGTGTTTTTAAATTTTACATTTTTAGCCCTGAAGGAAATGGGAGTTTCTCCCGAAACGTTCGCCAATATATATGCTTCTCCAGACAGTCTCTCTCTCTCTCTCTTTTTATATACGAGTGTGTGTGTGTATATATATATATATATTTTTTTTTTCCTAAAAAGTTCAGTTACATGCCATTTACTTGTGACAGTTAATAGAATATCATTTTTTATTAACACGCATCTCGGTTGCACGTAATTAAATTTCAAGCATGGACGTAAAGATATTCTATAGTAATTTTTCTTATACACAAAATACTTCGGAATTTGGGATCTCTATAAATTTACTCGTTGTACCGAATAATTTACCATTTTTCTTTGATGTTTTACTCATATTATTTAAAATTATACTGCGCATGCGCATAAGGTGCGTACATTTTCTATTTTCAAATATAATGGAAAGTATAAACAATAAATGAGAACCATCTATTTCATTCCGGGGAAAGATTATTCACATATTGATATTTTTCTTATGCGTATATCTTTAAAAGTAAGTTCGAGTTCATATACAATAAAATTAATGTATTTACACAATGTAAATAAATATATTTTTTTATGCCAATAATGAAGTACACACTTTAGAAATTTTTTTAATGATAAACATTTTCAGTATAATAACCATTGACCTCAATAATTTGATTTAAACGCGCTTTGAAATTTTGATCAATTCGTGTTAAAGTAATTTCTAACCGTCACCAAGGAAGATTTGGTTTAGTTACGGATAGCCTCGGTATCCATAGTGCCCCCTTGACGTTAATCTTTGCGATTATTTTTAGTGGATTTTTTTTAAAAGACAAAGCCTACAGAAATAACTCAAGGACAGTTTATCGGCTACAAAATAACATCAAAGTTGTAACAAATCGAACTGCGATAGATATTTTAGCATGAACTATTCCAAATTTCAGAATACGTTTAAATCAAACTAATTATTGAGGTCAGTTGGGATCGTATTGAAATTGTTTTTCATGAAACAACATTTCGTATGTATATTAGGGTGGATCGATTTTACATTTTTTTCGATTTCCATATTCTAATAGAGACAAAAACTTGCGCATGCATGAGAAAATAGCCTCTGCAAAATCTTAGCTTAATAGGTAATCATCTTCTGCCCCGGCAGAGCGATGAAAATCATATTTTAGTAGTCAAAAACGTATTTTTAAACCCTAGCCTAGAGTCATAAAATTTTGCGTGTGTGTTATTTCATGCCTAAGCAACGATATAAATGCTATGGGAAAATATAAATGCATTATTTAAGACAAAGAGCCGATCTGAAAATATGTATAATATACATATTTTCAGATCGGCTCTTTGTCTTAAATAATGCATTTATATATTTCCCATAGCATTTATATCGTTGCTTAGGCATGAAATAACACACACGCAAAATTTTATGACTCTAGGCTAGGGTTTAAAAATACGTTTTTGACTACTAAAATATGATTTTCATCGCTCTGCCGGGGGCAGAAGATGATTACCTATTAAGCTAAGATTTTGCAGAGGCTCTTTTCTCATGCATGCGCAAGTTTTTGTCTCTATTAGAATATGGAAATCGAAAAAAATGTAAAATCGATCCACCCTAATGTATATATTTCATTGGCACAAAAATAGTTAATAGAGTTGCAAATATTTTGTATAAAATCAAAACCATATGTTCGAGATTTTTTGTGACGATATTAAGTAGTTGATATACTTAAAAACAATCCTGTCTAATAAAAGGAACCTCCCCGAGTGGACCGAAAGGTCTTTGAGGCCTCCTCTTGTCCTTGTAACTCCTTGTAACTCTCTCTGTAATAGTTATATTTTTATAGATTAATACCAGTGGTGGGCACCGTTAACCAAAAAGTTAACTTCGTTAACCGCTAATCCGTTAACCAAAAAGTTAACTTCGTTAACCATTAATCCGTTAATTCGTTAAACATGTAACGGAAGTTACCGATAAACCGTTAACGTTAACTTTTATTATAAAAAAAATGAAAAACACAATATATATATAATTTAATTTTCCCTCTTCTTCTTGTTCTCCATTTTGTCCATGAGATGCATGTTGCCCTTCATGAAAATTAGCATATCAAAGTTTTCATCAGACAGGGATGATCTCTTGGCCCTCAGGATGTCCTTGCCCATAGAGAACAAAGTGACATGAGAATTGAAATCTTACCTGATCAGTTTTATGGTTCTTGAAATGTATCAAGGAGACTACTAATAAGGTACTCACAGACATATTATAAATATACATGACTTACTTGACAACGATTATTTTTAAATATTCACTAGCACAAACATGTTGCGCAAGAGACAGACTGCAAATGAAACGAATGTAGTTATTTGTTATAATTGTTACATATATATTATTGAAAGTGCCTTAAAATGCTCGTGATATTTCTTGAAAGAAGTTGAAACATTCAACTCAAATGGCAAATCTTTCCGCCTGATTTTACAGTCGACCATGTTTTGCTCAAACCAATGCCATAAATAACTACCATATTTGGTAAGACACAAATTGTGGCGACGGAAACAAATATATCGCCTGATTTTGCACTGCGGAAATGGAAATTCGTTCATCACTATTTACAGTGGCGGATTAATTGCGCACCTGCTCAGCACTGAAAATAATAGAAACTTTTAAACGTTTATTTATGAATTTTTTGGGTTAACGGACTTGAGTTAACGGAAGTTAAATGTAACGGAAGTTAATTAGTCCGATAATGATTTTCAAAGTTAACTTAAAAGTTAAATCGTTAACGAAAAAGTTAACTTCGTTAATTAACGATTAACGGATTAACGGTTTGTGCCCAGCTTTGATTAATACGTTAGTGTTCTCACTATTTACGGGTATTTCTATAAGATGGCAAATAGCCACCATTCCAACTCAGGTCAAGCGACGTGACCAAAAGGCAAGTAACACACAGAGCTCTCCCAAAGGAGAGAGAGAGAGAGAGAGAGAGAGAGAGAGAGAGAGAGAGAGACTGGTCTTACATGATGGTAATTACTAGAGCCCGGATGTTCAGGCAAACTGCCATAAATGCCGTTTTTTGCTTATTTTTGCGTTTACAGGAAAAAGTGCCTTTTTCGTCATAAAGTGCTTAATTTGCCTTTTTTCCATTATTTTCTAGCATTATTTCATTAGAGTCCCAAAATAGGCCTATCACTTTCTGTTATATATATATATATATTATATATATATATATATATATATATATATATGATGCAAACCTACAAACCGACAAGGAAAAATAAAAACTTATTCCAAGGCCTTTCGTGTATTCAGCAATACACCTCGCCAAGGAATTCTAAAGTAAAAAGATTCCCTGATGAGGCGTATTGCTGAATGCACGAAAGGCCTTGGAATAATTTTTTCTTTTTCCTTGTGGTTTGCATCATTCATTCATTTCACGTGTTTAAGCGTGAAATTCATCCCATAGCACATTATTGTGTAACGAACATTTTCAGCATCTATTGTTTTCTTTAAACAAAAAAAAAAACAAAAAAACATCTTCATTGCGGATCATTCACAATCCATAGCCATTTAACCTAACATACAAGTACAATCTTACGTATACATTGAACTTAATACAAAAATAATATAAAAAATAAGGCCAACATAGCCACTTAACCTAGCATACTGGCATAATATTTGATTAATTATCTGACAATTTTATGTATATTGTTATTACCTGAGATATGTTCTAACACTTATTATAACATAGCCACTTTCTATAACACTTATTATAACAACTTAATATGCATATATAATCTTTGCTACATTACAAAAATAAGATATTGTAAACCAGCAGTTGTCTGAACCAAGACTGCCATATAGGTGAGAGGTACACAGTATCTGAAGACAAGACATTGTACAATAACACATTAGAGCTGTTTTGGACCCTAGTAATGAAATTATATATATTCTTCCGGATTAACATTTGCCTGGTAAGTAGGTTACGCGTAGTAAACATAAAACTGGCACTGCACCATTTTGGTTCCCTACATATCATACGAAAAATATTATTATAAGCAACAAAGAGTTTATTTATAGCAGTTTTTGTATAATTCCACCAGAGATGGGATGTATACAATGCAGTACAGCAAGTTCTAAAAAGATAAATTTAAATGATTCTGAACACATACCAACAGTGGTGTAGTGCTAAATAAAGACGTGAGGGAACGCATTTTGAAAGTGTTACTCAGATGTAGGGGGGACAATGGCGAGCGCGGCGAGCCCATACAGCTGGGGGTCCGGGGGCACTGTAAGCCCCCCGGGAAATCTTTTGAAATCTGACCAATTTCAGGGATATTATTCAAAGGTTGAAGATGCAGTATTTCCAGTGTCATTAGATATATGACATCCAGTACGATCAATAAAAATAGCTAACAACTGGAATGATTAACTAAAAAAAAGTTAACAACTGTACGCCGTGGTGACTGTTTCACCAGATCTTTATAGGCTAGCATTGCCTCAGTCGAAGCTAAAAGAAATGAAACAGTTAATGATTCTTTCTCATATTTCTTCTAGGGGTGGGAATTAAAATTTCATGACGTTAGAGATTTGTAAGTTCGGATTTATTTGAAATAGTGAGGGAACGCAGTTCCGTCTACCAAAAAAAGTAAGGGAACGCCGTTCCCACGCGTTCCCACAGCACTACACCACTGCATACCAAATTTCCTTACTAGCATGTTACCCTGTACATACAGCTTTTTACGTTGCCTCTCAATATCAAGTTCATCTCGCAGCTCGTGAGTAATTACATGACCTAAGTATTTACATGTCTCTTTGACAGGTATAGTCTGACCATTCGTTTCAAAAGACCCACATGATACATGTTTCAGTAGATTACACCTAAAAATCAAAATACAGCTCTTTGCCCCATTGTAGGTGATGTCATTTTCTATACCATATTGTTCACATACCTCTAATAGTACTCTCAGCCCATGGGGAGAGGGTGACAGAAGAACAAGGTCATCAGCATACATTAAATGATTAATTTTTTTCCTTTCCAATGACACAGCCAGTACGTGCAGTTTTTAGTTCATTGGTAAGGTCATCCATGTACAGTATATATAGAAAAGATAGGGTGATAAACTGATAATATACCTCCTTGCCTAACACCATTACTTTAATGGCGTTGTAAAATGTGTTATTTATTATTTATACATATATAATGGCATTATTCTATATTAAACATTATTTTTGGAAATTAAATCATTGTTATTATGTGCAACTAATATTTGCATTACCTACTGTTTTGGTCACTAATGGCGTTGTAATATGTATTATGCGTATATAAAGGTATTATTCTCGAGTAAGCGTTTTTTGAAAGCAAATTTATAAATGCCATTTTGGGAAGTTTTACTGCCTATTTTGATTGTTATTTTGCCTATTTGCCTCCCTTTTTAAAGTTTTTTAGTGCCTAAACATCCGGGCTCTAGTAATTACATTAGCTTACCTTTATTTTAAAGTTACACTTTTTATAATTTTTCACTTCAATTTATTACATTTTACACCTCTAAAAACAGGAAGGAATCTAAAATCTCATATACAAAAAAGACCCACAAAAAAGGTAAAAAGGCACTCAATACACACTACTACTGTATGCGGTCTGCTTCTGGTTCAAAGAAGGACGTAACTGTACACTCGTAGGCCGGATCGAAAACGGTAAATTTTTTTATTTCTTAAAAAGTACACTATGTGAGAAGTTTCATGTTATCATCTTAACAAAATATTAAAATATCAAGCATGTGCTACCCCTGCTACCCCTAGCACATACCCCCTCCCCTTTTTTACCCTCATATTTGCATATACACTGCGCCCTCGATATATGCGTCTTCAGCATATGCGAATTCGCTGTTATGCGAAGACCCTATTTCTACCAAGAATTCAGTATATGCGGAAAAAATTCGCATTTATGCGCCACCTAGTATGAAATATTGCTGAGCCGCTGAGCGCACCGACGTGTTCCCGCCAAACAACAACAGTCTCGCATAAACCAACAGTGCATTCCACATCACTTGCCTCGCCTGCAGCTGAGAGTTCTGAGAGTTCCACACACCCGCCTGAGAGTTCTGTCAGTCTACCTTCGCCTGTTGCCTTACCTGATGTCACTGAAGACCCTGATGATCCACAACCATCCACCTCTACCATGTAACTCACCCACCACAGCAATCAACACTCGTCTCCTGGAGCCTACACACCTGCCATCGTTGGTATCGTATGTCTTATTAGGCTTACTACGTCCTTTAATATTTATACTGTACAGTATTGATGTAATATAGCATTACTGTTATCTTGTTAAATGTTTTTGGCATAAAAAAGTGGCATATTTATTGTTGGGGGTGCCGGGAGGATAAAAAAACTGGTTGTGAAACGCATCCCTATTTTTTTCATTTAACTATAAGTTCGATATATGCGAATTTGCATTATGCGAGGTTTTAGCAGAACCTATCCCTCGCATATATTGAGGGCGCAGTGTATATATTTAAATGGGAAAATTTTTTATTTCTTAAAAAGTACACTATGTGAGGGTTTTTTATCACTTTAACAAAATATTAAAATATCAAGCATGTCTACCCTACTACCCCTATCACATGCCCCTCCTCCTTTTTTTACCTTCATATTTGCATATGTTTAATGTTGTTATATGTTACATGATAAGTTGTTTGTTTAATGCTTGATATTTTTATGTCTCAGATAAATAGAAATAATTTTTCAGATAAATAGAAATAATTTGCATTTGCTTTAATTATAATTTGAATTATCATAAATTATAAATTACATATAACTTGATTTTACTTCTGAATATAAACTATGACTACTAGGAGCAAGTCCTCAAATGCAGCCTTTGGATATCCTACGGAATTCCCAGCAGCCATGACTCCTTCAAAAGCAGATGTTGTGAGACACTACCTTTTTGTGCGCCGTCGTGAAGAAGCTAAATCAAAAGGACCAGCAACTGCTAATGATTGTTACAGGGTTGTTGTAAAAGATATTGAAGACATTTGGATGAAATTTTCTTTTCCTACGATTAACACCAAAGGTATCTATCTTAAAGTCGGTCGACTAATAGAAGAAGCCTCAAAATTGAACAAGGTGCCGTTACATCGAAGAAATGAAAGTTTTGCCTTAAAAGTAGCTCAGTATGATGAAATGTTTGATAGATCTTCTTGTGAGTGCTGTGATAAGGGAATTGATAGGAAATCTTGCAGGTGTAAGGATAAAACACCAATGGCAGAATGGGAGGCTTTTGTGGGTCAAAAACAAAGAAAAAATCAGTTAGGACCAATTGATCGCATAGCTAGCTCAACAAAGAAGAGATCTTTAACAAGAACCCAAGAAGCACAAAACCGTCGACTAAAAGCATAAGAAGAAATGACTGAAACCACCAATGTTTTACCATCGGAATTTATAGAAAATACCGAAGAAGACATGGATGTAGATTCAGAGAGTCAGGATATAGATTATGAGGCCGATTTAGAATTGACTGAGAATATTCAGAACAGGCACTCCTATAAAAACCTAACATTAACAGCAGATCGTTATCGTGTAAGTTGTAGAGCTGCAGCTGCAATAGTCAATGCAGCTTTAAAAGATATGGGGATCCTTAACCACACCAACATGCTTGACAGAAAGAAATTAGAAAGAGAACGAAATCGCATGGGTGAAACAAATACTTTTAGGTCTAAATCCGAAAATCTGAAGATTTGATGGAAGGAAAGATAACACATTAACTAAAAGTGGAAAGATAAAAGAAAAACACTATGTTATTGTGAAAGAACCTGGAAGCATCTATGTAGACCGGTGCTAGGACAACTGCCCCCCGGACAACCACCCCCCGGACAATTGCCCCCGACAACCGCCCCCCCGGACAACTGCCCCCGTAGGACAATCGCCCCCCGGATTATTGCCCCCCATAAGTAAATAAAAATTAAATAGGAATTAAATTTATTAATATTTATAAAAAACAAACTTATGAAAGAGTTCATATTTATTAAAATTTACTAAAAAAAAAGTAAAACTTGCTTGGAAAAGAGGTTTTAATGCTAAAAATTCAAATTATAGGCGATACCTCTTAAAAAATTAATTAGTTCGCGATTCTCAAAGTCTTCAACCTAACCTAACCTAACCTAACCACCAACTATGACTTTCAAAACGACCTTTCAATAAGTATTGCCAACTGTTTAAATATAATTAATTAATCCATAGTATATATGAAATACAATAAGTCTTGCCAACTGTTTAAATAAAATTAAGTAGCTAAACTTCATAATTTTATTATAAATAAGTAAGCAATAATTGGAAAAATTTTTGTTAAATATTGCTAACTTTTTAAATAATTTTTTTTCAGGCTACAAGCAAAATTAAGCAAGAATTGGCAATAATGTTGTTAAATATTGTTTTAGCTTGCCATTTTTTAAACGTAAATTTAATTTCTATTTAATTTTTATTTACTTATGGGGGCAATAATCCGGGGGGCGATTGTCCTACGGGGGCAATTGTCCGGGGGGCGGTTGTCGGGGGGCAATTGTCCGGGGGTCGGTTGTCCAGGGGGCAGTTGTCCGGACACCATGTAGACCATGTCACACCAGATAATGGAAATGCTCGCTGCATAGCAGAAGAGTTGATAACTATTATTACAGACTCGAACAGCACAGATACTATCAAAGCTTTACTGTGTGATGGTACTCTTGTAAATACAGGAAAAATTGGTGGAGCCATAAAACTGGTTGAAATTCATCTTAACAGACCAGTGCAGTGGTTGGTGTGCCTCTTGCATTTAAATGAGCTGCCTTTTATGCACGTCTATAAAGCCAGTGATGGTAAAACAACAGGTCCAAATACTTTTGTAGGTTCAATTGGGAATAAACTGAAAACAGATTTAAAAAAACTGGAGGTAGTCAAATATTCTCGCTTAAAGGGAAACATTAAAGAAATTCCAGCAAATGTTGTGAAGGAGCTAAGCAGTGATCAAAGATATCTCTATGATATGTGTCTGGCAGTGCAAACTGGAGACACTTCTCAAGATCTGTCCACTCGATCCCCAGGTACCCTTCACCATGCTCGCTGTCTAACTCTAGCCAACAGGGTCCTTCGATTATATATCTCAACGCCAAATCTCGATAAAAACCTTCAAGATATAGTCAAGATTATTATGCAGTTCTATGCTCCAGGGTGGTTTTGGATAAAATCTCATCCTAATGCAACTGATGGTGCATATAACTTTTGGCATTTAATGTGCTTGCTTCGAAATTTAGATGAACAACATAGATCAATCATAGAACCAGTATTAAAGAAATAATGCCTACTTTGCCCACCCAGAAAATATATTCATATCAATGGTAACTGACAAGAGACTAGAAATTAGGGAGCAAACTATTCAGAAAATCATCCTTTCAAGAACAGGATTTTCAGGTACCAGAAACTTTGAGTTGCCTCGAACCCTCAATTTCCAATCTACTGACTACACCGAGATGATCGATTGGCAAAAAGAGATCATTACTCCACCGCTGCTAAACAAGTTTAGCGACGATGAGCTACTACAGGCTCGATGTAAGCCACTGGAAATAGCTTCTTTTTCATGCCACAGTCAAAGTATGGAAAGGGCAGTGAACCTAGTAACGAAGGCATGTCAGGAAAGAATAGGATATGACAACCGTCAAAAGTTTATCTTAAACTCATTAGAATCAAGGCGAAAACTGCCCAAGTTTGAATGGAAGGCCCAATGGAATGAGTAAGAAACATGAAATAAAATTTCCTAATGATATTGAAAATTTCTTCCCTTTTGATGTGATAAGGAACAATGAAAAAGTTAATTGAATTTTAGCACATTTATTATGCCTCTAATTTTTTCTTCTGAATATATTGTTGAACTTAATTAATTTTCCTAATACTGTACATTATTAAATAAAATATTATACGTTAATAAAGATTTAAGTCATCAAAAAACCTGAATGTACGGGGCTCCAATAAACCTTAGCCCCCCCCCGCCCATGGCCTAAACCATTAGAGGTACAGTAAAACTAAACATACCTTACAAAAGAGAATTTAATCCTGCATTTAATGAGAAACAATTAAAACTTGGTGTTCCGACATTGGCTTCTAAGACAGTCTGAATTCGCTTTGGGTAGCTTGCCAAAAGTGACGTGAATAGATCTTGATCGTTACGCAAATTTGCTAAAACAGTTTCAATGTGTTGCGTCATTGTATCCTTCGAAAATCGATTTGCTGCAGGTTCTTGAAACAAGAGACATTCAACCTTGTCCTTTATAACTGATCCAATGTGTTCACAGACGTTCAGGTCAGGAGAATTTCCTGGCCATTCTTCATTTCCAAAGAAATCGATCTCATGGTTCCGCAACAACTGTTGAGTGGCTAATGCCTTAAAGCAGGGGGCCTTATCGTGCAGAAGTGTGACCTGATCGACATCCATAACATTGTTTGGGTTTCTTAGAAAAGGAATGACATGCTGGGATAGAATAATATCACGAAAATACTGTCCATCCCAACTCTGACCATTTGGCTTCAGCACCCACATGAGCTTGTTTGCAGTGAACAAAACAAACACACCAACACAGTCTGGACTTTTTAATAATTCGCGATAATGTTCATTGTCATCGATTTCATCTGGTGTTGTGGCCCACACTCGATCATTTTGGTAGTTAGGCCGACGTGTTACGTAAACAAAAAATTCATCGGGGACAGCTAAATGCATGAAATTATCCACATCCCAATCTTCAAGATAATGGGCAAACCACATTCTGTCATCGATGTTAAGTTGAGTTTTCTTGGCTTGGAAGTTCATGCCAAGGCTTTAAACCTTGCCTATGACGGTACAGTCGAATGATCTCACCACTAACGATCTTTCCTCTCAACACTTCGATCTCTCTAGAAAGTTTAACGCAGCTGTTTTTCCGCTTACGCGTACCGCTTTCAGTGATGTTCTTTGTTTCCTGAGAGAGTGGCAAATTTGGGCGCCCAGATTTGGTTGTATCCATTTCACATTCATCCAAAGTTTTATTCCAATTTCTTTTGACGAAGTCCTCACTTCTTCGCAACTTTTTGGCAACCCATGAACGTGTTATAAAGGTGGCTCCAGCATCACGAGCTTCCCGAAATGTTATTGCTCGTATGCGATCTATCACACGTTGCCTCTCCGAATCACCAATTAATTGAGAAGCCATTATATTATCACTTTATCAGCTAGAGTAATTTTAATACCTGCAATAAATAAAGAATTTTACATATTTTTATAATCACTAAAAACTATTTCGATATAAGTAAACATGTAAGCTGCAAATGGGGGGGCTAAGGTTTTTTGGAACCCCTTAGAGTAAGTCTCGTTTAAATGGCATATCCTTCAATATAGGTCAAAAAGTTAAAAATTGTGCCAGGGGTAGGAGGCTTTAAACAGCGAAAATAATTTATGAGTGGGTTCCTGTGTTCCATTCAAACCCCTCACAATATGTACCTTTTCACTATAAAATTTCGACCCGGCCTACAGTAAGATTTTCCATGATTGATTAATTAATTATCTTTCAAAAACACCCATTTTTCTCGCTCATATTTGCTTTTTCTTAACCTAACACAGTTTCTCTTTTGACAAATAACCAATTTACACAATGATCATTCTATAACATTTTAATTAACGATTTAATTGATATAAATCAGATTAAAAATAATAATATTAAATTCCGTTTATTACTCTCTCGAGGAAAAAAAAAAAGATTTAAAATGTAATAATTCTTTGCTATCGTCAACTTTTATATATATATATATATATATAGTTATCAACAATAACAATTAACAATTCATTTTTATTCTGCGTTCGTCCATGGAGAGAGAACATATTTAAATTTTTCAAACTATAATAGTTTGTCGCTTTATTATAGGGTAGGGTATGATTCATCACCACCAACTCATCACCGCCAACTCAACTCCGCCGACTCAACTCCAGCCGACTCAACTCCAGCCAACTCATCGCCGCCAACTCAACTCCGAATGCACTGTTGCGAAATAATGTTTGTATAATTTATTGATCTTTCTTTAGTGCGATGATAGGTACTGAAGGAAATTAAAAACACTAGGAAGAACCATTGAAAACATAACTAATTATATTTATATAATATTTTATTTATACAGGGTGTCTCAAAAGTCACTATCTATTTTGAAAAATAATGGGAATTACGAAAAACTGGTTTAAGACATGAAAAATATATTTATTTCAAAGTAAGTGCCACAAAGAATTAGTGCTATTTATTTATCTGTCTCCACATGGCGACCATCAGTGTCTCTACAGAGCTCAAAGCGATAAGTTGTTTCCCGGAACACACTTTCCAGCATTTGAGGCATGGCCGTAACTACCTATGTCCTATGAGGTCACCGAGGTCCGGACCTCGGTAATTATTTCCTAAAAAAAAAAAAAGAGACTGAACCGTGAAATATTGCTGCAGCTTTAATAAAAGTATTTTTGCTAACAGGTCCCTTTGTACAGTATTTAATTATAGACAAGGGTTTTGTGTTTAGTGTATAGCTTGGGTTGTGTTTGTAGATGTCATTTTGGTCTGAATTTTGCTCGTCCCGCCGCGCTCGAAAAAAATCTGGACCTCACTAATTTCTAAACCCTAGTTACGGCCCTGATTTGAGGTGTTATTTTCTGAACTGCATCGGTAATACGATTTCGAAGTTCGGCTACATCACTAATTCTTCTACCAGTGTACACCTTAGACTTAATGAAACCACAGGCGAAAAAATCTAATGGTGTTAAATCGGGTGAACGTGCTGCCCATGGTTGTGTTCCTCCACGACCAATCCAGCGACCGGGGAAGCGTCTGTCAAGATAATCACGTACAATTATTGCATAATGGCACGGTGCTCCATCCTGCTGAAAAACTACTGTGTCAAGAATGCCATCTGTAAGAAGTTGAGGTTCGAGGAATTGTTCAAGCATGTCAAGATAATAAACCAATTAACTTTTTTTAAATACACAAATTTGCACCAGAAGTACATATCTTTATGCCAGCATAACATTTTAAAAAAAAACATCTAATGTCACCGAAATAGATAGTGACTTTTGAGACACCCTGTATAATATAACCTAACCTAACCTAACTTTCACCAATTAACATTATAGATGCCTTATTCAAAATACAGAAGAGTCGAGATATGTATCTCGAACAACTTGTAGGAGGTCATGTTTCACCTTCAAAGTGAATTAAAACTATATAAATTAAAACTAGTTTTAAGTTTTGAGCAACGATCACCATTAGAATATTTACGTGGGATTGCCTACAATTACCACTAATTAAAATCTGAACCTTTTAATCTTTTTTTAACATAGTAGAATAAAGAGTTTCTAACAATTTTTAACTTTTTTAAAGCTCTAACCTTCAAAAATAAATTTAATTAATTTTTTAAAAAACTGGAGTTGAGTTGGCGGAGTTGAGTTGACGGCGATGAGTTGGCTGGAGTTGAGTTGGCTGGAGTTGAGTCGGCGGAGTTGAATTGGCGCGATGACTCGTCCCATTCCGTTATTATAAACGTATGGATAGTATATGCCAGCATCCGTAGCTAAGTGGGTAACACCGTTTCCCTATAAAACACTGAGGTCGGGGGTTCGAATCCCGATAATTCTGGTATTAATAATACAGGAGTTATACAGTAGCAATGGGCCGCTTTAGTTAGCCTGATTCCAGGTTCCAGGTTCCAGGTTCCAGAAATTGCTCACTTGATCCTGCGGATCAGCACACGTTTCCGGTGCAGAGCCTCTACACTGTATCTCCTATTATGTACTTAAACCTTTACTGTCAACAGTCTTCTTCTAATTTCCATTATTTTTACAGTATAATTTTTTATATTTTCTGAGTTTTTTATATTCTTTACTCCCATCATCTCCCCCATTATGTTTCTTAGTTTTTCACAATGAAACAAATGTTCTGTCGTATCATTCTCTCTCCTGCATACTTCACACTTCATGTCCTTATATTTTCCTTTATAGTTTTCTTTCACCTCTACCATATTTAATCGGATTTCCATTATAATCTTCATATCCTTTTCTCTCATATTTTCAATATATGATTTTCTCTTAAATTCATCAATGAATCTTAGTTTTTTTTCATTTTAGTTTTCCTCTTTATTAGTTCTTCCTGTAAATATTCATTAATTTTTTGTCGTACACTTTTCTTTAATTCACTTTTTTTCATCATTTTCAAGTCTTCTAATGTTACTTTATATAATTTACACATTTCTGCTACTTCCTCTACCCAACATCGTGGGTATCAGGGTATGGATTTTTCAACTGATCTTCGGTTATCATTTTAATTAATCTATCCTCATTTGAGTTTAATATATTGTTCATTAGCATTATCTTCTTGTATCCAATTTTTTCTTTGACTGGCCACACTCCTAATTCAGCTAATAATCCCCAATATGGGGTACTACACAAAGGTGGGCAGTTGCGCCGCAAAAAGTTGCGGCGCAACATTTTTGGTTGCGCTTGCGCCGCAACTTTTTGAAAAGGGTTGCGCTTGCGCGTGCGGCGCAACTATTTCAGCAGAGTTGCGGTTGCGGCTGCGGCGCTACAAAAATCGTTGCGCGTGCCCACCACTGCAGATATACGTTAAATGCAAAGGTGGGCAGTTGCGCCGCAAAAAGTTGCGGCGCAACTTGCGGTGCAACATTTTTGGTTGCGCTTGCGCTTGCGGCGCAACTTTTTGAAAAGGGTTGCGCTTGCGCGTGCGGCGCAACTATTTCAGCAGAGTTGCGATTGCGGCTGCGGCGCTACAAAAATCGTTGCGCGTGCCCACCACTGCCAATTCTAGATCTTACATCCTTATTGCAATCTCCATTGTTGGTTAATAAACTTCCCAGATATTTAAACTGCTCAGCTTCTTCTAAGGTCCGATTTCCTATCGTTAGGTTCATTTGTGCTCCTTTCCTTCTTGCAATTTTCATTACCTTTGTCTTGGTCTCATTAATTCTCATTCCGAATTCTTCCGCCGTTGTTGTCAAACTATCGACCATTCTTTGCAGTCCTTCCTCAGTACTAAAACAAATGCCTTGTCATCTGCAAACCTTACAGATTTGACCAATTTACCTCCCACTCTGATTCCCTCTTCCAGATCTGAGAGTGCTTCTATATTATTGCTTCCGCATAGATGTTAAATAACACGGGGGACAGGGAGCATCCTTGCCTGACCCCTCTCCAGGGGCGGATCTACCGCCGGTGCAGCCGATGCAAAGCACTGGGGCCCAAACGTCTTAGGGGCCCACTCCCAGAACCCAGTAAAATTAATCTGCAGTTATTCAAACAAATTACAATTGTGCCAAAAATGTAATTCAAATACAAGAAAGACGATCAATACAAATTACAGTGTGTATATACAGTATATATATATACAGGGTGTTTGAAAACTTTCTGTACAAATTGTAATGGGGGATAGGCAACACCAAGACAAACCCTTTTCGTCTATAAGTGTATGTCCGCTGACGTCACCATTCGGCGCGAGAGGGCGCCGCTGCAATTGGCTAAAAGGTGAAGTGGGCTAGACTCGCGCTTGCCGCGGGCATTCTTAAATCGGACGTAGTACGCGTAACATGGAGCGCTTCACGATGCTGAGATGGCTGACATGAATATGGTGTATGGGGCTGCCAATGGAAACGGAAGAGCTGCTGTGAGGTTGTACCGACAGCGCTTCCCAAACAGACGTGTGCCAAACCACCAAACGTTTGCGCATTTGCATCGGCGACTGCGAGAAACTGGAACATTCCATGCAAACATGCATGACACTGGTCGGGAGAGAAACGTGCGCACTCCTGACATGGAAGAAGAAATCCTACGGCGATTTGAGGACAATCCAAGCGCAAGCACGCGAGGTGTTGCACGTATCCTCGGTGTGAACCACGACCTGGTCTGGAGAGTGTTGCACGAGCAGCAGCTACATCCGTTTCATCGTCAGAGAGTCCAGGCATTACAACCTCGGGATTACCCTCTTCGTGTGGAATTCGCACGCTGGTTTCTGCAGCAGACAGCGGTGCAGCCTAATTTTCCGGCTTATGTGCTGTTCTCAGATGAGGCCTGTTTCACACGTGAGGGTGTGTTTAACATGCACAATTCTCACGTGTGGGCGCACGCAAATCCACATGCTACACGGGTGCATGCTCATCAAGAACGGTTCGCCGTCAATGTTTGGGCGGGTATCGTCCATGGCAAGTTGATTGGGCCGTACCTGCTGCCTGCCCGACTCGACGTCAGGAGTGCGCACGTTTCTCTCCCGACCAGTGTCATGCATGTTTGCATGGAATGTTCCAGTTTCTCGCAGTCGCCGATGCAAATGCGCAAACGTTTGGTGGTTTGGCACACGTCTGTTTGGGAAGCGCTGTCGGTACAACCTCACAGCATCTCTTCCGTTTCCATTGGCAGCCCCATACACCATATTCATGTCAGCCATCTCAGCAGTCGTGAAACGCTCCATGTTACGCGTACTACGTCCGATTTAAGAATGCCCGCGGCAAGCGCGAGTCTAGCCCACTTCACCTTTTAGCCAATTGCAGCGGCGCCCTCTCGCGCCGAATGGTGACGTCAGCGGACATACACTTATAGACGAAAAGGGTTTGTCTTGGTGTTGCCTATCCCCCATTACAATTTGTACAGAAAGTTTTCAAACACCCTGTATATATATATATATATATTTTTTTTTTTTTTTTTTTTTTTTTTTTAAGTTCGGGAAGAACCGATTCGCCTCTATTTAAAAGGGCATATCTCGGCGGAAAAACAAAGAAAAAGTGAGAGGAAAGACAGAGGAAAAAGAAAGGGTGGAGGGGACAGTCGAAGTGGAAAAAGACCAAGGATGACAAGGACTGCAGGGTCGAGCCCCATCATCCTTGGGTGCTAGGGCCGGGAGGGCGCACATATATATATATATATATATATATACAAAGGTGGGCACCCGGGCCTCAAAAAGGACCGACGGTCCCGGTCCTTGCTTCAAACTGGACCGACGGTCCCGGTCACGGTCCTTTCTGAAGATAGGACCTAGGAACGACTCGGTCCTCGGTCCTTATATATAATATAAGTATAGTCGGCTGAACCATGGTCCTCTGCCTCTTGTCGTCGGGGCGCTCCTGAGGGTCTCCTCGCCGCTTCTTCTTTTTCTGGAGCTCCACCCCGTCCTTGATGCACTGGTCGAACTGGTTCTGGACGTGAGGGTGGCGCCTGGAGACATGTCGCTTGAGGTTGTTTTGGCTCTTGTTGCTTGTCAAGAGGATGTTCTTGTTCGGCAGGCACAGCAAGCACTTGTACTCCAGGTTCTGCTCACCCTTGGGGCCCAGGTATTCAAATTATTTGTCCAGGTACGGCCAGGGATTGCCGGGTTCAGTTCTTCCGCTAGGAGAGCTCCAGTTGCTTGACTTGAAGTTGAAGCACTAACATCAGTAGATTCTTCGTCTCCTCCAGGTGTTGAAACAAGTTTCAGTTCAGTCTCAGTCTCTTTCTGAGTCTTCTGGAGGAAACGATCCATGTTCTTTAGAACTTCAAATAATCACTAAACACACTAAAATCACTAAAAAGACCGTCCGGAATTGCTTAAAAATGGACCGTCGCTCCTCATTTCGGTCCTCACTGAGAAAAGGACCGACTTTCCCGCTCACGGTCCTTAAAAAGGACCGAGTTCCTGGAGTTCGGTCCTTTTGGAACTCGGTCCTGCCCACCTTTGTATATATATATATTATATATAATATATATATTTCAATCGAACGTTTTAAAAACTGTTAATGCCGTATCAAAGATGTTGCAGTTCAAAGATATAGATCTTCAAAAGGCCGCAAAAGCATTACAATCAGCAATAGACGATATGGAGAAGTATCGGTTTGCGTTTGATGGAGCAAAATCTGAAGCTGTAAAACTGGCAGAAAATTGGGGTGTTGCAGCTTATTTTGAAGACAAAAGAAGAACAAAAATCGAACGACATTTTGATGAATTATGTTCTGATATGCGTTTAATGAACGCAGAAGAATACTTTAAAGTAAATGTTTTTCTAAAATGTATTGACATGATTTGTGTCCAATTAAGACATCATTTCCAGAGCTTGAACCATGTATCTGAACGATTCACTTGCATCCTGCCTGCTTCTCTTATTGCATTTACTGACAAGGAGCTGTACGATGAAGCTGATCAGTTACGTCGTTGTTGCAAGGACGACATATCGCCATCCTTCCCTGGGCAACTCCTTTCTTTCCGATCATGTTTTGAAAATGACATTGCAAAGAAATCAACGGTTAAAGACTTGGAAAATATGCTCATAGTTAACAACAGTTTATTAACATCATGCTTTATCGATGTTTACACCGTAATAGTATTATTTCTGGCAATACCAGTAACAGTAGCAAATGCGGAGCGATCTTTCTCTAAATTAAAACTTATAAAAATTATCTACGAAGTACAATGAGACAAGAACGACTGCGGAACCTGGCATTATTGTCCATTGAAAACAACAGAGCACGCAAATTAAACCTACAAAACATTATAGATGAATTTGTTGTTGTTGTTGTTGTTTAGCCGATTAGCCCACCCTGATCAAGCAAGCCGGTGGCACGCAGGTAACCGATCGCCCTCTCCCTCTCCGGAGTGGATCAGAGGTTCAGCGCACTAGTGATGTTGTGTTGTGTTCGTTGTTGTGCTAGAGCGGTACAGTCTGTTATAATGTGTTCAATTGTTTGTGGTGTGTCCTGGCACAGGTGGCAGGTGTCGTCTGTAGAGTTGTCTAGTCTGTGTTTATATGTCTGTAAGTTGGGGTGATGTCCACATCGGAATCGTGCTAAGTTAACTCGATCCGATCTGCTCAGGCTGATCTCTGACCTGTTAATGGGTGGCGGCTTCGCACCTAGGACCGCATTCGGACCGAGTCGTGTCAGTGCTTTGTGGGTTAGGTGTGTGTGTATGTGTTTTTTGTACTGTGTGATGTCTGTGGGGCGTGGTATGGAATGGAGTATTAGGTTATAATGTCTCTCTGGTGTTACCTTAATGGTGCGAGGTGTCGGTGCATGATTGTACATGTAGTGGCAAGGGTGTTGTGGGTTAGTTGTCGCTGCTGCCATGAATTGTGTTCCCCCTCATGTCTAAATGTCCCCTAATTTTCAGTATTTTTGTTTCTGTGTGCAGTTGTTCTATTGGCGTTGTTTTAGTACATCCTGTAATGATACGAAGTGCGTTTTTTTGTATTGTCTGTAAGGTGTTTATGTGTGTGTGTTTGAGATAATGGGTGCCCAGCATGGGCTAGCATAGCCCATAACTGAGCGAATATATTGTTTGTATATGAGTGGTGATGTTTCCTGCTAGTGTCCAAAGTTTGTGCCTGTTAGTACCCTAAGCGTGTTAAGTCTTGACGTACATTTGTTTTTAATGTCCTGAATATGGTTTGCAAAAGATAATGATGTGTTTTGTATGTGACCCCAAGTATTTTGGTCCTGTAAGTGTGTGGAGTGTTGGTGTTGTTTAGTGTAAGCTGTGGAGTTATCTGGTGTTCTTTTGCTTGTAAGCAAGGTGATGGTTGATTTTGTGGGCGCTACTTTGAGTCTATTGTGTGTGAGCCAGTCTTGTATACTGTTTATGTATGTTTGTAGGTTATTTGTAGCGGTGTCGATGTTGTTGTGGGTGGATGTTAGAGTGATGTCATCTGCATATGATGATAAGGTAAGCCTGTTATCTATGGGTGTTGGAATGTCATGCATGTATAAGTTGAACAGTGTTGGTGAGAGAACAGAGCCTTGGGGGACCCCGTTCGGAAAAAGCTTGTTTTTGGATGACTTGCCATTAAATGTGACATGTGAGTATCTTCCTGAAAGATAGTTGCTCAGCCATCTTTTAGTGTTATTGGGCATGTTTGTGTTGAGTATTTTGTTTATGAGAGGGAAGCGTGGGACAGCATCAAATGCTTTACTAATGTCTATTGTTGCTAATAGTGTACGTTGAGCTGGTCGTCTGGAGTTGATGCCATCCATGATGTGCTGCGTGAGGTTAGTGAGTAATGTCGTGATTGAGTGGTGAGGTCTGAATCCATGATGAGTAGGCGATAATGGTATGTGTGGGTTGGTGATTTGTAAGATTAGTATTTCTGTTACTTTGGAAGGTATGCATAGTAAAGTAATGCGTCTATAGGAAGCTGGTTCTGTTGGATTTTTGTTTGGTTTGAGTAGTGTAATAATTTTACCTTGTTTCGATATGTCAGGAATAATACAGTGTTGGTATGAATATGTGCTGATATTTGTGAGAGCTAGTATTCCCTCTGGGCCCAAGTGTTTAAGGTGTATGTTAGATATGTTGTCTGGTCTAGTAGCCTCCGAATTCTTGATGTTTTTGATGATCTTGGTGGTCTGGTCTGTATTGAAGGGTGTAATGGTCGTGTCGAGTCTGTAGGTTTTCTTGTACAGTGCTTACAATACGTCTCGCGCCTCTGTCTCGTCCCAAGCTAGTCTGTTAGGTATAAAATAGGCGGTCCTTATGGCAGCGGAGGTGTGTTCGGATTGGTGCACATAATTGCTCTAACCCCATCAATGACGTCCACATTATCATTGTGTCGATCACTCTATCTATTTATATAAAGACATACTGTATATAGATATATATAGAGTATGCAGGAGATAACGTGTCTCAGTCCCAGCTATGGTAGTTGTCTTACAATTAACAGTCCCAAGTGCAAGTTACGTTAACACCTCCACATAAACTACCCTGGACTAAAATAACATACGTGAAGCCCTTACCCACAAACTATTTAAAAGGTGTGATTTAAAAGCTCTCTGTCTCTCTCTCTGTGTGTGTCTCTCTCTCTGTCTCTCTCTCTCTCTCTCTCTCTCTCTCTCTCTCTCTCTCTCTCTCTCTCTCTCTCTCTCTCTCTCTCTCTCTCTCTCTCTGTCTGTCTCTGTCTGTCTCTGTCTGTCTGTCTCTCTCTCTCTCTCTCTCAAAACCGGTCACCCCTGCTTCAACGCAGCCTAGGTGGTTCAATCGTGACATCGCTTCGGCTATCCGAAATAGGAAAGTAGCGTATAGGAGGGCGAAGGCCAATCGTTCCCACGAGAACACTGAAGCGTATGTCCGCCTGTGTAGGGAAGTGAAGGCGAAGGTTAGGCTCAGTGGCGGTCCTAGCTTACATGACGCCCTGGGCGAACCTCACCTTCAGCGCCCCCCCCCCTGTTCGCCAACACACACACATTCGAATCCCCCCAAAATAAAGGACAGACATAACTCTTTCACAAAATAACTTTTTATTGGACTAATTGTTGGAACTTCAGAACCAAAACAAAGACTCAAATTTCTGAATTTTACAAATCCTTCATCACGTAAATAGAATAACTCACTTAAGAGAATCTAATTATGATACTTGAACAGGAAAAATACAAATTAAATTGCACAACTGCCATAAATAAACTAGAGAATCAAATTTCTAAATTGTACAAATGCTCTATCACATAAATAGAATAAGACACTTAAGAGAGGGTAATTATTATGCTACACTTTGAACAAGAAACAAAATAAATTGCACCACAGCACAACTGCCATCTAAAGCCTGACTCTTCTTACCTTCCTTGATGCAAAGTCATGAATTAAATCATCATATGAAATCTGCTCAGCAATTGTATGATTTATACTGATGATGGCCAGACCGGTAAGGCGTTCCTGTGACATAGTTGACCTCAGGTAGGATTTGATGAGCTTCAGCTTTGAAAAGCTCCTCTCTGCTTCAGCAACAGTGACTGGAAGAGTAAGACCAATTCTGAGAGCAGTCCACAAATTTGGATATATTTCAGAGAGCTCCCTTTCATGGATAAATGTCAGCAGTTCAAGCAAGGATATGGTCTTTGATGGCAAGTCAGGCAAGTTCTTCAGCTCCTGTGCAAGCTCTCTGCCATCCAAGTCAGATTGTCCCTTAAAGTGTAGTGTAGTACTAAGGTTCACACATTGTTCTGTCAGCTCCTCAAATGTGAGATTTTGGAAATGTGTCAGCACTCCAAACTTCTCTCCCACAATTTCCAACGTGGAAAATCTTTCCTGAATGGCTGATGTTGCAGCATCAACCACTGCATTGAAAAATGTCACCTCCAGCTTCTTCAAAGCATCAATCAAGGGCTCATCAGATGCTTCATAGGAGAAGTGCCGCTTTGTGGACCTCAGCCGTTTTTGTTTTAACACAGCCTCCACATTCATTTGTTCACAGATACCTGTGGCTGCCATTTGTGCAGCCACAAAACCTGTTGCCCTGTAATTGCGGAGACCTCTCTCTGTTTTTTTTAGGAGATTTACTGCAACATCAACGTGCATGCTAGGAGACTGCATCTGCTTGCTCACATGCTGAATTTGGCACAACAGGTCATGCCACACCACTGAACAAATGGCGAAGCGGTATGACCCAACCTCCTCTGACAGAGATTGAGCCTCGACCTTTATTACAGAGTCTTTGGTGTGGTCCCTCACCTCGATCAGTGCATCTCTCACTGCAGCTGCCTGATATCTCAGGGGCTCCACACTCTTGATCTTGCTTTCCCACCTTGTATCAGACCACATCTTCAATGTGATGTTCACATGTTTTTTCAAAATGGCCCATCGTTGTGTGGAGGCTGAAAACAAGTTGTAAAGCTTCTGCAAGATGCCAAAGTAACTTGTGGCATCAATAGATCCCTTAGCAGCATCGGCCACAAGCAAATTCAGAGAATGAGCCCCACATGGGATTAATTTCAAGGAGCCTGGATTGAACACCCTTGTTTTTTCCCCTCATGTTGGCCCCGTTGTCGTATGATTGTCCTCTACAGTCCATGAAAGGAACTTTTAGCTCCTCCAGTCTCTTCAGAATCAAAGATGCCAAATGTTGACCAGTGGACTCCTCTGCCTCCAAAAACCCCATGAAATGTTCCTTTATATGGGGCTTCCCCTCCAGTGACACAACCCGAATCACAACTGACAACTGTTCAGTGTGGCTGATATCTGGAGTGCAATCTAGAATTATTGAAAAAAACTTTGATTGTTTGATGTCGCTCACCATTGCTGAAATGGTCTTGCTGCTCGACAAATCAATGAGTTCGTTTTGTATGTGGTGGCCGAGGTAGCTGGTGTGACTGGAGGTCCCTTTTTGGACACGGTTAATGTGCTCTTGCATTATAGGATCAAATTGTGCCATCAGTTCAACTTCTTTCAGAAAATTGCCATTTGATGGTGAGAACAATTTTTCTGTATGTCCCCTTAGTGCCAAATTCCTAACTGCCAGAGAATGCACAATAGCAGTGAGACGTGTCAGCACCGCTCTCCATCTCAACTTCTCAGCCTCCAGAAGTGCCATCTCCTGCTTGTCAATGGTCTCCCCCTTTCTCATCCTCACTGCCAGTTCTTTCCAGATTTTCATAAAATTTAGGTGTTCTGAACTGTTGTCATGTGATGTGAGCAATGAGCTTGCATGCTTCCAGTCCGAGAGTCCCAAACTTGTTAAATTTATTTTCCTCTTGGAAAATAATGTACAACAGAAACAGAAAAGGCTGTTGTTTTTTAAGGAATAGACCAACCAACTTCTGGTTATATTTTCCCCACTAACCAATGACTTCCTGAAGTATTGATGGTGGAAACTTCTTCCGTCACTGTCGTTTCTAGGGAATACAAAGTCAGATGGTACTTGACTTGGTCCCCTGGAAACCAGTTGTGTTCGAATTCTCTCAGTCAGAACTGAAGGCCAGTTAGCAGGGTCGGTGGACAGAGACTCATCCTCAGGAGGCGATTCTGCTCCAGGCATTTCTAATAGAAAGAACAAGAGCATTACTCATTAGTATACACACCTAAGTTAGATAACACATTATTCACAGCACTTTGTTATGGTGGTGGTGTTATGGAATTATGGTGGTGAAACACCACACATACCCAGTAACCCAGACCCAGTGATAATAACATTATAATTTATAACTGTTTGCAAAATGCTTTGCAGGGATGCACACACATACACATACACACACACACACGCACACACTCACAGACATATGTGCACACAAACTCACCTGAAGAGTCCTGCCGGGGAGAAGTAGAAGCAAATGGGTCTTCATCCTCAGGATCAGACTGCATTTGTGGAGACATATGTGAGGCTGAGGAGGTAGATGGCTCCTCAGCCTCAATAATGGCAGAAGTAGACGGCTTCTCATCCTGGCTAGTGGCAGAGGGTGTTCCAAAATATTTCAAAAGTGCCCCTGCAAATAGTAAAATAGAACATAACAGACCAATGCATGAATAGGCTAGTACAATTAATTTAACATGTTATTAAGCACAATTTATTAAACTTTTAGAATAGGAAACAAATGAATAATACAACCTCCTTGGTTAATGGCTAATTATATACATAATAGTACACTTCAAATGACTCAGAAAGCTATATCACAAAATAGCAGTGCAATATAGCAGTGAAGAGTAGATGACATAGCTCTATACCTTTATCTTTTGCTCGTTTCTCCTCTTCTTCTTTCCTCTTTTTTCTAAACTGAGCACCCGATAGCTTTGACCTCTTCTTATCCATTTGCGGTTATTTGACAGACCTTAGTGGCTTAGTGTGAAGATTCGTTCTGTAATAAAAATATACATTTCACTATTTAACCAAACCCAGAAAAATAACATTACATATATGTTAAACACAGACCGTGCATGGAACAAGGAACTCTTCTGGGAAAATTAAATCCACTATAGTCCGAATAAGTAATGGTAAATGACAAATACCATAGTTTTTTTCCTTTTTCATGATTTTAGCCCGACGTGGGCAACGGGTCTCTCGCAAAGAGATCCCATAAATATAGCTTCCCTCACCAGCTATCTGCAAAGCAGACAGGATCCAGCTTTGGGACGTGGATCTAGGGTTTAAAGCAAACCTAGATCCCATGCACGGTCTGTGTTTAACATATAATGTTCTCAGGGAACCATTCTGAGTTTGTGTAAACATTACATATGTTAAAGTATGGGCCTTTATTCCCAATAATATTAATCTGGAAGCATTTTGCATTGTTTAGGTCTTTTATGGGAAGGTTTATGGAAAATGCAATAGATGGTTTTTTATTAATAAAAATATATTTATTGATCTTTTATTATTTATTTTATTTTTTATTTTTATTTATTTCTTTATTTATTTATTCTTATTTTTATTTTTATTTTTATTTTTTTTGCAGGCGCTCATGCCGCCCCTCCACAAATGCCGCCCTGTGCGGCTGCCCATATTGCCCATATGAGGAACCGCCACTGGTTAGGCTAGTGAAACGTAACGAAGAACTACGGGTGGCAAGCCTCTGCAAGGGGAACCCTAAGGAGTTCTTCAGTTATGTTAATAGTAGAAAGCCCATTAGAAGCATGATAGGTCCGTTAAAGGACGGAAGCGGCGTTCTGCGGACCTCCGACGCGGACATCGCTAATGTGCTTAATGAGTACTTTGCGGGAGTGTTCACCAGGGAGGATACCCGCGTCATCCCCGAGCCAGGCGTGAGGCACGAAGGTGCTGGCCTGGATAGTGTTAGATGTACCGCGACAGTCGTTGCCGATAGAATAGACAAACTGAGCGCGTTTAAGGCTCCTGGGCCAGACCAGTTTCTCCCAGAGTGTTGCGAGAAGTGCGCGACCAGGTGGCTCCGCACCTGGCTACAGTCTTCAATAAATCGTTGGAGATGGGCCAGGTGCCTGGTGACTGGAGGGAAGCCAACGTGATCCCTATCTTTAAGAAAGGGGATCACGAAAGTCCAGGGAACTATCGTCCCATTAGTCTCACTTCAGTTGTAGGTAAATTATTAGAAGGGATAATAGCTGATAGGATCGTTGACCACTTGGATTCCTACAAGCTGCTTGGGGACTCCCAACATGGGTTTAGACGGCATAGGTCGTGTCTCACCAACTTGCTCGAGTTTTTCCACGTCATGTTGAGTGAGTACGATAAGAGTAGGGCGATTGATATACTTTATCTCGACTTTCAGAAAGCCTTTGATAAGGTACCTCACCGCCGGCTAATGGCGAAAGTGCGCGCGCTGGGTATCAGTGGGGAAATAGGTAGGTGGATTGAAAACTGGCTGAGGAATAGGCGGCAGAGGGTTGTAATTAAAGGGGCTAGTTCGGGTTGGGCCTCGGTCACTAGTGGGGTTCCTCAGGGTTCCGTTTTGGGGCCACTGTTGTTTATCATTTACATAAATGATATCGACGGTGGCATCGTCAGTCGGATCGCCAAATTCGCTGATGACACCAAGCTTGGGGCCAATGTTGGGACGCCCGAAGCGATCGAGCAACTGCGTGCGGACCTAGGTAGGATAGGAGAGTGGTCCGAAAAATGGCAAATGCCGTTTAACTTGGGTAAATGCAAAGTGATGCACATTGGCTACGCCAATCCCAAGTCGGACTACTCGATGTTGGGTAGTAATATCGAGGTGACTGATTTAGAAAAGGACTTGGGTGTGCTAATTAGCAGCGACCTTAAGTTTACGAAACAGTGCGTAGAGGTGGAAAAGAAAGCCCAGAAACTATTGGGTTATATCAGGAGGCAATTTCAGTTTCGGAACAAGGAGGTTGTGCTCTCACTGTACAATTCCCTTGTTCGGCCGCACCTGGAGTATGCTGTGCAGTTCTGGTCGCCCACCCTCAGGAAAGATATTGAGAGGCTTGAGCGAGTGCAGGCGAGGGCCACAAAGTTAATCCCTTCCGTTAGGCATATGGGTTACAATCGACGGTTACGCGCCCTGAACTTGTTTTCGCTTGAAACTCGGAGGCTGCGCGGTCAACTGATCGAGGTTTTCAAGCTCTTACGCGGGTTCAACGATGTCGATTTTAGAAGTATGTTTAGTTTAAATGACAACCCAACTCGTAACAATGGTTGGAAGTTGGATTTGAAAAGGTTTAGGACCAGTGTGTGTGGGAATTACTTTACGTATAAGATCTGTGACACATGGAACAGGTTACCTTCGGAAGTTGTGAACAGTTCCTCTGTGGATCAGTTCAAGAAAAGGTTAGACCAAATCTTGCACACTATTTGAGTGTGTAGAAAATTTTCCCTGACACCCGTTGCCATTGGTACCTCCTCGGTATGGGCCACAAGGCCTTTTGAGGTACTTCTTTTCCTTGTAACTCCTTGTAACTCTCTCTCTCTCTCTCTCTCTCTCTCTCTCTGATCACACCGCATGGCAATGTATCCATATAACGTTAATAATAACCGAACCTCTAGAAAATATACTCTCTGCCTTCCGCTCTATCCCAAATCCTTTTCTCTTAGTAATCTCTTAATACATACTAATCTATCATATTTTGCGACTTTTTAACTCTGGTAGGATTCAATTCCATTCCTGTAGTGTAAGATACTTAAATTCATGTGTGTATTATGCCATATGATGTGCGTAATAAATAATCATTTTTAAATAGTTGGAGTGTTCGAGGTCATCTGTAGTAATCTATAGACTACCCCTCAAGCCCACTCTTAACACTTAGATTCCCCTAAGACACAGGCGTCTTCAAGTAACATGAATGCATAGAGATCTAAGGTGTAGATTCCATATTATATAATTTATGTGCTAGGTTTAAGAACGCTGGCATTGAAGGATGGAAGGAAGGGACAGTAAAAGCGATAATAGGTTTAATGAAGGAAGTGGAATGAGGATGGAGGTAAGCGTTGCTATGTCGAAGGAAACGAGGTTGGGTGGGGAATTACGAAGGGAGGAGGAAAGGGAGCCAGAGATCATTAATCTAATTCTGCCACCACGTTCTCCTGATATGAATCCGATTGAAAACCTTTGGGCAATAATGATTAACGAATGGAAGCAACGCAATGAAAGAACATTTGAAGCACTTTTAGCTCACACGAGGAATAGTTGGGAGAGCTTACGTCGAACACCAAACATTCCCTACAATCTGGCCTCTTCTATGCCGCAACGATTGCAAGAAATTATTGATGCCGGAGGAAGCTATACGAAATACTGATGTTAAAGCCATGACGTAAATGTGTATCGAATATATATTTATGTTAATATAGAATTTTATTATATTTTTATGTTTGACATCTATAAAAGTATATATTGTGACCATGAAAGAACTTTACTTATCCTTAGTTAGAATCTTTTCTTGCAATGTCTACGCTCGTGGATAATATATGCATTGTTGAAACAAACTATGAGAAGGTAATAGTTTCAGGAAAAAAAAAAACTGGCAACACCGAGGCCATCACATGTTTATGGGAACTGTCATATGATATGCTACCAATAAACTCTTATATACTACTATATACAGTATACTATATTACGTAATAATTACGATGAACAAATCAAATGCAAATTTCTCTGATTCACGGCCCACCAGTCTTGCTTTAGACTAATGACTTTCATAAGATGGAATAGGTTACCACTTAAAACAATGGATAAACTATCTATTAGTGAGACGACCGTGACTTCCTCGAAATGCGAGCGAGTGAGAGGTTCACTGAGGAATTTGATCATTAGATTCTTCACGTAGGATATGTATCACAAACAACAATATTGACAACAGTTCCCAACAATTACTTAATATCAATCATTGCATTTGAGCAAATAATCTAGACCTGCGTCAAAATAACTTAGGTATCATGCCATGATTTGGGATATTTGCCGAATTAGTCGTTCTCTATAGTCTACAGTATATATTGAGACGGTATAATGTAATGCCCAGCTAATATTATGATGACTAGGATTGCTCCATAACCATCCCAACATCCCGAAACTTGGTCATTCTGCTTCTTAATCATTTGTATTTTAAACACTAAAATGTAGCAGAAGTGACGTAATAATGGACGTCATTGATGGGGTTAGAGCAATTATGTGCACCAATCCGAACACACCTCCGCTGCCATAAGGACCGCCCATTTTATACCTAACAGACTAGCTTGAGACGAGACAGAGGCGCGAGACTTATTGTAAGCACTGTACCTGGCTGTTTGTCTGTCTGCGTGTTTCTGTTGTTGTCTCTGTTTAAGTGACTTATCTTTGCGTAGTGATTAACTAGAATGTTAGCTTGTGTATATGTTGGGATGTTATTTTGGCTGCGACAGATAGCCGCGTGTGAGGTGTGAATGCCGCTGTTAGAGTGGTTAATGCTGTTTATAGTCTTGTATAGCCTTGATGTATCTGTGGGGTGGTTTTGTGTTGTTATGAATTCCCTAAATGTTTCTGTTTGTTTTTCTTCGAGTTTTTTGCTTATTTCTGTGTTGAGCTGTTGTATCTGCTGTTTTATGGTTTCTGTGTGTGGTGTTTGTGTGTTATATTTGAGGTTGTTACCTCTAGTGTAATTTGGGTTGTATTTCCTAATGTTGCCCTCGGGGTATGTATTTGTTTGCATTATTGATGATCTGATAAAATGTCTTGAGTGTTGTATTGTTGTTTATGATGGGTGTGCTGTTTAATGTGGTGAATTGTTCCTCAGTCTGTATTTTGAACTGTTCCCAATCAGCTTTCTTGTAATTTCTGTAAGTGTGCCTAAGGCTGTTGGAGCAGAGTGTAGAACGTGTTGTAATGATGATGGGCAGGTGGTCTGATGACAGTTGTTTTTCTGTTCTCCAGTGTGTATGTGTTGCTGGTGAGGAGGAACAGAACGTTATGTCTGGGGAGGAGTTTGAGTATCCTGCTTGATGTGGTATGTGCGTATGTTCTTCTGTATTGTTAAGAATGAAGAGGCTGTTTAGTTGTGTGGCTATGTTGGCGCCTCTGGTGTTGCTTTGGTTGTGCAGGTACCAACTAGTTTCTTTAGCGTTGAAGTCTTCTCCTAAGATGACATTAGTGAGAGAGGCCAGATTGTGTAACTGTGGGTTGTAATTGGCTGGCACCTGAGGTGAACTATCTGGTGAGATGTATGATGATGACGTGTGTGTATATATATGTATATAGTCTAAAAGTCACTAAAGGGGAAATATCACTAAATCTAAGCTGAATGGCAAGAGTAAGGCATAAACGAACCAACGCGCCTGTTCGTATTGTTTTGGGCTAGCCTAGAGATGTTTTTTCCTATCTGACCTAATCGTGGGTGCTGAGTGTAATTAGGTGGTGTTTCTAAGGTGACAAATGGGGTAGGAAGTTGTCCGTACTTAAGTATAGTTAGGGGTAAGGTCTATAGCTTCTAAATTGGTAATGTAAGAGAGAGTTAGGTAGGCTGTTTGTGGGACACAGGAATCTAATGGTAGGCTCCCAAAGGAATATCTAATTCAACGCACCGGTAAGTGCTTTTGATTGTTTGCTAGAACCTAAGTAACCTAACTGGGGTGTCTACCCCACGCTATCACATTTGGCGACGAGGATGGGATTCAATTAAGCTCATGGGATTCAATTAAGCTCATGGGATTCGATTAAGCTCATTGGATTAATTTGGCTCATTTGATTAAATTTTGTTCATTGGGTTAAATTTGGCTCATTGGTTTAATTTGGCTTATTGGGTTCAAGTGGTTGTTTGGAAAATTGGATGTAGCCTAGTGGGTCGTCCGATTTGGTTTGTTTGTGTGGGTAAGCTACCGTACTATAGCGTAGGTCCCGCCGGCCTAACTCTAAAACTAATTCCTACTCAGCCCTAACTCTAAAACTAATTCCTACTCAGCCCTAACTCTAAAACTAATTCCTACTCAGCCCTAACTCTAAACTAATTCCTACTCAGCCCTAACTCTAATACAATTCACTATTCAGCCCTAACTGGGGAGTAACTAGATCAAATTTAAACCTAATCTAACCTACTTCACGTGATTTGGCCTAATTCGGTTTTGCTCTAGCATGTCGGTGATTGGCCATATAAGCCCCTACGAAGACTCTGGGGAGGACTTCGAAGCTTATGCCACTAGGGTGAGGTTGTTTTTCGAGGCAAATTCCATTCCTGATGCTAAGAAAGTACCTACCTTTTTAACTATAATAGGCCCTAAAACGTTTGGTTTAGTTATGGACCTAGTTTCTCCTAAAGCACCGGAAACTTGCACCTATAATGAATTGGTACAGGCCCTAACCGATCACTACAAACCCCGAGTAGTTCTCATCTATGAACGTTTCAAATTTTATTCGAGGCATCAGACGGGAAATGAAAGCATTGCAGAGTTTGTTGCAGGAATAAAAAGCCATAGCCGTACGTGTAAATTTGGGGACAAATTAGACGAAATGCTAAGAGATAGGTTTGTAATGGGTCTCAAAGAGGAGTCTACCCAGAGAGCCCTATTAGCCATACAGGACCTAACTTTTAGTCAGGCTGTAGAAATAGCTACGGCTAGAGAAGCAGCTGCTAAAGATGTTAGAGCTTTTGGCAATCACAGTAGTAAAGCCCAACACGTAAATAGCTTTAAATCTTCTAGGCCTGGCAGACCTAATGAGCCTACTAGACAGGCAAATAAAAGGTATGAGGCGAATACGACTAAGCCTACTAATTCTACTAAGCCTTCCAAGCCATGTACGGGTGTGGAAAACACCATTGGAAGAAGGACTGCCCTTTTAAAGAAGCAGTTTGCCGAAACTGTAGTAAAATAGGCCACATAGCTAAAGTGTGTTTTTCAAAGAAAACGAAGGGTGAAAATTCTAATTTTAACATTTCTAGTGTAAATCCTCAAAGGGAAATACTTCGAACATTGGAGTGGAGTACCTATTTTATGAGCAGCAAAGTGGGAATAATACAGGCCCATATATTGTAGAGGTAGGCCTAAATGGAATTACAGTTCCTCTAGAACTAGATACAGGTGCTGCCCGAACTGTCATGTCCAGGAGTTTTTGATAACTTTCAAAAACACCTAAACTACATGCATCTAAAACTATTTGAAAAATATGGGGACATACAAATACCTATTTGTGGAGAAGCATCCGTCACAGTTACACTCAACCAGAAAACTTTGTCTCATCCCTTAACCCTTTTAGTGGTGGATGAGCAAGGGCCTACTCTACTAGGCCGTGATTGGATTGATGCTTTGAAAATGCCGATTGACAAAATCTTGCCAAAGGGTCAGGCAGATGTGCATACACTCTCATATCCATCTGACATAGACTCATTGTTAAGGGAGTTTTCTTCTGTTTTTGGGCCTGAAGTAGGCAACCTAAAAGGCCATCAGGTCTGCATAGAAGTAGATCCTAATGTAACTCCGAAATTTTGTAAGGCTCGTTCAATTGCGCATGCACTGCGGGAGAAGGTAGATTTAGAAATTGACAGGCTGCTAAAAGATAAAATTATCGAACCAGTCACACACGCTAAGTGGGCTGCCCCAGTAGTTCCTGTACTAAAACCGGACAAGTCCGTGCGGTTATGTGGGGATTACCGTTTAACAGCAAATAGAGCCGTCCTTCTAGATTGCTATCCTATACCCAAGCCTGATGAATTATTTAGCTCTCTTGCTGGGGGTAAATATTTCACAAAACTCGATATGTCCCAAGCCTATGCTCAACTAAGTTTAGATGAAAACTCTAAAGAATTAACTATCATAAATACGCACCGAGGCCTATATAAGTACAATAGGCTATGCTATGGAATAGCATCGGCTCCGGGTATTTTTCAGAGGACAATGGACCAAGTTCTAGGTCACATTCCAGGGGTACTTTGCTTTCTAGATGATGTCCTCATTTCAGGTTCGTCTAAAAAAGAACACCTAACTAGATTAACCACGGTTCTAAAAAGACTCCGGGATGCCGGACTTAAGCTAAAGAGAGAAAAGTGTTCATGGGTCACTAACGAGGTTTCATATTTAGGGTTCCGCATAGATGCCTCAGGCATTCATCCAACGGTGGATAAACTAGAAGCAATAAAAATGCACCACCTCCACAAAACATCACACAGTTACAAGCTTATTTAGGTCTCCTAAACTTTTATAGGAAATTTTTGCCTAATGCATCGACTTTCCTTGAACCCCTAAATAAGCTATTACGATCTGGGGAACAGTGGAGATGGGAGAAAACTCAAAAGGAAGCATTTGAGGCTTCCAAGGACGTACTACTAAAGTCCACTCTCCTAGTGCATTATGATCCTAAACTTCCTCTCGTAGTTTCAGCAGACAGCAGTTCTTATGGAATTGGGGCAGTGTTATCTCACCACATTGATGGTGTAGATAGGCCTATCTGTTTTGCTTCTAGAACACTAACTGAGACTGAAAGACGATATGCACAAGTGGAACGTGAAGCATTAGCCTTAGTATTTGCAGTAAAAAAATTTCATTTCTATCTATGGGGTCATGAATTTAAACTAATTACTGACCATAAGCCTCTTTTAGGTTTATTTTCACCTAATAAAAATATTCCAGTTATGGCCTCAGGTAGGATTCAACGATGGGCACTGATTCTACAAGCCTATAAATTTGACTTAGTACATCGGTCAGGTAAACTTCTAGGTACGGCTGATGCGCTAAGTAGGTTGCCCTTAGAAAATCCAAATGATTGTGTACCTATACCTACAGAATGGGTTCACTTGGTGGAGTTTTTGGAATCCACTCCAGTATCTGCGGTACAAATAGAGCAGTGGACAAAATCAGACCCTATTCTGTCTAGGGTCATCCATTTCTGCTCAGTTGGTTGGCCTACTAAGGTTGAGAGTGAATTACAGCCTTTTTATCAACGTCAGTCTGGCCTCTCGATTCAAAATGGCTGTCTCTTATGGGGCCACAGAGTGATTATTCCAAATGAAGGCAGGTCGAATTTAGTGAAGGAACTTCACGCTGAACACATGGGCGCAACAAAAATGAAAGAGCTGGCGAGAGCTTATTTCTGGTGGCCTGGTTTAGATGGAGAACTCGAATCATTGGTTCGTTCCTGTCAAAGCTGCCTAGAGAACAGAGATCTCCCAAGGAAAAGTCCACTTCATCCTTGGGAATGGCCTACTATACCGTGGCATAGGATCCATGTTGACTATGCAGGTCCTATAAATAATATTATTTCCTAGTCATTGTGGACGCCTACTCTAAGTGGGTGGAAATTTTTCCAACCACTTCCACGACTTCGGGTGTTACTATTCGCTTACTCCGTTCGGTTTTCGCTCGATGGGGTTTACCCAGTCCTGGTTTCCGACAATGGTACTTGTTTTACCAGTGAGGAATTTCGTTCTTTGTCCACCTAAATGGCATTAGACATGTCCGGTCTAGTGTTTTCCACCCGTCTACTAACGGTCTCGCGGAAAACATGGTCCGTACTTTCAAGTCGGCCTTGCGTCATTCTCGTGGGGAGGAAATGCAAGTGGTGTTGGATAAATTTTTGTTTAAATATCGAATAACACCTCACACCACGACGGGGGTGTCTCCCTCTAAACTTCTGATTGGCCGGGGAATTCGTTCAGTTTTCGATTTGTTACGTCCAAACGAAACGTTACAATAACGAGTTTTACGCCATCAGGAAAAACAGAAGTTGTACCACGACACTAAAAGAGGGAGAGTTATAGAAGCGCAACCTAATGATCCAGTTATGATTCGCAACTATGGGGCTGGACCAAAATGGGTTCCTGCAACTGTGCAGGAGAGAACGGGCCCTGTTTCCTTCAAGTGCCAACTAGAAGATGGTCGTTCTATTAAACGCCATCAGGACCAGATATGGGAACGTGAATTGCAGAAGGACCAGAGTCTTCCGGAAGAGAGAACTGATCCTCCGGAAAATGGTTCAACTCGCCCGCCTATACAGGTTGCTAATCCTACTACATCAACCCCGCTCCGCAGGTCGTCTAGGGTCCCTCATCCCCCTGACAGACTAAACTTGTAGGGGAGGAGTGAGATGACGTGTGTGTGTATATATGTATATAGTCTAAAAGTCACTAAAGGGTAAATATCACTAAATCTAAGCTGAATGGCAAGAGCAAGGCATAAACGAACCAACGCGGCTGTTCGTATTGTTTTGGGCTAGCCTAGAGATGTTTTTCCCTATCTGACCTAATCGTGGGTGCTGAGTGTAATTAGGTGGTGTTTCTAAGGTGACAAATGGGGTAGGGAGTTGTCCGTACTTAAGTATAGTTAGGGGTAAGGTCTATAGCTTCTAAATTGGTAATATAAGAGAGAGTTAGGTAGGCTGTTTGTGGGACACAGGAATCTAATGGTAGGCTCCCAAAGGAATATCTAATTCAACGCACCGGTAAGTGCTTTTGATTGTTTGCTAGAACCTAAGTAACCTAACTGGGGTGTCTACCCCACGCTATCACAGTTGATTAGTGTGGTGTTGTGTTTTGCGCATGTTTTAATGTTAACTGCTTGTACAGTATTTCTATCGTGTTATCTGCTTCGATTGTGTTTGTAATGTGAGTAGAGTAGACTTGTGTATATTAACTAATGATTTCTATGAAAATGTATTTCATGTGTACAATTCCATGTCCATACTACTATTAAACACATTTATGCGGCGACATACTGTGTGTGTGTATATATAATATATGGAATAGGGGGCCTATGCATAATTTTTACACCCAACCAATCCAGGCTCCGATTCTCCTCCTGCAACTCTAACATTCACAGTCTGCCCAAGATATAGATTTTTTATCAGTGTACGGTCCCTCCAGTCAACATTAATATTCTTCAATATTTCCATTAGTTTCCTCCATTGGACTCTGTCAAAAGCTTTTTCAAAGTCAATAAAACAAACATTTCCTGATCATGTTCCAGCACTCTCTCTCCCATCATTCTCATAATACCAATAGCTTCTCTTGTTCCGCATTTTGACCTAAATCCAAACTGATCCTCTCCAATGTACTGCTCAGCTCTGTTCGTTAATCTTCCGGTTAGTATCCTTAGCATTATTTTTGATGCATGGCTGACCAAGCTTATGGTTCGAAATTCTGAACACTTGGTGGCTTTCGGTTTTTTGGGGATAGTAATCATAAAGACTCTCATAAAGTCAGCAGGCCAGTCTCCACTTTCATACATGTTTCTGCACAATACATTCACCTCTTCTCTAGCATCACCTTCAAGACTCTTCAGAAGTTCTGCTGGTACATCATCTGGTCCTGTGGCCTTGCCACTTCTTAGGTCTTTTACAGCTATCTCTACTTCTCTTTCCAATATGTCCATTGTCCGGTCCCATACAATCTACTGTACTTCCACTTCATCTGCTTCCTCCATTTTGATGTTATTAGGTTTGTTCTCTTTATCATACAGTTCTTCAACATATTCAATCCATCTCTTCCTTATATCTATACTATAGGCGTTAAAAAAAGTTGCTCTTCTTTTGGATGGATGTGACACAAAGATTTTGGCTTATTGGACTTGGTTCGTTTGACCTTATCCGGGCCCGTAGCCAGGCTTATACCCTTAGGGAGGCATCAAAACATTTGAGGGGGCACAAAAAATGTCATCCTTTTAAGTGGCGAAAAAGCCTTCCCTATACCTTGTCTTGCCATAGAAATGCAGTAATAATAAATCTTGGACACATTTGGGTACTACAGTAATTTAATTGAGACTTAAGTACCATAATTATGTGCTTGATATTAAGAAATTAAAGGAAACTGACAGTTATCATTTTTCCATATGCATATTATCAGAAAATACTCGTGTATTAAAAATACCCCACAAAAAAGCACAACGCGAAAACACTATACAATAATACAAAGTTAAGTAAGAAACAACGTAACACATCAGACCATTAGTTTCCGGGTTTGTTTTTTAAATTCTGACAAGATATCCTCTACTGAAAGTGTTGTCGTTTCCTCCTCAAATGCTAATTGAACTAGTTGACATTTCCTGGCATGGCTCATGCATCGTCTGTAGGGGGTTAATAGTCGAGTGACTGTGGAGAAGCTTGATTACACGCAGTCGATGCGCCAATGGTCATTGGTCACAGCAGAGCAAAGAAGAAGGTAAATATTCGGAAAGGCTGGCTGAAACTGCTTGAACCATTCCAGAAACTTGTTCAGCTTTGTACGTTGATCAGAATACTGTAGTTCATCTGGTAACTTTGACAATATCATGCTTCTTGCAACGGCAGCCTCATGAGAAGCAGTGCAATATCAAGTGACACTCCTGTATTTTCAAGTAATGAACATATTGGAAGCAAATGATCAAATACCAGAAAATTATCAGAGGAAGGTAACAAACAACACAATGATTTCACAAATAAAGAATTGAGTTCAGAAAATCTGCGATCCAACTCTGTTGTAATGTTGTCAATAATGTTAAAATAAATGGATAAGAATGGTTGATCATCAGTGTAGGTGCCAGTTTGTTGTGTCACCACATAATCGTCAAGATTATGTGAAAGCTTTCATATCACAAAAGCATTCATCACAGCTGAAATAGGGAACATAATATACAATATGCAAATAATTACAGTTGAAGTAAATATCTAGGTAACTAGAAGAAATACGACTGATTCACTGAACAACAGTGCTTAGGGAGCCACAGAAAAAGTTTTGGGAGGCAGTGCCCCTTAGTGCCTCCCCGTGGCTACAGGCCCGAGTCCTTATCAGCCAATCGTTATCGTCATATTTTCAATGAAATTGTCCTTAGTTTATACATTTTACTCTTCATAAGGTATTATGCATTTCCATGTTACATTATGAATTTAGTACAAATACTGTAATTAGGCGAGAAAAGTGCAAATTCATTGCGGTGATTTTTAACTTTGATTAGTATTTTCAGAAAGTACTAGCAAAAATGGGCCTCTGGGTCCATTTTCTAGACCTGTGGTGCTGGGTTGCAGGCCCCCCCAATTACTGGGGAGTCAATAGTTTTCGGTCAAAATAACGCAGCCATGAAAATCTTAAGCTTCACAAGTCTTGATACAATGGGTTCGGATGTGAAGCTTAAGATTTTCGTTGCTGCGTTCTTTTCTATAGTTTTATTGACCGAATAATTGAAAAGAACGCAGCAATGAAAATCTTAAGCTTCACATCTGAACCCATTGTATCAAGCAATGAAAATCTGAAGGCGCTAGAGTAAAAAGCTGAAACAAAGCAAAGCACATTTATTTCTATGTTCAGAATCGCTCTGTAATAAATACATGGTGTCTGCAGACGGATGGACGGACAGGAGTGCCCTTTTTATATATATATATATATATATATATATATATATATATATATATATATATATATATATATATATATATATATATATATATATATATATATTATATATATCGGGTGGTCCGAAAAAAATGACGCATTTTTTAAAAATTAATATCTCAGTAACCCCCTTCCTTATCATGACAATTTTTATATGCAAAATACTTTCAAACTTCTTTTTTTGAATGCAAGAAACGGAATTCTGATATCTTTTATAGTTTTCTCGCAATTAACAAAGTAACAACATGGGTCAAAAAACAAAAATCGCAATATAATATCCGTTTTTTATACGATATCATTTTTATACGATATCATGCGATATTTTTGCAAGTTATTACAAAACTCTACAGGAATGAACAAGTCAAATTGTGGATATTTTTATTTTTTAACAATTCGTCAGTACCCTTAATGATGTTGTCAGAGGAAGATCGTATTTTCATTAAAAATTGTTTACTGTGAAAAAGGATGGAAGACTGGAAGGTTATTGCAAGAGTTTCCCGGCAAAAAGTGGAAAAGGCGTGCAGTGGAAAGACTCTTAAAGAAGATTCGCGAATCGGGAAGTACTGCCAGAAAACCAGGAAGCGGTAGACCTAAAACAGCTTCGGTTCCAGAAAATGTGGATTACATCAACGATAAAATCTGCTCTCAAAGAAGATAAACCAGGAAGTCATTTGTCACAAAGAACATTGCTAAACATTTGAATATTGGAAAGACTTCTGTACACCGAATAATTAAAGCACAAAAACTAAAAGCCTTCAAAAGAATAGTATCTTCTAGAAAAAGTGATACTGTTAAGGATAAAAGAAAAACAAGGTGCAGAAAGTTACTTGATAATTTCTCTGTCGTTGATATTAAAAAGATAGTCTTCACGGATGAAAAAGATTTCACTCTAGAAATTCCGCGAAACCGTCAAAATGATGTTGTCTACGGGCGTGGTAAAAAGTGTGACATTTCAATAAACAGATTGTATCATGAAACGTCAAGATTCTCCAAAAAGGTTATGATATCTGCAGGGGTCTCTTGAAATGGTAAGACAGATGTTCATTTTATTGAAACTGAAAAGACAAAGGTGAATTCTGCAAATTACATTGAAATTTTAAGAACAAAATTGTTGCCGGATTGTCGTCGCCTGTATCAAGAAAATGATTTCATATTTCAACAAGATGGAGCACCGTCGCATACAAGCTACGCCACACAGTCGTTTCTGATTAGCAATACACCAAAATTAATAACGAAAAATGAGTGGCCACCACAAAGCCCAGATTGTAATCCTATGGACTACTCAATTTGGGAGTTACTAAAAGAGAAGGTTTACCGAGGTCGACGAGAAAAATTCACCGAATCAGAATTAAAAAGTAAATACTTGAATCTTGGCAAGAAATTGGCATTAATGAAGTAAGAAGTATTATTTTGTGTGGAAGAAAAGACTTAGATTAGTGTGTCAACAGAGTGGTGGTCCAATCGATCATTTACTGTAAATTAATTAGTTAAATTTCTGATTAAATTTTTCCTTTCTCATGATATTCGTTTTTTTGACCCATGTTGTTACTTTTGTTAATTGCGAGAAAACTATAAAAGATATCAGAATTCCGTTTCTTGCATTCAAAAAAAGAAGTTTGAAAGTATCTTGCATATAAAAATTGTCATGATAAGGAAGGGGGTTACTGAGATATTAATTTTTAAAAAATGCGTCATTTTTTTCGGACCACCCGAATATATATATATATATATATATATATATATATATATATATATTATATATATATATTATATATATATATATATATATATATATATATATAATAAAAAGACGTGTGTGGTGTGTGTGTGTGTCTGTTTCAGCCATAACTCCAAAATGGAAGCAGTTACACATATTGATTATGTCCCCAGGTTGTGCACCTGGGTGTTAATAAATTAAATGATTAAAATTATTGGGCCCGAAGGCCCCAGCACCACGATTAAACTACAGAAAAGAACGCAGCCGTGAAAATTTTGAGCTTCACATCGTGTCAAGATTTCTGAATCTTAAGAGTTTCATGACTAATTATTTGGTCAATAAAACTATAGAAAAGAACATAGTCATGAAAATCTTGAGCTTCACATATAATTAAAACGCGGAGCGACCCGGCGTTGCCGGGGTGGATGTTGAACGAATATATATATATATATATATATACACACCCGGATAGGTTAATTGAATGCCCGGATAGGTTAATTGAATACCCGGGTAGGTTAATTGAATACCCGGGTAGGTCAACTGAATGCCCGAGTAGGTTAATTGAATGCCCGGGTAGGTTAATTGAATACCCGGGTAGGTCAACTGAATGCCCGGGTAGGTTAATTGAATGCCCGGGTAGGTTAATTGAATACCCGGTTAGGTCAACTGAATACCCGGGTAGGTTAATTGGATGCCGGGTAGGTTAATTGTACGCCCTTGACGATTGGTTAAGTCGTGATATTTTTGTTAGCTTATAGCGTTCAACATCCACCCCGGCAACGCCGGGTCGCTCCGCTAGTATATATATATATATATATATATATATATATATATATATATATATATATATATATATTATAATGTTACAAACCAACAAAGACCCTATGATCCACTCGTGGCTAGTTTACCTAACTGTGTTCGTAATTGTGTATTGTGCATGTCCTCCGTGGTGGCGGAGAGGACCTACAATTTTACGTGGGTTCCGAACCACAAGCCTTAATTTTACTGCCTTAAACTATACCCAATCTATCAACATATGCGTCTAATCGATTTTTAAACATGTTTATAGACGTGCTACTAATTACTTCTACCGGCAAACTATTCCAGCTATTTACTATTCTATGCGTAAAAGTCTTTGGCAACTGCTGTCTCGAACCTTCTACTTGTCAACTTACACCCGTTATTTCTAGTCCTATTATATCGAGATATTTCGAAAAAGCTATCTCTATTTACGTTATCGAACCCATTCATAATTTTAAAAACCTGGATTAGATCACCCCTTAGCCTCCTAGTCTCGAGTGTAGTCAATTCTAACTCCTTAAGCTTATCCTCGTACGACTTCGACCTAAGCGATTGCTCGTCTTTGAACTCTTTCGATTTTGTCTATATCTTTTCGCATATGCGGATTCCAAAATTGGATCGCGTACTCCAAATGGGGTCTAACTAATGATTTATAAAGAGGAACAATAATATCGCGCGATTTGTACTCAAAATTCCTAGCTATAAAACCTAGCAATTTGTTCGCTTTATTGACCGCTGTTGTACTTTGTTTCGCCACTTTTAAATAACCAGTGACTATAACTCCTAAATCTTTTTCCTGCTCTACGCTTGCTAACTCCTTCCCTGACATACTATACGCAAAATTACCGTTACGCGAACCTATATGTAAAATTTTGCACTTATCGACGTTAAATCTCATTTGCCATGTGAGTGACCAATCTACGATTTTATTCAGATCTTCCTGGATTTTACCGCTATCTTCGTCATTAATCGCCCTACCACCCAATTTCGTGTCATCCGCAAATTTTGAAACTGTACTGACTCGGCCGACATCTAAATCGTTAATATATGCAAGAAAAAGCAAGGGGCCCAATACAGAACCCTGAGGAACGCCGCTCGCTACATTAGCCCAACACGACTCCGCTCCATCAACGACCACCCTCTGTTTCCTACCTCGCAACCACTCTTCTATCCAATTTATTACTACACCCCTGATTCCATGAGCCTTAGTTTTTTTCAGTGAGTCTTTTGTGCGGTACGGTGTCAAACGCTTTATGAAAATCTAAATACACTACATCAACTGCCCGATAACTATCGTAAACTTTAACCACGCTTTGAAAAAATTCTAAAAGATTAGTTAAGCAAGATTTGTTTTGCCTAAAACCGTGCTACGTATTTCTAACCAAGTTATGCAATGCTAAGTGTTCAACTATACGATCCCTAATTATTGATTCCAGTAGCTTAACTACAACAGACGTTAAACTGATTGGCCTATAATTTCCCGCCGCACCTTTATCGCCTTTCTTAAAGATAGTGTTACATTTGCTTAACTTGAAATTATCTGGTACGCACCCCTCAGAAATAAGACGCATTAAAAATCTTTGTTAGCGGCACAACAATGCTTTCTTTTAATTCTTTTAGTTGTATGGGATTATAGGGAATCCGGCCCGGTGATTTACACATTTTCATTTTATTAATATAGCGCATTACCTCCTTTCACTAACACAACATTATCCAAAGTATTACCATTATCAAAAGGTATTATGTCTATGACCGTAGGATATTCGTTAATCTTCTATAGTAAAAACTGACGGTAAAAAATTCGTTTAGCAAGGTAGCCACTTGCTTGTTTTCAGAACTAGCTCTCCGTTAAAATTTTTCAACGGCCCCAAGGCACTTTTTACTGGATTCTGTTCTTGACGTATTGAAAGAATCGCTTGGGGTTTTCTTCCCGGCACGAGCTATGGAGATTTCAAATTGCCTTTGGACTTTTTTATTACACTTTTCGCTTCACGCCTTAGAGATATGTAGTTGTTTCGTCACCACAAATTGTCTTTATCGCACTTATGTAGCCTGTAAGCCCTATCTCTATCTTTATAATATCTCTACACTAGAAGTAAACCACAAGGGCTTGGTTTACTTTCGCACGCTTAATCTTGTACGTAACATTCCTCATTATAGTCTAAATACTGTTTCAAACGATTCCACATTAGTTTGCGTTGGAGATCCCCATTACGTTTTCCCATTTGACGTGTGACAATTCATTTCGAAATTTACAAAAGTTTGCGTGCTGGAAGTTAAAGAATTTTAGTCGAATTAACTGGTTTCGAGTGACTTACTGAGAATGAAACCATAATACCATGAAACCATAATAGTACCTACAATATTTTATGGAATAGAAACATGGACGAGAACAAGGACAAAGGATATTGAAGAAGTGGAACAAATACAGGGAAGAATTCTAAGGGAAATAACAGGAATGAAATGTAGTACCCCACTGAATTGGTATGGGTAAGGTAGCTTTTGAGAGACAGAGAAGACTACTTACAGGTAAACTCAACTTGAAGCTGAAGAAAAGGTTAGTAAAAAGCTTGATATGGAGTGTGGTACTGTATGGAGCAGAAACATGGACACTGAAGACAACTGAAAAGAAACTCCTGGAAAGTTTTGAAATGTGGATTTGGAGAAGAATGCTAAAAATGAGCTGGAGGGAACACCAAAGTAATGAGGAAGTACTGCAACAGGTGAGGGAGGAAAGAAGACTCATTAAGGTGATAAGATAAAGACAGAAGAAATGGATCGGACATGTGTTGAGAGGAGAAAGATTGTTGAATGAGGTGATAGAGGGTAGATATGAAGGTAGAAGGCCGAGGAGAAGGAAAAGGAAAGCAATGCTGGATGATTTGAAGGCAGGCAGGAGCTACCATGAGATGAAAAGGATAGCTCAGGATAGAACACTTTGGCGGGACACATGAGTTGGACTTGCCTGATAGGCAGAACATGATGGACGGAGTATAAATGTGTATCGATATCACAACATTATTCTTCATTTGAAAGAAACATTTCATATTAACTTATACTAGCTAAAGGGCCTCAGGCCTCCCCCCTCAATTACTGGCGAGTCAATTATTCGGTCAATAAAACTATAGAAAAGACCGCAGCCATGAAAATCTTAAGCTTTACAAATATTGATACAATGAGTCCGGGTGTAAAGCTTAATATTTTCACTGCTGCGTTCTTTTCTAGCTAAAGTGGGCCCTTCGCGGCAGTCGCTAAAATAACCCCAGAGATGCTTGAGAATGTGTTCCGCAATGCAGTGGACAGATTTAAGATTTACAGTGACACTGATGGTGCTCACGTTGAATCTTAGACCTAAGCTTAATAAATAAATGTACATCTAATTATGTTACTACATTTTTATCCTAAAATACTATTATTTCAGCAAAATACATAGGAACTTTTGGACCACCCTGTATATATGTTAAACGTATTGGTCAGTTTCACAGAATGCTGGATTACAAATTATGAACTGTCCAATCAGGGACCATGTTCCATTTTTTTCAAAGGCTGACCGATCAAAGGAAGGAAAATATTTTTATATCTGAAATCCATTGTTAGTGTTATTATTTCTGTATATACATAAATTTCCGATAGTATATGTTACAATGTTAGCAATAAACACGTTTTTAGTCACCATGATCATGTGCAATATAGTACCTGAATTATGCAAGTTCGAAATTATGATTAAATAATCTAAAAATTGGTCTTCCCAAGTATCCATCGCCTTCCCGGCATGAACACTTGTATTTATTAATTTAGTTATTTTGTGTGGAGAGAAGAAAGGGCGTTTATTCTCCTTACCAAAATCTGTCTCTGCATTTTTTTATATCTAGTCATATGTTTTATCTACCAAAATCTCCTTCTAGCCCCTTCATTACCTTATACTATGTATAACGTATAATCAGTGGTGGGCACCGTTAACCAAAAAGTTAACTTCGTTAACCGCTAATCCGTTAACCAAAAAGTTAACTTCGTTAACCGTTAATCCGTTAATTCGTTAAACATGTAACGGAAGTTACCGATAAACCGTTAACGTTAACTTTTATTATAAAAAAAATGAAAACCACAATATATAAATAATTTAATTTTCCCTCTTCTTCTCGTTCTCCATTTTGTCCATGAGATGCATGTTGCCCTTCATGAAAATTAGCATATCAAAGTTTTCATCAGACAGGGATGATCTCTTGGCCCTCAGGATGTCCTTGCCCATAGAGAAGTAATTGCACTGAAATTTCTTCGGTCTTCACAGCAGAGATATTAAAGAGTAAACAGCCTCTGGCGCCACACGCTCACATTTACTTCTCAACGCCATCTATTATCTCATAAAGAAACTAATTCACATTGGGACTTGAAAGTACCGGCAGGATCAACCGGGTAGAAAAATAATTATGGAGATTTTAAAGATGTGGTACCTAGAAGTATCGCCAGGACATAAAGGGTTAAGGTGAAAACGCTCCCATTGTAAGACATCAATTGACTTAATTTATGTCATCAAAGTGACATGAGAATTGAAATCTTACCTGATCAGTTTTATGGTTCTTGAAATGTATCAAGGAGACTACTAATAAGGTACTCACAGACATATTATAAATATACATGACTTACTTGACAACGATTATTTTAAATATTCACTAGCACAAACATGTTGCGCAAGAGACAGACTGCAAATGAAACGAATGTAGTTATTTATTGTAATTGTTACATATATTATTGAAAGTGCTTTAAAATGCTCGTGATATTTCTTGAAAGAAGTTGAAACATTCAACTCAAATGGCAAATCTTTCCGCCTGATTTTACAGTCGACCATGTTTTGCTCAAACCAATGCCATAAATAACTACCATATTTGGTAAGACACAAATTGTGGCGACGGAAACAAATATATCGCCTGATTTTGCACTGCGGAAATGGAAATTCGTTCATCACTATTAACAGTGGCGGATTAATGCGCACCTGCTCAGCACTGAAAATAATAGAAACTTTTAAACGTTTGAGAATAAAAACCCACTCTAATAGACAGAGTTTATTTCCACGACAGTTTCGACGCCCACTGGCATCCTCCTCGGGAGGATGCCAGTGGGCGTCGAAACTGTCGTGGAAATAAACTCTGTCTATTAGAGTGGGTTTTTATTCTCATATTTTGACCTTCACGTAAAAAAGTGAAGTTTTTTGCATTTATTTTTAAACGTTTATTATGAATTTTTTGGGTTAACGGACTTGAGTTAACGGAAGTTAAATGTAACGGAAGTTAATTAGTCCGATAATGATTTTCAAAGTTAACTTAAAAGTTAAATCGTTAACGAAAAAGTTAACTTCGTTAATTAACGATTAACGGATTAACGGTTTGTGCCCAGCTTTGCGTATAATATAGGTATATATTTTATAGGGTCCTTACAAAACTTCGTTTAGCGACTTTATAGTGCCGTGACAAGACCATCAAACTAAAGGTTATCCCATATATTAAACTATGGTGAGAAGTTTTGGTGGTAAGCAACCCCAGAAAGCATAATGTTTGTGGCTGCTCCCTGATGTTAGGTGAAAGACTCCAACTGCAATTATGGTTATCACTGAATCAAAAGTAGTTGAGAAGCGCTTGATTCTACAAGTCAGTTTATCGAACTACCACTTCTTTCACTTTATCTTAAGTCACTTGTGGAGGGGGTTAGGTTCTTAAGACAGTCTAATTGCTCTGATAGGCAGTTAATTATAAAATTGGTTTGATTTTCAATTATGTCACTAAGAATCTTGGTTGGCTGCAAGCGCGTTATCGATTTCGCAGTGAAGGTACGAAAAAGTAATTTAGAAGCCGGAGTACAGATAACTACCGGCATAAGCCTAAGCTTTATTGGGTAATTATTCGTTTTAGTGCTTTTCCTCCTTTCTGAACCAAAACACATTTTCCTTGTGTTTTGTGGTGTGATTTGTTCAAATCTGAACTTCGTTTCTTTGGGAAATGAGCCGTTTTTGAGAAATTTTAAAATTGAAAATTTCTCAAAAACGGCTCATTTCCTAAAGAAACGAAGTTCAGATTTGAGCAAATCACACCAAAAAACACCAGAAAAATGTGTTTTGGTTCAGACCTAACCTAAACAAACCTAAACAAACCTAACCTAAACAAACCTAACCTAAACAAACCTAACCTAAACAAACCTAACCTAAACAAACCTAACCTAAACAAACCTAACCTAAACAAACCTAACCCTAAACAAACCTAAACAAACCTAACCTAAACAAACCTAACCTAAACAAACCTAACCTAAACAAACCTAACCTAAACAAACCTAACCTAAACAAACCTAACCTAAACAAACCTAACCTAAACAAACCTAACCTAAACAAACCTAACCTAAACAAACCTAAACAAACCTAACCTAAACAAACCTAACCTAAACAAACCTAACCTAAACAAACCTAACCTAAACAAACCTAACCTAAACAAACCTAACCTAAACAAACCTAACCTAAACAAACCTAACCTAAACAACCTAACCTAACAAACCTAACCTAAACAAACCTAACCTAAACAAACCTAACCTAAACAAACCTAAACAAACCTAACCTAAACAAACCTAACCTAAAAAACCTAACCTAAACAAACCTAACCTAAACAAACCTAACCTAAACAAACCTAACCTAAACAAACCTAACCTAAACAAACCTAACCTAAACAAACCTAACCTAAACAAACCTAACCTAAACAAACCTAACCTAAACAAACCTAACCTAAACAAACCTAACCTAAACAAACCTAACCTAACCTAAACAAACCTAACCTAAACAGACCTAACCTAAACAGACCTAACCTAAACAGACCTAACCTAAACAGACCTAACCTAACCTAAACTGATTGAGTTTTGTTGCCAGACCGTAATATCCAGCTTTTCACATCTTTCCAACAACGCTCAATATTTTGAATGTGAACGGTTGACTGTCCGGTGAATGTAGCCTAGATTTCCAAGTTGAGAATACGCACGCCACTCGTCGGAATAGATTGTAGTCCCAGGCCTAATATGTTGCTGGATCAGGCGAACAAGAGTTGTTGCGTCGTCTCTCTGAGGAACCGCAAACAACAGTAGTTTTTTGGAACTGCGTTCCAAGGTACCAAAAACCCAGGCAATCATAACCTCCGTAAACCAAAATGAAAACCAGACTGAAAAAGCATTCTTAAATGAGTATGCATTATGAGAGATTCAAAATGTATGTCTCTGATTGGTTGGATAAGGTCATGTGAAACAAAAACGATTTTTAATTGGTTGTTTTGACCTATGTTTCCTAATTTTGCCACGAGATGTCTCCCCATAAAACTGGAGAGGGCGACGTTCGTTAAAATTTTAACAGCGTTAAAAGCTAAATACTCGGTCAATGGCCTATAATGGCTGCTTTTTACGTCTAAATTTAAAAAAAATTTTTTTTTTCCATAAAAAATAATTATTACATTTCCTTGATTTTTATCAGTTTCCCTGAGGTTTCAAGGTGTCCTGAATATGAATTTATATGTTAAATTGTCATAGAATGTCTCCTATCGAAAACGAACAAAGCATTAAAACGAATATTAACCCTTTATTGTCCTGCAAAGTGACGATGATGCTTTATCAAAGAAAATGGCACTTTTATCAAGTCAAATTAGGTTGTACTAATGAAAAGGGTATTCAATTATACATAGGTGTGTGGTAGAAAATCCCATGTTTTCAGTTGGTGCAAAGTTTATTTCGGTACGATACTTTGATATTTTACATTTCATTTGGAAAACATGAAGCCACTTGGGTCTATCAAGGTTATTTACCAAAATTTTATAATGAAATTTTGAAAAATGTCAATCTCAAGCCGGCTAATTAACATAAAACTACTTTCGGAGCTACTAAAGGAATAGAGACCCATTTGAAAAGCGTTAGGCCCCAGAAAAATTTATTTGGCCCCAAACCTAGTTTTGGCCCCTTATTGGCCCTTTTTGCAAATGTATTCCAATTATTTAGACCAAATAGAGGCATAATATAGAAAAATTAACTTTGTCAACTGGAAAGAGGAGGAAGTTTTTGCAGAATCTATTCCTGATACTGCTGCTAAATTTTGGAAAGGTGTTCTCAAACATGGTAGTTTCAATGAACTTGCTCTTTATGCACTACAGTGTTTAGTTACAACTGCATGGTAAGGCTTTTTCATATAATTTACTAGTGGAGTGCTGCCCCTTTTTGGCCCTTTGGTATTTGGCCCCTTTTTGATGCTCAATCGGTAATTGTTACTTTTCAGCCCAGACTGTTATTTCCCATGAAGCCTAGGTTTTTCTCATGGTTTTTTGTGATTCATGCAAATCTGACCTTCATTTCTGTCGGAAATGACCAGTTGTTAAGATATACCCCATTCCCTACCCCATCAATATTGGGGAACCTGTGGGGAATTTTTTTTTTTAGGGGTTGGAAAAACTCATTTCCAATGAAAATGAAGGTAAGAATGTCATGGAACACATCAAAAACCATCAGAAAAACCTAGGTTTCATGGAAAACCTAATCTAACCAAAGATAACCATGTAAAAATTACCTTATTAGTCTTGATCATTGGGGTCAGAGCAGGGGTGCAGTGCTGCCGGAGCTCACCGGAGCGCCGCTCCGGCACCTCTGCAAGAGGAAGTTTGGAGGAATTACCATAATAAGCAACAAAAAAATTGTCTCCATTAATTATCAACAGTTTAGTGAGTGAGTGCAAACACGAAATACTTAGTCATCGTGTGGCATATACAGGGTGTCCCAGAATTAACTATCTATTTCAATGAAATCGGACAAATTTTTTAAAAACACACTTTTATTTATGTTTATCATGTTTAATGTGTGTTAAAAATATATAAATTTCTAAATTTTTATCATAATTTTATTTTTATAATTTTTTCATTATCTGGTCCAATGAAAGACCGTCTGAAGTCATAGAATGGCAGAGAGACTCTCCAAAAGTTAACGTGTGGCTTGGAATGACCAAATCCAAAACTTATGGCCCATTCTTCTTTGCGGAAGCAACTGTAACAGGTACCGTCTACCTTGATATGCTTCAGCAGTTTCTCGAACCACAGCTTCTTGATGATGGCATTCTTGATAATGTTGTGTTTCAACAAGATGTAGCACCATGTCATTATGCTCTAATTGTTCGAGAATACCTCAACAGACGCCTTCCGAATCGGTGGATTGGACGTGGAGGACCTCGACCTTGGCCTCCGCGTTCTCCGGATTTGACACCCCTGGATTTCTTTGCATGGGGTTTCATAAAAACAAAGGTTTATCGCCAAAAGATCAATGCTTCTTGTTGAAACACATTATCAAGAATGCCATCATCAAGAAGCTGTGGTTCGAGAAACTGCTGAAGCATATCAAGGTAGACGGTACCTGTTACAGTTGCCTCCGCAAAGAAGAATGGGCCATAAGTTTTGGATTTGGTCATTCCAAGCTACACGTTAACTTTTGGAGAGTCTCTCTGCCATTCTATGACTTCAGACGGTCTTTCATTAGACCAGATAATGAAAAAATTATGAAAATAAAATTATGATAAAAATTTAGAAATTTATACATTTTTAACACATATTAAACATGATAAACATAAATAAAAGTGTGTTTTTAAAACATTTGTCCGATTTCATTGAAATAGATAGTTAATTCTGGGACACCCTGTATAGAAACAGGATAGGAAATGGCAGGCTTTTGTCAGGCCCACCAGAGCTCCGGCACCTATAAAATTGGCACTGCACCCCTGGGTCAGAGTCACTGTCAGTCTCAATGTGGGGAAGAATCCGTGGAGCAATGTGGCCATGAATGGGTGGATAAAGCTTGGTGGCCTCTTTAAAGAAGATGTGGGTTTCCTGATGACCAGCTGCTTTCAAGAATAGGTAATGGCCCAGGTACTGCTGTAGGAAGGTTGACCTGATTCCTGGTTTCTTGATCCACTCTTTGATATCCCTCCACAATTGTTCAATATTTTGTGTATGGATCTCTGGCCATTGCGGGTCAACAAAGTTCTTACTATGATTAACAGAGTAGTGCGTGTAGCCCTCGTTAGTAAGTGATGTATATGCAGACCAACAATCACTGATGATAGAACCAGGCTTGATGTACTGTTTAATTAATGGCACAAGTGTTGCTTTATCACGTTTCTGAGGGGTATTAGTAGCAGCATCTACTAAAGGAATTACAAATTTCTTTTTTGAAACACGCTCAGTACCACCAAATAACCACGTCTGAGTCAGCTCCTGTCCTCGGTTGTACTTGTAGTGAACAACGAGAGTTTCGGCTATTTCTATGATAATGCCATTGCCACTAATTTGTTCTTGATTATTGAACCAATATTAAGACACTTCACAGCAAAAACTGCGCCAGTCTACGGTATACTTGTTCGTTTTGATATTTGCAAATTATGTACAACGCTCTCATGTTTAAATCTCTTTTCAACCCAAAAATATACAAAACACAATTTGCCAAGGTTGTAAATGGATTCTTTCAAGAAATGTGCCATGATAGTCTGAAACACAGTAATTACAATTACGGCATTTCTTAGTCTTTGGGATAACGTAGCTACTGGTACACTGCCACTGATGTCTGTCTTTTCGCAAAATACACTCGTGGCCACAGGTTGGACACACTACATTTAAAGGGAGAACACCATGTGAGTGAAGAAAATTAAGGCTTGCTTCATTATTTTCAAAACTGTGAAAAAATGCGAGCTGGAACAGGAGGGCACTGGTTACACTGGACAGCCATGTCAATTCTGAATTTGAACTGAAAACAGGAGATGGAGGAGGAAGCAGATCGGTTGGTGATTTGTTGGATTAGGTCACGTGACGAAATAGAGGCCTGTGATTGGCTACCTCAAAATTATTTACATAGTTTGTCACTAGATGGTACCACCACCTGTTATGGTGGCAATAGAATGCCCCTTCAAAAAAATTTTTTTTTTTCAACAAAATATAACTCATAAACTAAACATTTGCAACGGAAATGTTATTGATGAATGTTTTGTACCTGTTGAGACATTAATGTAGAACTCCTCAAAATTATTGGGAAACATTCTGGGCTGAAAAGTAACATACCAAAAGTGGCCCCATGAGATAAGAAAAGTCTGGCAACCGTGAATACAGGTGACCTTGGCCTACTTAAGGTGGTGGTGGTGGTTCAGAATCTGACTTAAATTAGTTTAAAAAATAAATAGTTATTTGATGAATAGTTATTGCTTTTAATGCACTAAATTAGTTATTTTTTGAATAATTGTAAATTAAATATGGCGGGCAGACCAATAATTGAATGCCTAGTTAGGTCAACTGAATGCTTGGTTAGGTTAATTGAATGCCTGGTTAGGTCAACTGTACGCCCTTGATGATTGGTTAGGTACAGTATATCAAAGTTAGTTTTATATGTACAGTGTATATATATATATATGGTAGCTATAACTAATATATATTTTTGGTAAAAGTTGTTTAAAATTAAGTGAAACCTACATGGAAATTATTGACTACCTAGTTAGGTCAACTGTATGCCCTTGATGATTGATTAGGTTATCACAGTGGTTCCTAACCTGGGGGTCCATGAAGGTAGTACTGGGGGTCCGTGAGCTTTCAATATTTCGAGAGGCTCCAATGGAAATCGTACATTTACCCACGATAAGGGTGCTTAGGCTAAAATTTCAAGTTTCCTTGCTCTTGGCTAGAATTATTAATACTTTTTTAATACGTATTTTAATTACGTACTCACTTATACAGTGGAACCTTGCTTAACGAGCATAATTCGTTCCCGAACTGTGCTCGTTATGCAAAATGCTCGTTAAGCAAGGCAATTTTTTCCATAGGAATCAATGTAAAATATGATAATGCGTTCCATGCTTAAAAAATACTTAAAATAATATTTATAATGATATTTAAAGGCATTTTTAAAATTATTATTGCATGAAATGAAAAGATTATTAATAAAAATTAACCCAAAAGAGAATGTAAATAATTAGTAAATGGTGAAATTTATAAATAACTTACGAAGAGAGAAGGTGCTCCTGACGCACGCAAAGGAAATGAAGAGACAGGGGAGGAGGAGAATCGTCTTCATTCAATGCAATAACATTCTCGACGAGCTCACAGTCACTAGCTTTAAATTTTTTAGAGGCACTTTCACTTTCTTTGGATCCTTTTTCACGAGGAAACTGTCTAGAGACATTTGTTTTTGTCTACGCTTTAAATTTTGACGAAATATTTGCTCGTTAAGCAAAGTGTCGCTCGTTATGCAAGGTAATTTTCCCCATCTTTTGGCTCGTTATACGAATTTCTTGTTATACGAGGCACTCGTTAAGCAAGGTTCCCCTGTATGTCCTTTATTTGATAGTGAAAAATGAGAAAATGAGTTAATTATTAGTTAATAAAAACAGTTTGTTTGGTAGATGGAATCTTTCAAAAACATGGGGTCCGTGGGAAAAATAAAAAGGTGCTCTTCCAATACGTGCTCTACCGTAAAATTTACATTCCAATATGTGCTAACTAACGAAAATATCACGACCTAACCTAACTAATCGTCAAGGGCGTACAATTGACCTAACGATTGGTTAGGTTAGGTCATGATATTTTTGTTAGTTAGCACATATTGGAATGTACATTTTACAGTAGAGCACGTATTGGAAGAGCACCAATAAAAATTAAAGGGGTCCTTGGTGGTGAAAAGGTTGGGAACCACTGGGTTATCATGATATTTTCGTGTTTAAATGAAAATATGGTAAATATTTACTATTATACCAGACTTTCTACCGGAGACTGGTGTAATAGTAAAGAAATACTGTCAGATTAATACAAAACATCAAAAACCCTAGGAAAAACACACATTTCACCTTCAAAATTGGCCAAACCTAAAACAACCTAAGCAAATCTAACCTAACCTAACTCTTTAACAAATCATTTGCGACGGAAATGAGTATCATTTTTTAATTCAGCACATTGAAAAACATTGAAAACTAGCTTTTAAAACTTTCTACTGGACACTGGTGTAATAGTACAGTAAAGGGTTAATATTTGTCTTTTAACCCACTCACGTGCGGTTAAAACAGTATAATATATTGAATTGCCATTCAAAACTAAGAAAATATATCTTATCTTGTGCAGATTTGTATAAAATATGATTTTTTATTAAAATATATTTCCTATTTTGTTTTTTTTCAATATATATATATATATACATACAGGGTGGGCGGAAAGTAGCTCCCTATTTTGGATTGGTAAAAAAATACGTATATTATCCATTTTTCAGAAGAAATAATATGAAAAGGTAGGCATACATGAGGTTTTCTCTAAAATTCAATGTGGGCTCCAACTCTTTCCACCAGCTTCTGGAGCCGCCCAGGAATGGCGTCCACTGACTTTAGCAGGAACTCCGGCGGGATGGAGGACATGACTTCCCGAATTCGGTCCTCCAGTTCTTCCAATGTCCTCGGTTGGTACGGTAGACTTCTTCCTTTACCACCCCCAAAGAAAGAAGTCGCACGGTGTCAAGTCGGGGCTCCTGGCTGGCCATTGATGTGGACCACGACGACCCATCCAACGCCCAGGGAAGTGGGCATCCAGCCACTCACGGACAACAAGAGCGAAGTGCGGAGGGGCGCCATCTTGCATAAATATCAGATCGTCGATGTTCTCCCATGTGCTGACAACCGGCCAGACCTCGTTTCGCAACATAGCAAGGTACCGCTCAGCACTTCGCTCTTGTTGTCCGTGAGTGGCTGGATGCCCACTTCCCTGGACGTTGGATGGGTCATCGTGGTCCACATCAGTGGCCAGCCAGGAGCCCCGACTTGACACCGTGCGACTTCTTTCTTTGGGGGTGGGTAAAGGAAGAAGTCTACCGCACCAAACCGAGGACATTGGAAGAACTGGAGGACCGAATTCGGGAAGTCATGTCCTCCATCCCGCTGGAGTTCCTGCTAAAGTCAGTGGACGCCATTCCTGGGCGGCTCCAGAAGCTGGTGGAAAGAGTTGGAGCCCACATTGAATTTTAGAGAAAACCTACCATGTATGCCTACCTTTTCATATTATTTCTTCTGAAATAAATGGATAATATACGTATTTTTTTACCAATCCAAAATAGGGAGCTACTTTCCGCCCACCCTGTATATATAAACTATTTGGTGAATATTTCCTATTTTTTGTGTTTCTGGCTACTTCTGCGTAATTCAATTTGTCCTGTTTAAAATTAAATCATTATTAGCAATTGTTGGTCTGTTAGTTTGCCGTTTTTGTGACCACAAGTATGATGTGTCAGTTTTGCATATTTGACTTTGAAGACGTAATCTGCCATATTGCCCTTGATGAAGACAAGAGTTTAGACCTTTTTTTCAATCACTGAATAATTAAGACATCCGTGACCTGCCTTAAATGCAATGATGCTTGTATTTTAAGAAAAGACCAGAAAGTCTCTAGGTGCTATAAAAAAAATCCTAAAAATAAAAGTGTGTCGTTTCAGTGTTTCAATCTTTAAGGGCATGCAAAATTTAGTGGACTACCCAGGCAAGGTGGGCACATATTACATTATCATTTGTATAATTTGGGTATGGGGTGGAGCCCCTGTAAAGATCGCGCATCACAAATTGATCGGTCCTAATGTTTTGCCGACAGTTCAGTATGTAACACCGGTTAGATCAATTGAATATACCTGGTTAGGTCAACTGTACGCCCTTGATGATTGGTTAGGTTAAGTCTTGATATTTTCATTAATTTAAATGAAAATGACACATGCAAATTTTTCTGGTTAATTTTGAGGTGTTTTGTACGAAACTGCCATCCATTTCCTGTGCAAATGTGTAGTTTTCGAGATGATGATATCTCGAAAACTACACATTTGCACAGGAAATTGATGGCAGATTCGTGCAAAATGCAGTTCATTAACAATATCTCTTGCAGAATGGAATGGGTGTTCTTGTGTGGTTGTTTTGCAAGCACATGCAACAGAGGTGGCAATGTTTGCTCCTGGGTTGGGTTGGTGGATATAGTCCTGTGCACCTGGCAGACAGTAGCAGAACAGTTCACTGTTTTGGAGCATTGTGTACATCTCCAAGAGTTTATTCCTGCCATGAATAAATATTTCTTCCACTATTTAGTACTGTATATGTCACAATATGGGGGACCATGGTGATTTCTGCTGGATGAGGATCAGCTAGCTATTGATGACTTGCAGAGTTTCAGGTTAGGTCTTGGAAGGGCTGGGTAGTCATCTGAAAATTCTGTGAAACTTTCTGGTGTTGGAGTGGATGGCTGCTCATTGGGTGGAGTAGCAGCAGCTGGTATTGGCACTACATCCATTGGTTCTTGGGTGACTGGTCTGTCTTCATCTAATGGTTCTCTAATAACATCTCTCAAAATTGATAAATGGGTACTTTCTACCACTGATGCTGACACACATATATTGTTTCAACATTGCATACACTGTCAGTTTAGTACCACTACTACTTCATAAACCATCTGTCACACGAGTCACACTGCAGACCCTCTTGTCATGGATGCACTGCTCTGTTGTGAGAATTGTAAGAATTTTGTGATATAATGGTAGAGAATGCAGGAATGAATATTTCTTTTGTCTTTTATATATTAGTATGGAGTAATTTTGCAAATAAAGGTTTTTCTCAATTTCTCTTTATAAAGAAAGTTTAAGCTCAACCTAACCAATCATCACGGGCGTACAGTTGACCTAACCAGGCATTCAATGATTCATTTGCACATGAGATGAAGGTGAGATTTGAATAAAATGCACCAAAATACACCAGAAAACCAATTCTCATGAAAATTGACCTGCAGGGGTAAAACGAATAATTACCATAATGATTTCAATTGATCCAAAATTTGCTTATCTCCATTAATATCAATTTGCAAGGAAAATGCTATACAGTAAATAAAGTATTCTTATTTTGGTAATTATTCGGCAAAGGACCCGGCATAGTTCGAACACCACAATACATTTTTCTGGTACCTAGTATTTGATGTGCTTTGTTCAAATCTGACCTTAATTTTTTGTGCAAATGAACCAAAATGAAGTTATGAAATGATCAAGTTTTCATGAGTTGTGTTCATTTGCTCGAGAAATAAAGGTCAGATTTGAATAAAGCACATCAAATACAACCAGAAAAATGTATTGTGGTGTTTATTATTATAAAACCTAACCTAACCTATTACTCGCTTACATACAGGGGTGCAGTGCTGATGGAGCTCACCGGAGCGCCGCTCCGGCACCTCTGCAAGAGGAAGTTTTGAGGAATTACCATAACAAGCAACAAAAAAAATTGTCTCCATTAATTATCAACAGTTTAGTGAGTGAGTGCAAACACGAAATACTTAGTCATTGTGTGGCATATATAGAAACAGGATAGGAAATGGCAGGCTTTTGTCAGGCCCACCAGAGCTCCGGCACCTATAAAATTGGCACTGCACCCCTGCTTACATACCTTATTTTGGAGGGTACAAATTGGCAATTGCCTTAAGGAAATGATGCAGGAAGTAGTACACTGTGATTAATAAAGACACCCAACACCTTTTGTTCATCTAAGCCCAACATGGCAGATTAGATCTTCGAAACTGAGGTAACAGGAATTGCACATCATGCTCAAACAAATTCAGCTTCAAACTGAATGAAAGATTCAAAGAAACAGTAGCCAGAAACCAAATGAAGCACTGCAAAAGTAGCCAAAATAAACTTAACCAAGACTTACCCAAATAAAAATGCTAGCCTTATGAAATTAATATTAAATCAATCTGCACAACATGAGATGATAGTTTTCATGGTAATTTTTAATGAGGATTCAGGATATGTTGTTGTTGTAACCTGATGTGACTGGGTCCTTTCCTGAATATCCCCCCCCCCCCCCCCCTCACTGTATGAAAAACAATATAGAGTTCTGTTCATGGACTAATGAATCTTTACCAGATAGCTACTGCACCAAGATTCAAAGGCAAGTGTAAAAGGATTTATCTTATTAATGATCTTGGGCCATTGACTCATTAGCTTATAGACCTATACCAAGTTGAGAACTTGGGTAGATATTTCTAGATCTGTTGCATTACTACTTAAGCCAAAAATTTAGTAGTTTCAGATTTGGAGGGGTTGCTTTTTAAATTAGCCCAATATTAAATTATTAGTTAGGAATTTGTCATTTTTCAAGAAAAGTCAATATTGATAACAAATGTGAAGCAATTTCAGTTTGCTGGCACAATGAGAGATTCTTGGACATAAAGTTCAGGATAGGGGTTGTCCTGGACACTGGACTAACAACATTGTTTCTGAGCTGTCCAGGACAATCCTAGACATATGGCAATCATAAGGTTAACTGGACATTTACACTTTTATCCCTTTCTACTGAGCAAAAGTAACCATTTTACTCCAGAAATCTAACATATATATTATGGACCAACAGCCAATTTGGTACACCTTGGGATGAGATGGTTTTTAGTCTGAAATGGTTATATACTATGATCACTAAATTTGTATTAATAAAATCAGTTAAAAATATAATCCTATATTTAAAATTCTGTACAAATATTTTTCTAAATACTTAAAAAATAGAATTTTATACTGTTTTTATTTTTTATTTTGCATAAAGAAAAATAATTTGAATAGAGTTTTTAACACTGAATTTTGTGAACTGGCCAAACACCTTTTGGTATTATGTAATGTGCTGCCAGTGTCAGGGTTACTTTGCTTTATTAGCCAGTTTTGGTACATATAAGATACTGTATGTTGATGTTTTGGTATTAAAATTAGGGGTGCACCAGTTATGATATCCAGCCGGATATTTGGCCAGATATTGTGAAATATCCAGTATCTGGTATCTGGCAGGATATGCTGGATATAGGCCAAGACATTAGAAAATTAACACCTGTATGAAAATCTGCCATAATATGATAAGAACACATTACAAATAATATTTTATATACAAAAAATGGAAAGCCCTCCAGGGCCCACCCCTAAACCAGTCCAGCAACACTTTTTATATTAAATCAACACAATACTGATGACAAGAAATAAAACCTCTGTCCATCCTTAATGATTACAGTTCTATTAATATAATCGGAGCTTTTTATAAAAACATCTAGGCGTTAAATTTTTTTAAAAAGAGTGAAATATTGCTAGACCCCTGCACTTGCTTTCCATTCTTTTTTCTCCTTTATTTTCAAAACATTACAAGCTTGACAAATGTAAAACAATACATTGAATACAATATAAAATGCCTAGAATGAAATCAATGAATGGAGGGCAGTATTGTGTAGGTCAGATGCCACCATTCAGCCTGGAGGGCTTCAGAATAAAAAAAACTCGTGATTTAGAACTTTTTTCCATTGTGGTGCAGAAACAAGAGCATTTCTCCTCTTTTAGGCAATATTTGGGATTGCCTTGCTTCATAGATGTTTCCATATTCAGAAAACATTCTCTCTGAAAATACAGAGGATGCGGGTGTGCAGAGAAGCTTTGAAACAATAGTTTTAAGGAGAGGAAATTGGTCCTCCTGCTTCCAAATTTGAACTGGACAGCGTTTCCTATCTACAAGAGGTTCAGATGCATATCGGTCTAACTCCCTTGCAATCAGTAGAATAGGAGCAGTCTTTTTTTCAACCTTTCTTCTCTTGTAACTTACTTCCCCAGATTGCTCTCCTTTTGTGATCTCCATAAAACATGCTTCAAGAATGTCCTCTTCGTCTTTCCTCTTTCGCATAGGAGAACTGGAATTTGAGCTTCTTTTGCTTCCACTTTCATTACCTTCACTTTCATTACCTTCACTTTCATTACCTTCACTTTCATTACCTTCACTTTCATTACCTTCACTTTCATTACCTTCACTTTCATTACCTTCACTTTCATTACCTTCACTTTCATTACCTTCACTTTCATTACCTTCACTTTCATTACCTTCACTTTCATTACCTTCACTTTCATTACCTTCACTTTCATTACCTTCACTTTCATTACCTTCACTTTCATTACCTTCACTTTCATTACCTTCACTTTCATTACCTTCACTTTCATTACCTTCACTTTCATTACCTTCACTTCATTACCTTCACTTTCATTACCTTCACTTTCATTACCTTCACTTTCATTACCTTCACTTTCATTACCTTCACTTTCATTACCTTCACTTTCATTACCTTCACTTTCATTACCTTCACTTCATTACCTTCACTTTCATTACCTTCACTTTCATTACCTTCACTTTCATTACCTTCACTTCATTACCTTCACTTTCATTACCATTCACTTCATTCACTTCACTTCATTACCTTCACTTTCATTACCTTCACTTTCATTACCTTCACTTTCATTACCTTCACTTTCATTACCTTCACTTTCATTACCTTCACTTTCATTACCTTCACTTTCATTACCTTCACTTTCATACCTTCACTCAGCCAGGATTTAGCCTGCTCTTTTTGATCTTGTTGAAAGAAATATAACTTATACTGTGGAGTGTGGATCTATTGCAGTCGTAGTCACATAAGCCCTGTTTTTCATTATGTTCAAAGACTTCCCATCATTACTTTCTGACAAATGCACTTGAGAGAAGTCAGGAGTTCTCTCTGTCATTTGAACACCTTGGTCATCATGGCCAATCTTTGAAAGAAATCTTTGTAAAATACAAATGCTTGGGATTACGGAAGACAAAGTTGATTTTTCTGAACTCATTTCCTGAGTTAGTTGGAAGAATGGTTTTAATATTTTAAGGAGATTTCGTATCAGTGTCCACTTGAAGGATGTGATGGTAGGTAATTCACTATGATCAGCCAAATACAGTTGCACTGGAATTTTTAATTTATATAATCTTTCTAGCATCAAATATGCACTGTTCCAACATGTTGGGACACCTTGAACCAATAGGAGAGGCTCAAGATTTTGCTGCACTTGAATGTGTTTGAAATTGTTACAGGCCAAAGGAGAATGATTAAAGTGAGTTGCAAGGCAGTGACTTTTTGCAAGGATATCAATTACACTCCTCTGAACCATAATTGAGTCACTAATAACCAGTTGGAGTAAATGAATGCTGCAGTGTATTGAAGGTATTTCAGCCAGGTGTCACTACCAAGAGCCATATTACTAGCTCCATCCCTCACCAATAAATTCCTATTTGCATAAAGATCCCAACTATCCCACATAGAGTGAAACTTTTCAGATATATTCTTGCCAGTATGCAACCCTGAGAAATGAGAGGCATGTAGCACAGCATTGTATCTTTCAAAATCTTTACCTATCCAGTGACCCGATAATGATATAAAACTTTCTTGAGAGGTTGTGCATGTCCATATATCTGAAGAAAAGCTGACATGCTTTACTTCCAGCTTCTGAGCAATTTTAAACTTGAACTCATTATAAAGATGAGGAATTATATTATCAGAGAAGTACCTTCTGCTCAGTAAGAGATATCTGGGTTGGAGGTAGGCCATTAGATCAATAAAACCATCATCTTCAACTAAAGTAAATGGCTGGTTGTCCAAAGCCATCATCATGCCAATTTTACGGTGAATCATCACAGACCTGGAGTCATTGATGTCCTATATTTTTTTAGATGAAAACCTTTCCTCTATTGAGATCGCTTACTCATTTGGTCCATTTTCTTTTCTTTCAGAGTACTACCAGTAGAAGTTGATGGTCTAGCCCATATTCTATCTCTGCCTATTTCCTTTGATTCAGTCGCAGCTATTCTTTTTTTGTGTGTTTGGGTGATTAACCTTCAAATGATTATGAAGAGGTGTTGTGCTAAAAGACTTTTGGCCACCTTTCTCCATCCCACATTTGATAATTTTTGGCAAATATTACACTTTGCAGTGATATTGCTAGGATCATTTATTGTATACAGTGACCACACAAACTTGTCATGATTAATACTTAATAGTTTAATACAACACAAGAATCTGAAAGAGAACAAAACAATTAAACATCTGAATATACTTAAGTTATTATTTATCTTATATTTGGGGGGGTGCTTGCCCCCAATGCAAAACAAAACATAGCAATATGAGTGTAAAAGTAATATGGTACCTAATAATATATATCTGGCTAGATAGATATGGCCATATCCGGTATCCAGCCGGATATGAAAAATTCATATCTGGTGTACCCCTAATTAAAATTTGGTGCCTGATTTGTTCAACATTGTTTAAAAACTTACTGAAACTTTGCAAGCAAGTAGAGAAGACAAGATTCAGATTGATTTGGATAAACTAAGCTTTTTATGGCTTAGGCATAACTTTATACTGCATTATCAAATGTATATGATGAAATTGATACACTCACTTGTGCAATGATTAGAAAGGAAAATAAGGGAACAGAATTAAGACTGGAGAGAATTTTCAAATATGATCTCACTGCTTACATTGAAAAATATATGAGTAAGCCTAATTAAGACAAAATAAATTTGCTTTGTATTTTTTAATTTGAACTGAGCATTGATACGTTAATAAAATTTGACAATCAGATCTGGGGGGAAAATAAAATTGTACATACAAAGCTGACAAAAAAATCCCAGTTCTTATGATGATTTAGTCATCTGAAATTTAAATTACCTATTATCTCTATTTTTAAAAACCCAAGTTGAAAATGAAGAAAACTTAAAATTAACCTCAGGTTATGATAAAATAGCTAATACCATGATTTCCTATCTGGTCACAATCCAGTGGATGGAGATATAAGAAAATAAAAACCCACTCTAATAGACAGAGTTTATTTCCACGACAGTTTCGACGCCCACTGGCATCCTCCTCAGGTGGATACAGAAACACGAATGAACCAAAACAAGAAAAACAGTCCAGGGACCGACCGTTAAGAAATTCGCACCCAGGTTAGATCCCATTCTCCCAACACCAAAAGGGCATTTTCATTAAGTACATTCGCGCATATTTAAAAACTATCTTCCTGTTCTAAACATACAGAAAACATACAGATTTCTATTATTTTATTTTTTTTAATTATTACATTTATTATTAAATTTATTGCATTTAATATTGCATAATTATTTATTACAGAAATTATAAATTTATTATTACATTGTTGTTTATTATACAGAACTTATAAACCGAAAACCGAATGAAAAAAGGCGATTAGGAAACAATCCAGAGACCATTGAGAAATTTGCACCTAGGTTAGATACCATTCTCCCAACACTGGAAGGGCATTTTATTACAGGGTCGCTTATAAGTACATTCCCACAAATTAAAACTATCTTCTTGTTCTATACATACAGATTCTAATATTTTGACATATTTACTGCATTTATTATTGCATTTACATTTTTTTAACATTTATTATTATTACCTTTACCCTAATTATTAAATTTATAATATTACCTTTATTATTACATCTGTTGCATTTATATGACCAAGAATCTCATTAAAGGGTCTAACTTATAAGTACCTTCGCACAAATTAAAATTATCTACTTTTTCTATACACACAGATTCTATTTTTCTTTTGACATAATTATTACATTTATAAAGTACCTTACTTGATTTCCAATCTATAGCATGATTATTTTGGCTGGCGTGATAAAAAATGGCATTATTAGTATTACAACTTCTGAAGGCATATTTGTGTTCTTTAATACAGGTTTCAATATTTCTTCCAGTTTCTCCCACGTATACTAAATCACAACTTTTACAGGGAATGCTCTAGACACAGGCTTGTTCCTCTTTTGCAACGTTATTCCTAACCAATTTACTTTTCACGGTAGATGAATATTTGAACGCCAAAGCAGACTTAAAATCTTTCATCAACGGTTTTACTCTTTCTAAGCCGGCAATGTAAGGCAAACTCTCATATTGTTTTTGGTTAACTGAAGGTTCCCGAGGGGCATAAAAAGATTTTCTGGCTTTAAAATACGCCTTTCTGATAAACCACTCAGGATATTTTAAATCTTTAAAAATGTTCCAAATCTTTGAATTTTCCGGGTCCAGCAAATGTGGGCTACAAATCCTGAGTGCTCTTAGAAACATGGAAGAAATAATTGAGCTTTTAACCCCTTCATCATGATATGAAAAATAATGAATGTACGAATTACAATGAGTAGGTTTTCTATAGACCGTGAAATTGGGCTTTCCGCTGCTTTCATTAATGACCAAAACATCTAGAAAAGGTAATTGCTTGTCATTCTCCCATTAATATTTAAATTTAATAGAGGGAACAAGATTATTTAATGACTGAAAGAAAGTGTCAAAGTTGTTCCAGTGGTCAGGCCAAAATGAGAATAATTATGCAATATTAAATGCAATAAATTTAATAATAAATGTAATAATTATGTAAAAAAAATAATAGAATCTGTATGTTTAGAACAGGAAGATAGTTTTAAATTTGCGCGAATGTACTTAATGAAAATGCCCTTCCAGTGTTGGGAGAATGGGATCTAACCTAGGTGCGAATTTCTTAACGGTTGGTCCCTGGACTGTTTTTCCCTCTTGTTTTGGTTCATTCGTGTTTCTGTATCCACCCGAGGAGGATGCCAGTGGGCGTCGAAACTGTCATGGAAATAAACTCTGTCTATTAGAGTGGGTTTTTATTTTCTTATTTTGACCTTCACGTAGAAAAAAGTGAAGTTTTTTGCATTTAGGATGGAGATATAATTAAGATCAATTTATAATGAACAAAATGTGGGAATTTTGTAAATAGCTGGGGTTCTTGCATGAACTTGAATGACAATCTTATGGATCTAAGATAATTTGGTTCATATTATGGACATGGATAAACCTAAAAAGTCCCTTATTATAGCTTTGAGTTGTCATTATGCTTATGTTATTAAGGCTAGGGCCTGTTATGCACATAGTACCATAGTTTAGATTAATTATGCAAGTTCATTTTAAGCTAGGAAACTTTATATTATGTTGACCCAAAAGTTATTGGAATTTTAAATTTTTTTTAATTAAAATTGTCATATTCTATGGTCCTTATCCATCTTTCTGCAAACATTTCAATCCCTCTTTGATACTAGGGCTGGTCCTTGGATGTAAAGACGCTGATAAAAAATGATTAAAAAAAAATGAAAAAGATCTGAAAACTTTTGGGCCATCCTAGTAATTAAAATGGACAGATAGGTCTTTTAAGGCTACACCATTTTAACAAAGAACTAAATATGTTTTATATTTTATAGATCAGAGTGAGACCTGATAAAACGGGGGTTGTCACAGATGGAGTCAAGCATTCCATGAACCCATTTGACGAAATAGCAATAGAAGAAGCAGTTAGACTCAAAGAGAAGAAACTTGCCAAGGAAGTAATAGTTGTATCATGTGGCCCAACACAGTCTCAGGTTATTTCATTATTTTTGTTGAAACTGGAAACAAGTGTTTAAACAAATATTCAGCCTTTAATTAGCTTTGTATTTAGTTACAGTAGATTGGTTTAGTATAGTCACTATGACCATCCTGATAAAAATTTTGTAATTTTAGGAAACAATTCGTACAGCTCTGGCAATGGGTGCTGATAGAGGCATTCTTGTTGAAGTTGGAGCTAAAGAAGCTGAAACTCTACAACCTAGTCATGTTTCCAAGATACTTGCTGAACTTGCCAAGAAAGAAGATGCAAATCTAATCATAGTTGGTAAACAAGCCATTGATGATGATACAAATGCTACAGCTCAAATGACAGCTGCCAGACTTGACTGGCCTCAAGCCACATTTGCATCAAAGGTAATTTAGGTGGGGGCACCATACTTCAGGCACTCTTTCATTTTTTAATATTTTATGCTCTCCTCCCCCCCAGTCGGATATAGGAAGTTTAGGTCCCTATTTGTGAAAAAATCACCATGCCCTGGTGCTGAGCTGAAAAGTTTTCATAAGTGTCCATTCTTTTCATCACATGAAGCCTAATTTGATAATTTACAGATTGAACAGAAAGGTGATAAACTTGAAGTTATTCGTGAAGTTGATGGTGGACTTGAAACTATAGAAGTTAAATTGCCAGCTGTGGTGTCTGCCGACTTGAGGCTTAACGAACCTCGATATGCAACTTTACCTAATATTATGGTAAGAACAAAGATCAAAAGGAACCAAGACCATTTCCTCAAGGTGGGGGTAGGGGTAGGGGGAATGAGAAACAGTTTGTGACCTCTTCAAAAAAAAAGTACAGTAATTAAGTAATTGATTTTGTAAAATTTTCTAGTTTTTTGACCATTTGCCGCGTTATTTTATTTATTTTGAGGAAATTGTATTACATCAGAGAATATAAGGTTGTCCTTGAGTGGCATTTAGTCATGGTATATGGTGCATTTTTAATTCATAAATTCACTATCCCTATCCATTTTAATTTGTAATGCGAAAATTATTAATATACACTCTAAGTTACATCATAATATTCGACAAATCATTTCAAACACCACTATAATGTTCTTGAACTTGTGCAAGAAACTCTTGCTCGTTTTTTTTTAAGAGTAGTCAAACACCAATCTAAATGTCAAAATATAATTGAAGTTGTAGAAGTTTTCTTCTGTTTATCTATAAAACAGTTGAATTTGAATACATGGTGAAATGAATGTCTTCAGAGCTACCACATAAATGTTAATAGGAGAAAAGTTGCATTGCTTAAAGGCATGGATGGAAAAAAATTAGGCGAGATACTATTGCATTTTAAGCCATGTTTCTGTTGACTCATTTGCTAACTGGTGTTATATTATCTTTCGGTATTGTGACTTAATATGGTGATTGAAAGGTAGTTTTAATAAAGCCCCCCCACCCCCACCCCACCCCTCAAGGAAAGCTATGTTGATGTATGATATGGTGATTTTACACATCTTTGAATTTCCCATCCATATCCATACTTCAATGTTTATATTATCACCTTGAAATCTTGAGTTACTCGTGAATTATGTAATCTGCATTCTTTTTCAGAAAGCTAAAAAGAAGAAGATTGACAAAATGAAACCTTCTGATCTTGGTGTGGACATGACACCTAATTTTGAAATATTGGAAGTGACTGAACCGCCTCAGAGAGAAGGTGGTGTGAAAATAAAAGATGTAGATACGCTAGTTTCCAAGTTGAAAGAAATTGGAAGGATTTAAAGATGTTTATTAGATTCTTTAACTCGATAATGTTATTATTTGCGGATTGTATGTAAGCGTGTACAAAATTTAATGAGTTTTAAAGATATATTTTCGCCTTTATATTTTGTATATTTAAAGAGGGCATATTGTTTAGTAGTAATAAATGTGGTTATACTTTTTTCTAGTCTTTTAAATAATTACGCGAATTATCATAGGCATCCTGTATATTATCACAGTTCAGTTCTTTTATTAGGCGTGACACAAACCAAATGTTTGACGAAATAAATACCATTCCAATTTTGTTACATCCATCTTTACTCATGGACATATTCTTGCCACATCAGAATCTAATTTTTGTGCCAATGGTTTTTCATCATAAAGTTTGCCGAAGTAAAGTGTATTAAGTATCTGATCTACCATTCTAGGTTTTGCTTTTACTTATTTCTTAGTTTATAATACAACATGGGTCGAAATCTACTAATTAGATATAATTATAATAATTATGTAATAGATATAATTACGAAGTTTCTACAGATTTTTATAATAGACTTAAAGACTAAAGGGAACTTACGAACTAGGACATATGCTTTTATTAGACGCTTATTACAAAGAATAATGAAATGCGAAATGTGGTGGAAAGTGAGAGAGATTTTTGGAAGGATAATGAGAATTTTAGCAAGGAGAAGGGTATGAATTTCTACTTCGTTGAAGAGTATAGTTTACCTTTCAGATATATTCACTCTCTACAAACTCCCTGTTTGATGTTCGTGATGTATCTGATTGTTCATTATATTCCCGATTAATATGATCGGAGCAGATTGTGTTGTAACTCTGAACATTGGGTAGTGCATCAATACAGGGTGGTCCAAAAGTCCCTATCTACTCGTATTTTGCTGAAATATTTCTCTTTTTTTCTACAGGTCATAGATGATGGATGTACGAGAACGTGTGATGGTAGTAGCACTACGTATCCAAGGGAAGAAATGCGAAGAAATTTGAGAAAAAATTGGAAGATTATTTCACAAAACAGGACCAATAAAGCAATTTGCGAGCTGGTCAATAAATTTAAAAGGACGGATCTGTTTATGATGAGGCAAGATCTGGACGTCCAAGTACCTATCAAGAAAATGTCAAATTTGTAAGCATACGGTACCAAAAAAATGACTTCTAAGTATTTTAAAATTAACATGAAAAAAAGAAAACTTAGCATATTCAAGTGCTACATGAGTTACACGGAGAATTATGTAAGCCGAGCCGCCATGTTCACAGAATTGATTGAAAAATTTTATTCCGAAAACTTATTAAACACATTCTCTTCAGCGATGAAGCGACATTCCATACATGCGGAAAGGTTAATCGACATAATTGTCGTATCTGGGTTAGTGAAAAACCAACCGAGTTCTACGAATGGGGTAGAGAGGTTCTCCTGAAGTTGATGTCTGGTTGGGTATGACAAGATCGAAGATTGTGGACCTACGGTAACAGGGCCAATTTATCTTGACATGCTTCAGCAGTTTGTTGAACCCCATCTTCATTCAGATGGCATTCTCGACGCTGTTGTCTTTCAACAAGATGGATCTCCATGTCACTGCAAACATCGTTCGGACGTACCTTGATGACCTCTCACCAAATCGGTGGATTTGGACGTGGTGGAAACAGGCCCTGGGCAGCATGATATCCAGATTTAACACCATTAGACTTCTTTGCGTGGGGCTTCATAAAGTCTGAGGTTTACAAAACAAGAATTACAGACCTGCAGATCTGCGAACCTGCATTGTCGCGGCAGTCGCTAAAATAACCCGAGATATGCTCGAGAATGTGTTCCGCAATGCAGTGGACAGATTTGAGATTTGCAGACTGATGGTGCTCACGTCAAATCTTCGACCTAAGATTGATAAGTAAATATACATCTAATTATGTTACTACATTTTTATCCTAAAATACTATTATTTCAGCAAAATAGATAGGCACTTTTGGACCACTCTGTATTTCAAATGTCTTTAAATTTTAATATGCGCAGTTGCTTGAAGATTCCTGATGTATGCGCATAATAATCTGTTTTTTTAATTCTCTTCTGGTTTATGATTAAAGGGTCGATGATGTAATCACATGCATTCCCATATGCGGTAATACTGTATGCGAGATATGGATAAACGAGAGAGAAGTATAACGTTTTAAGTGTATTTGTGAGAAGGAAATGTGATTTTGTTAATATAAACGAAAATTTCGATAGTTTGATCTGTATTTTTAATATGTTGACGAAAGGATAGTTTGTCATGAAGCTCAACTACTAATTATTTCCTTTCAGTAACGCGCGATATCAAGTGCAAGTCGACAGTAATACTGAAGTCTGGTATTAATTTCTTTCTTGTAATTAGAGGAAGTTTGTTTTTATTTAAGGATAATACTCTTGCTGTGTCGCCATTTACTATTTTAAGGGATATGAGATCACTGTCTGAGTATATCAGGAGTTATCCGCACATTGGGAGCCTTTCCCGTTATGAGAGTTGTGAAAGTCATTTATGTAGATCGGAAATAGTGGAGGACCCAAAATGCTTCCTTGTGGAACTCCATGTGTGATTTTTAGTTCGGTGGTGGTGGTGGTGGTGGTGGTGGTGGTATGTTTGATGTATTGGCTTCTGTTAAATAGGTGTGATTTAAACCAATTTAGAGTTATTTGTCATAATGAGATGATTTATAAATATGTTGTGGGAGATTGTATCAAAGGCTTTTGATAGGTCCATAAGCAAGAGGACAGAAAACACTTTATACCTTGGTTTAGTTTTGTTTCTCCCCGAATTGTTCATTCTGACGGTCAAGCTCGTCACTCCACCTTAGACCTACAGTTTAAAGTATAATCCGAACCACGCCCCACCAGCAGCCCAGCGTCTGAACCAATAGGCTACCCAGGGTACTCATTTATCCACCAAGCAATTTTTTTTGTGTAGAAAGATGAACAAGCTGGGTTTTCCTGCACGCCGGCTGCCGTCACCGGGGTCGATGGATTCGTAGTCAGCGACGATAACAACCACCACCACCACCGAGGCGCTAATTAAGGTTTTTATATAACGCGTCACTTGTTTTAAGGCTATTGACATTTCGATATGGCTATTTTCCTAGAAATATTTCGAGAGCTACGTGTACACAAGTTTTTCAATTATCTTTTCTTATGTGAATATGATGGATATAGGTCGATAATTGGGAGGTAGTGATTTGATTCCTGATTTGAATATTGGACAAACTCTTCCCTCCATGACGGAGAGATTAGTTGTAAATAGTGTTTGGCATAGAATCGACGTGACCTGATTTGTCTTTAAAGGTGAAAGTAGCCGTTTTGACATCTTTGCGGGAGAGGAGAGGAGAAAGTATGAACCAGGGAAACACAGATATTCATAGCTTCGTGTTGAGGGCGCTCTGAGATTAGCTGTATTTTTTCCTACGACAGCAAAGTACTTATTTAGAAGATTGGCTCTGTCAAATGGTTCGTTATACGAGTTATTATCGTAAGTGGTATTATTTACTGTTCTATTTGTGGGGAAACAACTGTGTGGGTTCTTACTATGTACAGTTTAATTGATAAGTTTCCATTGTTTCTTACTCTCTTTTGTATTCCTTACATTTATTGCTGTTGTACTCTGATTCAGAGTTAGAAAGATTACTCATTTTTAAAAATCTGAGATTACGATTACAGCCGATCGTTGATGTAACAATTACGATTACTTTTACTTTTTCGATTACCAATGATGATGGTGAGTGAAGCTGATCATAGACTGAACTGTATTGAAAATTCAATGTAGGTCGTGAAAAAAAAAAATTATTGTGCTTTGCGGAGTGCCTTGATTCGTTTATTGATCCGACTTCACATGTCGCATCTTTGAGAACAATTCAACGTTGCATTTGATCATTAACAATGCATGGAAGATGTCAACACCCAAGTCCAAGTCCCGATAGAAGTTCCCCGCGATGAAGAAAACCCGTTCACGAGCCGAGGTCGCTGTGACTCCCAAGATACTGGCGCGCTAAGTTTTTCAGGGGGCAATATGAAAGTAGAACTAGTCACACTCAACGCACTTGCCTTGGAGTAACCGACTGAACTTTTTCTCTCATCCCTAGAAACTTCGCAATTCGGATCTGAATAAATCTGAACTGGCAATAGGTGCATCAATGATGTGTTGATGGACACGCATTTTGTTGAGTCGTCTTTGGCATGAAAACGATATAAAAATATCCATGCAATTGATTTTTCCTTCAGTTCACCGCTACGATTACTGGAATATGTAATCTAATTACACTCTGATTTTGCTTTTTTGAGTAGGGTATTTAGTTTATATCTGTAATTCGTGTAAATTTTTGGAGGCATTATGCCTTTTTTGATATGTTTATACAGGGTGTTCGAAAACTCCCGCCACTCCTACAAAATGTACATGTAATACCAATTTTATTTTTGTGTGATTAATTGAATTTGAGAGAGATTCATTGACACTTTTTTTCTTTTCCAGGTATTAGAGTTGTGTGAACAGTCCACTTACACTGGAGGAAAGGATAGTGATGAGCACATGGGCTCATGAAAGGTCACGTACTGGCAAAACGATGCATGATATCCAGAATGATTTCGACACAAGATTCAATAAGGCTGCACCACCAAACAAGACGGTATTACGCTGGAAGAAAAAGCTGTTTGAAACTTGCTCCATCAAGGACGGACCACGGTCGAGAAGATAAGCCGCGAGCAGAACAATGTGAAGGTGTGATTGCATCGGTGGCTCGTTCACTGAAAAAATCACTTCAGAAAAGATCACAAGAACTTGCAGTCCCCAGGTCCACAATGAGAGATCACATGGCAAAAGATCTCTATGAAACCATACGGCCCAGCATTTGTTAATTAATGAATTAAGCGATACAGACATGCAGAAATGATATGAAGCCTGTAAACGGTTTTTGGTCGTTTTTCCAACAATTCTTGCACGTGGAACTGATTTTTTCTGACGAGTGTGCAATTTACCGTAGCGCCAAAATGAGAAACGTTTACCTCTGGAGCAAGGAAAATCCACACTACTTTGAGGAACTGCACGTGATGATATTGGGTGCAGTGTCTGCTAGGAACTTTTGGTCCATATTTTTTTGAGGGCCTTGTCAACCAAACTGCCGACCTCAACATGTTACGGGACTGGTTTGTGCCTGAGCTCGAACGTTTAGGGCTGCTTGGTCGGGTGTTGTTTCAACAAGACGGGGGCGCCGGCTCATTTTGCCATTGGTGAGGGAATTCCTCAACGAAGTGTTCAGAGACAAATGGATCGGCCGTGGCTCGCAACATTTACCTGTCCCTCTTGAGTCGCCGCCCCAAAGTCTAGATCTGTCTTCATGTGACAGTGTTATGGGGTTTCGTCAAGCAGAACGTATCCCAGGTGCGTTACCGCACAGCAGAACTGAAATACGCTGTTTGAGATACATTTGGTGCAATCACTCCAGCACTGCTGCGTCGATTCTCACACCGTACATGGAGGCGCATAATCCTTTATGAAAATGATGGTGCACACACATTCTTGATTAGTAACTGTATTTACTGTAATTAAAGTAATTGTTGCTAATGACTTTTCTTAAAATACATCTACCACATATAAATACAATTAATCACACAAAAATAAAATTGGTATTACGATATGTACATTTTGTAGGGGGTGACGGGACTTTTCGAACGCCCTGTAGATTAAATGTTTTTGCCGTATAGCTTTTGAGAGGTTTATGTAACCATGGTTTATTTTGCCTTTTATGGGTCGTGTTTATAGTAGTCAGACAGCTCGTTGAACAAATCTTAAGTATTCTTAAAAACTTAATAAATTTTTCATATCAGCCCCTTCAAGGACTTCGGACCTATAATCTGAGTCCAATTTCTGCTTCAGACCCAAATTTTAATTTATTTTCCTGATATTTTTACGTGGTCTCTGGGATTTTATGACTCATTTAACATTAAGACAAAACCGAAATGGTCAGATATCCCCAGCAGAAGTATACAAGCTATATGGTTCAGATGACCTTTAGCCATATATGGTCTATTAAGTCTCGAGTGCTCTGTAGGAGTCGTAACACACAATGGCTAGGGGGAAGCCATGTTACCATTCTGTTGAGTGTTTTAGGGTCTCTGTGTTTATTACATCTCAAGATATCAGAATTGAAGTCGCCCAGGAAGATTGCTTTGTTAACATTGTAATAATGATAGTAATTGACAAGTTGCATCAGGTAAGCTCGGTTACAGTTTATGGTAGGTTTTGAGTAAATCACTGGGATGGCGGTGATTTTGATCAGATAAAAAACTAAACATTTAGAAGCTCATCAGGCAAATTCAGTTGCAGTTTATGGGAGAGCCAACTCTAAAATTTTAGTAAGTAGGACAACAGCAAAGTAATGATAATGACAGTAATATAAAGCCATAGCCATAATGGCGGAAATAGATTGAAGAATATGAATTTTACAATAAACACCTGCTTGGGCTTTTTAGACCGTTTTTGAGAGGGCATTTTGGAACTTAGAATTTTTTTCTTAATCTTATAGTGTGGTCTGAACACGTTGAAAGGATGGAAGATGACAGTTGTGATAATATATATAGATATATATATATATATATATATGATGAATAAAACCACGAAGGAAACACAGATGGTGCTCAAGCGCTTTCGTCTAATGACATTCTCAGGAACACTGAAGTACATAGTTAGCCTATATATAGGTTACAGAAAAAAAAAAAATCTATATATATATATTAGTGATGTAGCGGATGTCATTTTTTTCACATCTGCGGATGAGGATGTTTGATTTCAACATCTGCGGATGTCTACATTTTCGTTATTTTTTAGGATATATTCGAGATTTGTTGTGTTTAACGAATATAATAAGTTATTATATAGAGAGAGCTGTAGCTATAATGTAGTATTTGATTAATTGTACAATAATTGCTGTACTTTTCTCTGAACATAAAATAATATCAAGCATCTAACTAATATAGAAATCAATTAGTGAATTCGTCTGCAAATAAATTCGTTATATTTTGTTGAGTTTCAGCCACAATTAGAAACCATAATTGTGTTAGCAGGATGCGGGACGTGAACCCAACTCAAATGCACCCCACCGACCTCTCTCCCCAACCTCCATCCACCCTTGTAGAAAGATCTTTAATTAGCTTGATAACTATTTATATTAAGTTTAAAGTTTTATTAGGCATATTTATAAATTAGTAATTAAAATAAAGTAAACTAAGATGTTCATCGTTTAATGTTCAAACTTAATTATAGGAAGGTTATGCTTAAGGAACATTAATTTTTCTGCCTTTTCTGCTGCCAGTCTGTTTCTCTTCATCATATATTAATCCAGCACTGCTAAATAATCTCTCGCTTGGTACGTTTGTTGGAGGACAGGCTAAATGTTTCCTCGCAAGTTTACTCAAGTATGGATAGATATTCTGCGTATTTTTCCACCAACTAATAGGATTGTCACATGCAGCCAGGCGTTTTTCTGGGTGATAGCTCGATTATTTTTACTACATCTTTTGACATCGCGTAGGTCTCGTCATTGCTGCTTGACTCAAGAAACTGAGAGAGATATTATGTGATAGATTTGCTTGTTGAAGGTGTTGGTTCTGTCACTGAAACTTGTATTCTTTTGGTGGGTGGCGAAGCGACAGATTCAAGAGATTGAAGCTCTTCAACTGCTTTGCCAAGTGATGATTTAACTCGTTCTAATGTACTAGGTGAAAATAACTTAGCTTTGTAACGTGGATCTAAGTAGGTTGCAAGAGTAACTTCATACAAGAACAGCCTCTCGTCTTGTCGCTTGCATCACTTTTGCGCACAATGAACTAGTTCTATTAATATAGTAGAATTTGATAATTTCCGCTTATTAATGACGTTTTATCTCAACGGTCCACATCCGCAAGACATCCGCAGGCCAAAGTGCGGATGCGAGAAAACGTGCGGATGTTATGCGGATGTGACCTACATTAATATATATATATATATATATATATATATATATATATATATATACACACACACACAATAAACGGAGAAACAAAATTAAAGGATTGTGGAAGGGGGCACACAAATTTATAAGGAAAAACTATTGATTTTTAGTACAAGATTAAAAGAATTGTATCCAACCAATGTTATAGATAAAAAATAATATATATACAAATTTATACTGGAAATCTGCCCGGGTTTTAGCACACTGCCCTATTTTTTGTATATAAAAATTGAAAAATAAGTTTAGGGTGGCATACAAATTTACCAAAGATTTAGCGTTCTACCTTTCTTATCTAAATCTGTTCTGAAGGAATTCAAAACAGGATCGAGTTGAAAAAGACCTTTGCTTATGTTGAAGTTATTTGTTAGTTGGATAATGGCAGACTGAAGAATATTTCTATTAACAATGTTGCTAGAGTGAAATAAAACAACCATTATTCCAATCAATACAGTGGGATATAATGGACAAAAGGGCGCTGGACAACTGTCATGTTCTAACGGTATATTGATGCTGTTTTATACGTGTGCAAATCCTTTCCCGTCTGACCTATGTAAAAGGAATCACATTGTTTACAACCAATTTTATAGATAATGCCTGAATTATTGGTAGGGCTATTTTTTACTATGATATTTTTCACAATATTGTTATATGAAAATACTACATTAATATCCAAAAGTTTAAATACATTAGCAATGCCTAAAAAGCCCGGGAAAAATGGAAGTACTAAAATATTTTTTGACAAAGTACGAGTGTTATTATTGACGCGATAGAAAGTTCGTATTGCCTTGGAGACAAGATTCATAAACGCAGATGGATAACACAGATCACTTCCAATACCGTTGATTTTTTCTAATTCGGCATCGATGTATTCCGGACTGGCGATCTTAAGGGCGCAGAGAAACTGAAGAAAAAATGGCCGCCTTAGTGGGGGTGTCATGTCCCGAGTAAAAGTGTACGTAGGACAAATTGTTTTTTTTTTTTCCGATAGATACTAAACTTAAAACCTGGGCTTTCTCTATGTACACGCACATCCAAAAATGGGATTGAATTGTCTTGTTCCACTTCTAAAGTAAACTTAATAGAGGGGACTTGATCATTTAACTGAAGGGGGAAGTTATCCAGGTCACGATTCATGGGCCAGATACACAAAATATCGTCGACGTACCGCAACCAAGGGATGCCAACCCCCAGGATTCTCGGAATGTAAGTAATTTCAAAAAACTCCATATAAATATTGGAGAGGAGGGGCGACAAGGGGTTGCCCATGGCCATCCCAAAAACTTGTTGATAATACGCGTTATTGAAAGTAAATTTAGTGTCTTTGAAGCAAAGCTTAATAAGTTCCAAAACAATGTGTTAAGGTAGTGGCAGGTCATACTTGTGTAATTCTTGAGAGAGAAAGTCAAGCATATCGTCAATCGGCACTTTTGTAAACAATGAACAAACGTCAAAACTGATCAATCTATCGTTAGTTTCAGTACGTGCATTATTCAATTTTTCAGTAAGATCCATGGAATTTTTTACATGTGAATCAGAGATAGTTCCGAGAATGGGGGACAAGACTTTGACAAGCCATTTGGAGAGTTTATAAGTAATAGAGCCCACCGAGCTAATAATAGGGCGCATAGGGTTGCCAGGTTTGTGGGTTTTAATGAGACCGTAAAGGTAGGGCAGAGAAGGTGAAGTCCTTATGATCTTTGAGAATGCGTTTCAAGCCACTATTAAATGATTTGATGACGTCATCCTGCGGGTTCTTCCTAAGTTTGCTGTATGTGGCGGGGTCCTGGAGAAGCTCGTTCATCTTTCTGATGTAGTCCACTTTGTCCATAATAACTATGGTGTTAGCCTTGTCTGCTTTAGTAATATGGAGCTCCCCATCTTTTTTTAGTTGTGAGAGGCTATTGCGAAAACGTTTAGGAAAGTTATCTTCGTAATTACTATTCGCCGCACTATAAACGAGGCATTTAACTGTTAAACAAATACTGAGGGAGATTACACTGTTTTTCAAAACAAGCGAGACTAACAAATTTGTAAAGCCGAAGGTTTTTTAACATAAAAAAAGGCCACCCCCATATCCAAGGGCACTTTTTGCATCGTTACTAATGTTTTTCGAAGAAAGGTTCAAAACGTTTTCGCAATAGCCTCTCACAATTAGAAAGATGGGGAGCTCCATATTACTAAAGCAGACAAGGCTAACACCATAGTTATGGACAAAGTGGACTACATCAGAAAGATGAACGAGCTTCTCCAGGACCCCGCCACATACAGCAAACTTAGGAAGAACCCGCAGGATGACGTCATCAAATCATTTAATAGTGGCTTGAAACGCATTCTCAAAGATCATAAGGACTTAATTCCGCTTTTCATGTCCACCACCTTCTCTGCCCTACCTTCACGGTCTCATTAAAACCCACAAACCTGGCAACCCTATGCGCCCTATTATTAGCTCGGTGGGCTCTATTACTTATAAACTCTCCAAATGGCTTGTCAAAGTCTTGTCCCCCATTCTCGGAACTACCTCTGATTCACATGTAAAAAATTCCATGGATCTTACTGAAAAATTGAATAATGCACGTACTGAAACTAACGATAGATTGATCAGTTTTGATGTTTGTTCATTGTTTACAAAAGTGCCGATTGACGATATGCTTGACTTTCCCAAGAATTACATAAGTATGACCTGCCACTACCTTCTCACGTTGTTTTGGAACTTATTAAGCTTTTCATCAAAGACTGTAAATTTACTTTCAATAACGCGTATTACACTGGTCAACACTCACTTTATTGCCAATCATATTAGTGTGATTTTGAGGTAACTTTGTGGTGCTGATTCCGAATATGACATCGGTTTTGCTAGATTGGCTCTAATTTATGAGATAATTGGTACCCCATTGAAACACGTAAAAATGCAAAAAATTTAATGTTCAGGCGGAGCCTACTTACAAATCGCATTGAAATTGTCTCAAATCATACAAAAGTAAACACATGAAATACATAATGGCATTTTATTCGGTCTCACCATCTAGAATGTTCCGGTAGTTTCCCATATGCACGCGTTATGGTTACGTTTCCTATTAATTGAGGGTATTCATTATCTCAAGAACTAGAGCCAAATCGGAAAAACTACTTTCATTTTGGAATTCAGCAACCCCAAAATACCCTAAATTCGTACGAATTTCCTTGGCAATGAAAAAAAAAAAGTTTTTTTGTTGACCTGTGTTGTTAACAAGTTTTTGGGATGGCCATGGCAACCCCTTGTCGCCCCTCCTCCTCCAATATTTATACGGTTTTTTGAAATTACTTACATTCCGAGAATACTGGGGGTTGGCATCCCTTGGTTGCGGTACGTCGACGATATTTTGTGTATCTGGCACATGAATCGTGACCTGGATAACTTCCTCCTTCAGTTAAATGATCAAGTCCCCTCTATTAAGTTTACTTTAGAAGTGGAACAAGACAATTCAATCCCATTTTTGGATATGCGTGTACATAGGGAAAGCCCAGGTTTTAAGTTTAGTATCTATCGGAAAAAAACAAACAATTTGTCCTATGTACACTTTTACTCGGGACATGACACCCCGACTAAGGCCATTTTTTCTTCAATGTTTCTCCGCGCCCTTACGATCGCCAGTCCGGAATACATCGATGCCGAATTAGAAAAAATCAACGGTATTGGAAATGATCTGTGTTATCCATCTGCGTTTATGGAATCTTGTCTCCAAGGCAATATGAACTTTCTATCGCGTCAATAATAACACTCGTACTTTGTCAAAAAATATTTTAGTACTTCCATTTTTCCCGGGCTTTTTAGGCATTGCTAATGTATTTAAACTTTTTGATATTAATGTAGTATTTTCATAACAATATTGTGAAAAATATAGTAAAAAATAGCCCTACCAATAATTCAGGCATTATCTATAAAATTGGGTGTAAACAATGTGATTCCTTTTACATAGGTCAGACGGGAAAGGATTTGCACACACGTATAAAACAGCATCAATATTCCGTTAGAACAGAACAGTTGTCCAGCGCCCTTTTTGTCCATTTGTCAGTTATCCCACTGTATTGATTGGAATAATGCTTCAGTTTTATTTCACTCTAGCAGCATTAATATAAATATTCTTGTCTGCCATTATTCAATTAACAAATAACTTCAACATAAGCAAAGGTCTTTTTCAACTCGATCCTGTTTTGAATTCCTTCAGAACAGATTTAGATAAGAAAGGTAGAACGCTAAATCTTTGGTAAATTTGTATGCCACCCTAATAACTTATTTTTCAATTTTTATATACAAAAAATAGGGCAGTGCGCTAAAACCCGGGCAGATTTCCAGTTTAAATATGTGTGTGTGTGTGTGTGTGTGTGTGTGTGTATATTTTTTTTTTTTATCTATAACATTGGTTGGAAACAACTTTTAATCTTGTGCTAAAAATCGATAGTTTTTCCTTATAAATTTGTGCCCCCCCTTCCACAATCCTTTAATTTTGTTTCTCCGTTTATTGTACACACATATATATATATATATATATATATATTTTTTTTTTTTTTCTGTAACCTATATATAGGCTGTAACTCTATGTACTTCAGTGTTCCTGAGGATGTCATTAGACGAAAGCGCTTGAGCACCATCTGTGTTTCCTTTCTTCGTGGTCTTATTCATCATAAATATTTTTCGCGTGTTACTTTCGTGAAATAATTTTCATATATATATATATATGTGTGTGTGTGTGTGTGTGTGTGTGTGTGTAGGAGAGGAAGGCCGAGATAATGGATAGACATGATGAATGACTGAGGAAGCATGTACTTGATCTGGGTGATGCACAAGGAGTGGCTACAAGTAGGAAGGTTTCTTAGAAGCAAGTTCGTTCGGAACTTTTACTTTTGACAAAGCCTGGAAGCGCCACAGATGTGGAATTTTGCCAGGTGTGTGGGCGCTAGTCCACAAGGACTCCTGAGAGAATGGCTGTGTTCGCTCTAGTTTCTACCTTTTCAGTTTGCATTCGGGTTGCTTCTGCCTTCTTACCCCATTTCGTTGGGAGAGAATTTGATAATGTATATCTATATAGTTGTTGAGTGAAATATTTAAATTTCTACACACACGTGTACTTTGTCTTAGGACCCCTTTCCTATCCTTCATTGGCATTGAATAGGCACGACATAGACTGGAGACCGAACACATTGAAATATTCACTAATGGGAATAAAGCACCACCTCAACCTCAGGGAATAGTGTGTTTAACTTTCGAAACGAAGTTCCGGGTATACCTCTAGTCTCTAGTGATATATCAAATGAGATTAGAATGAATATGATTTCTTTCAGCTACACAATTGTGTACTCAGAGTGAAAGGGTTAACCGTTTTTGCCATTATCATGAAGTCTATTCGCACATTTACTGATTATTTCATTCGAGATTTCACAAGGTTTGCCTCTACTTCTATTTCCTATTTTCAGATTTACTAAAGTGAGTATTAATGGCGGATTCCATTCGACACTTCCTTTGTGATGGTTAATATTGTAATTTTGCCTTTATTAACAAGGGTTACGCAAGTGAGACCCGCAGCTTAACAGAATTCAGGTCTAGGATGGTAACATTTGGATGAAGAGGGCCGTCTACCTCCAACTCGTACAACCCAAACCCCAAGTAGCTTCCTTTTGATGAATTTACGGTGTTTTAACACAAACGCGATGTAGCTCTACCTTTGAAATGTCTATATTTATCATTCATTAACATTCCCTTGCGTACCTACGTTATTAATTCCCATGGTAATACAATCAGCTTTGATACATGCATTTTCAATTCTTGATATTTAATCCAAACTTCTCTCGTACCAGCTTTTCATTTGAACATCTGAAGTTAAAAATCTAAAGCATTTAAAATGAGTAACTACCTACCAACCATATTTAACTTTAAATCGCGTTTTTCATTTCTCAGTTTGAAGAATGCTTGTTTTAGCAATGTTCTTGATACCCAAGAACTTTGCATTGCTACGGCAACTACAGTCTTTCATATATTAAAGTTACTTTTAGTTCATGCAGGGAATTATAAACTTTTCAACAAATTTCTAGTCGGTTATCGAAATTAATGGATCACTTTGCTAATTGTCTTCAGATAATTCGGTCGATGAGTATCTCATCGTAGGAAAATGGTAGGCTAACGAACGTTGTGCACGTTTCGCTCGTCACTAAACTCCTCTATTAGTAACGAGCTACTGTTCAAAATAGGTAAATAGGCTAAGTTTCTCTTCACAAGTCTTTTGAGCAATATACTATAATCATTTATAGCAGCGATGTCCAACAACGGTACACGTGCCGAATATCACCCGCCAAGGATGCTGCTGGTGGTACATTTACAAAGTTACGTTTGAATGCAGCCCGTTACTGCTTTATAAGTTGTTTCTGTATTTGCTGCCTCGCCTCGCCCTTGCATTTTTCAACATTAAGCTAACTTTTTATCTCCGGCCCTCACTCAAATTGGACACCAGTGACAAATTAACACGCAATTGTATTCAGCTGCTGGAATATTCACTGGGTGATAGATTATGTATAACTACTTAACCTGGATATATTAAATTAGTTTAATAAAAATTAATCTATCGGTGACCATTGTATAAATTTCAGAAATCACTTCAAGGTTTGAAGAAATTTTAGAAAAACAAATGCGAAACAATTTACGAACAAACTGTAAACATTTATGTTCACCAAAGCGGTAATATTTCATCCCTTAACTTTATTCATACAGGAGCGCATTTCTCGTAATAAATCGTCTTTCTCCTTTTTCTCTAAAAAGCTTGACTCAAGTGAAGTTAAAATCATAGACTGAACATCTTCCAAATCTCCTCCGATTGCCTGAGAATAAAATTAAAATATATAGTAAACTTGATTTAACAAGAAAATAATAATAATAAAAAAAAACAAGTACCCCATGCGTGTGGCTGGATGACTTAAAGGGACAGTTAAAAAATAAACTTACGAATGTATTATTGTTCTCGAGGTCTAAACTGAAACAAAATTGAAAGTGAAGCTTCATTTAATGTGTTAATTACTTTATTTAATAAATAACATCAATCACCTGATTATAGTGGCCTATTTCTTCACTTAACGTAGTAGAGAAAACTCCTTTATCGTCGGTCTGTTCAAAATCAAAATATGAAAAAAAAAAATTAAGTTCAATGCTTTTAACTCCCTTGTAAAACTAAAATTCAATTAATAAATAACATATGGCAAAGTTGTTACAGCTTGTTAGTTCTTTGAACGACTCACACAAACTGCGATGGGATGGTTCTCTTCCTTCCATAGTTTCACATGATGTTTTTCTAAACTCGGAACAGAATCAAGCTTCAAATTTGATGAAATACATATCTCTGTAAAAATAAGTACCGACACGTTATTAAAATAAAATTCAATGGCTATTATTTCGATCAGTAAACTTCAACCGAACGAGACAGTAAATCGAGTATCAATCAGCGTTTACTACGAAGTGAAGTTGCGCGAAGAATGAAGAATAGAAGCGAGTGAATGAAAAGAAGGAAAGTCATGAAAGAATTTAAAATAAAAAAAGTTAATGATGCGATAAGTAGTAGTCTAGTAGATGATAAAAAAAGAATGCATGATGAATAGTGTGTAAAAGATGCAGATCAAATGGATGAGTGAGATGTGGAAGGTGTATATAGACTTAATTCAGAATGCGATGGGAAAGTGTAAGTAAGATAATTGTGACAAAGAAGAAAGTCGAAAAAAGAAGACTTATGAAGAGACCACGTGAAGCGCAAAAATGAACGTTCTACTTTTGCCCTTTATTTTAAAACCAATGTTTCTCCTACTATTCCTATCATGTAGGGAGAAAAAAGTTCATAATTTATGTTGTCAAATCGATTTTCAATTTTAAACGCCTGAATTAATTCGCATCTCAAACGCCGAGTTTCAAGGGTATAAAAATTCAGTTCTTTGAGTGTCTTCGAATGGCTTGTCACTAATGTTGGAATTAGCTTTGTTGCGTGACGCTGAACCCTTTCAACCATTTCTTTATCCCTACTTATATTGAGCGACCAAAAATGTACAGCATATTCTAAATGAGGCCTAGCAAGCGACTCGCATTCAGTAGTCTCCCGTTATTCGGGGATCTGCTTAACCAATTATGAACAATCCCACTTTTTGCTGCCTAAAATCCACTTAACCCCGCAAAATTCAAATGCCACCGCACACACGAAACGCGATTAAGCAACTCAGAATTCATGAAGTTCCAGAATATTCTAGAAAAAACACACAGCCAATCAGTGCCAAGCAGCGAGTGCAGCCAGCCAATCAGCGCTCAGCTTTCCGACGCCTCGATCAGCTGAGCGGTGAGCGTGGTCTGCCATTATAGTTCCAACCGCCGAACCGCGTTGTAACTGCTAAACTGTATTTCGCGCTGTTTTCAATTGTTTTGAATTATTAATCCATTGGAACCATGTCTGAAAAAGGAAAGCGCCCAAGTGAAAGCCCTAAAGAAAAAAGTGAAAGCCCTAAGAAAAAAAAGTGTTGCTAAGCGTCCAAGGAAACCCATTTCCTTCGAATCTAAGTTAGATGTTCTAAAGACAATTGACAGAGGTGAGCGCGTATGTGATATTTCTCGGTTGCTTCGAATTCCGGAATCGACCATCCGTACGATTCATGCAGATCGTAACAAAATTAGTGCAAGTGCGCAACAGGTGATTCCGTTAAGCGCAAACTGTATAACAGTCGTTCAAGTGTAATGGAAGCAATGGAGCGTCGACTTGCAATGTGGATTGAACACCAAAACCAGCAGAATGTGCCCGAGAGCTTTTTGGTAATTCAATCCAAAGCTCTGAGCATCTACGAGGGCCTCAAGAAGAGCAGGGAAAAGGCAAGAGGAGACTTTCCATGCTTCGAAGGGATGGTTTAATCGCTTCGAGAAACGCCGTAATCTCCACTCAGCAGACCTGTTTCCTGCACTGTTGAAGGATATCATCGAGGAGGAAAGCTACAGCCCGAAGCAAGTCTTCAACGTAGATGAGACAGGGCTCTATTGGAAGCGGCTTCCTTCGAGAACCTTCATTTCCAAAGACGAGAAGACGGCTCCAGATCACAAGGCTGCAAAGGACAGGTTCACCCTAGTTTTAGGAGCCAACGCCGAGGGGGATTACCGCCTTAAACCTCTCCTCGTTTACCATTCGGAAAACCCTCGTGCTCTGAAGGGTTATGTCAAGGTTCGTCTACCTGTCATCTGGCGTTTAGGAGGGGAATTTGACCTTCAAAGTTCTCTTGCTCCTGGACAACGCTCTGGTCATCCCCCACACCTTGAACTCCTAAACCATTAAGGTCATGTTTATGCCTCCCAACACAATCTCCTTGATTCAGCCCATGGATCAAGGGGTCATTGCCATTTTTAAGGCTTACTATTTGCGGACGACCTTCGCCCTTATGCACCGCATGAACAATGGCGACGACAAGCCCACCATGAAGGAATTTTTTGGAAGTCTTTCAACATCGTCAACGCCACATCATTAAGGAGGCCTGGAAGGAGATCGCGCCTCAATGACTTAATGGTGTTTGGAGGAAGTTGTGGCCTGATGCAGCTCGTGACTTCGCGGTTGATGAAGTGGTCCCCGAAAAGCGTAAGGATATCGTCCGCATCGCGCAGGAGGCTGGGCTCGGCGAAGAAGTCGCGGAAGACGACGTTCAGGAACTCCTCGAGTCCCACTGCGTGGAACTGACGAACGAAGAACTTGCTTAATTGGATAAGGAAAGAGAGGTTGAGGAAGAACCCCAGCGAGTTCTTACAACCAAGCATTTGACCACATCGAGGCAGTCATTAGAATCTTCAAGGAAAATGATCTGGACAGAGATCGCAGTGACAATGTTAGGAGCTATCTCATGCTACAAGCAGCTTTACAATGAGCGCCAGAAGACGACGACGTAGGTCTCCCTTGCCCAGTTCTTTGCAAGGCATTCTAAGGAGGAGGAAGAGGAAGTCCAACCTTTAACCAGCGAATTGCCTCTCAGGAATTTATTTTAATACAATACCTATCTGAGTTCATGCATTAATTCTATTTGTCCACTTATTCTTATTAGTCTACTGTATTATTAAGTCTATTTGTCCATCTATGTTTCTATTGTTCCTACAATACATATTACTAAGTCAAACTTTCGATAGCTATAATTTTTCGTGGTTGCTACCGCTGTCCATGGACCATGGAAAGGTGTTTTTGAGGAACGTAACTTCGCGGATAAAGGAACCTACCTGTAATGGCAAAACATTATCTTGGGATTTATATTCAAAACAAAATTACGAGAATTAAAACTCAATATTTTATTAGCTTTACTGCTCGTGACAAAACGTTCTTGAGAAGTTTAAATCCTTGTAACAATGACATCTAAATCTTTCCAGGAGACTTCGTTTAGCACAGTATTTCCCATAGTATAATTAAATTTACTGTTGCATGACTTTACATTTTTTTACATTACATTTCATTTGCTACTTATTAGACCAATTTATCGAGACCACCCTGCAAACTCGTTAACTAATTGCTTTGCCCGCAATTTTAGAAATTTTACTCAATAAACTGACGTCTAGATAGTTAACATGTATGAAAAATACTGGCCCTTGCGGAACACTGATGGTTACATTAACCCAACATAACTCTTCCCCATTTATTTTCTACCAGTTAATCAATTATTATCAGTCCAATTAAGAAATTAACCCCTTACCCCTGTAAACTTTACATTTTTCTAACAGTTTATAAAGAACTTTGTCAAACGCCTTCTAAAAATAAATAAATATCCTATGACGTCACGGAATTTTATATATATATTAAAAACCTTTTTTTTTTGTCTTTTTGTTTAATAAGATCATTGCTTTCAAGATATTCGATTATACAATCTTGAACAACTGATTCGACTTCCAATAACAGAAGTTAGACTAATAGGCCTATAATTTCCCGCTCGTTATTTAGCGCCCCCCTTTTTTTTTAAAGATCTGAGTTACAATGGCTAATCTAAAATCAAAAGGAACAACCCCTTGAAGAATTGCTAAAACTTTAAACTAAAGGATCTAGTATTACTTTTTAACTTTTTAAATGCTATGGGTAAAAAAGGTGAGGAAATTTATTAAGTTTTAACTTATCTATATACTGCGCAATTTCTTCAGCGTAAACAATTATATATCACTAAGCAACGGAACCTCCATTTACGTTATTATGTTACTACGCTCTGGAATAAAAGATGTATGCTCAACTATAAAAATCTAGGTAAAAAAAGTTATTTAAAATTATAACCACCTCCTTACAGTTATTTACTAGGTTACCGCTTGAATCTACCAGTTTCAATTTATTGTCTCCCTCAAAGGACTTCTATTACTAACAATCTAAAACATTTTGTGGTTTTCTTTATTCATTAACTACTCGAATTTCACATTTAAGTTTGGTACTTCTAATTGAACGTTTAACTATTCTGGTAAATCTATATAATTATTAAAGTCTTGTCGCGAACGACCCCCTTTTTTTACCTCTTGTAGGCTACATTTCTATCTATTTTGGTAGAGTTGTGAAAAGGGTGTATAAGAGTGTCTGGTGGAAGGAGAGGAAGACCATGAAGATGGATAGACATGGTAAATGACTGCGTGAGTAAGCGACTTGATCTTGGTGATACACGAGAGGTGGCTGCAATTCTTAGGTTGGAATGGAGGTGGTTTGTTAGATGAGGGATTCTCTCTTTTATTCTTAACAAATCCTGGAAGCGTCACTACGCATGGCATAGGAAGAGCCACTTAGGTGGGGAGTTTAGCCATATCTACCAGGATGAGTGTATGAATAGATACATGCGCTTTAATCTCTATCTTTTCTTTCGCATCCGAGTTATTTCTGCCTCCTCACACCAATCCATTCGGAAACAAGATTTGTTAATGTGTGTGTGTATCTTGAAAAAAGTTCATTCATATATGATTTAGACAAAGTACGTTCATCTCTACTACCAATCGGGATTTTGTTTTCCTTCACTATGTTGGTCAGAGTCTGAGAACCTCCTGAAAGGGGATGCAAAAAGATCGCATGTCCAATCCTATCCACCAGTCCTTGGTTAATTACTTCGTGAGCTTCTTCAAATGCAGTAGCCGTATTTACCTGTGAAAGAAAATCTTATTTAAAACTATAACTAACTACAAGCACTGAAAACGGTTCTCGGCTTGAATAGTTCTCGAAAGACTTTTCAAATTATATTGGTCGATAACAGTCGCATTTGTCATTAACGTAGCGACTTCTCTCGAACAGTCTTGACCGGGTCTCCATTGATCATATGGAGATTTTCAGTAAAAAGGCAAAAAATTACCAGAGTTCCCCAAAGGAAAGTGGGAAACTAAGTTTGAAATTAGTTTAAATACAAAATAGGTCTTTCAAGATAAAATACCTAAATTTTTACAGTAAAACAACATTAATACTAATAAGGGATAAAAATAACCATTGTTCTGGATTCTAAGCATTTTCACATATTAAAAATTTATAAATTAGTTCAGTTGGTTTAGGAGTGAATTCGGCACGTGAAGATTCCAAGTTTGACTTCCTTCTTGGGTTAAGTTGGGCCAGCCACTTACTCCATGATTACTCGGGCTCAGGTAGCTATCGAACTTCACCCCAACACTCCTTTCAGTGTGGGAAAATAGGGGTTTTGGATGTTACTCATTATTTTTATATATATATAGCCCTATGCACAAATGAGGCAGAACTTTTTCAAAAAACATTTTATTTAAGGTCCAATTCGGCTCTGGCCTGAGCCCTAACTTAATTCATAACAACTTAAGAAAACACCAGCAGTTAGGCTTGTCCCAATTCTTAACAATCGGCCACTTTTAAAAACAAGGCTTATGACTAGGGCAGTCAAAAGTTGACCGAAAAAATTAAGAAAGTTGACCTTACGAATTGAAAAAATTGACTTATAAAGTTGCCTTTACTTTCAATAATAAAAACGATACTTTAATTACTTATTCTTGCTCTTCTACATCAGTTGACCGATTGTGGTAAATTATGAAGTATTTGCCGACATTTTCTGGCAAAAAATTGCGATCCTTACTTAATAATTTATTAAGCATGGAGAAAGATCTCTCTACAGCAGCAGTTGTTGGTTGACATTGCAAAAGCTGACCATAAACTGTTGGTGAGATTTCAAGTCTACTGAGGTTAATTATTTCACAAATACCATTTGTCTTGAGTCTTGTTTCAATGTATTGTTTGACTGAACACATATCTTCGCCAAGGTTGATAGAAGAAATGGTTTCATATGCCTCTCTAATGGTGCAATCAGATGCTTCCATCCTAGTCACTAAGCTAGCAATCAAACGAATTCATTTTGATTGACATTAGTTGCTTTGGCAGTTTTTTCATTAGCAACACTCTTTAGCCTTCTGAACAATGATTCCTTCATCTTCAAAATTTTCCACAATTGTCTTCACATTTGGAAAATTGTCTGCATAATAAAAAGCAGCATAACCACATCCAAAACCAGAATGGACATAACTGAATAAGACAAATACGAGCAGCGAAGTTGCCAGTTAACCAAAAAGATGCCAATTTTTAGTTATTTAATTATTTATTCAAAAAATTGACTTTATTTACCTCATTGCTATTTTTTGACCTAACAGGTAAAAGTTGACTTTTGGTTGACCTATTAACTTTGGTAATATACCCCCTACAGGTGTTTTTATTGCATTTTCAGTCGTTTCAGCGAAAAGTGCCCCATAGGAAACAATTTGACTTTATTGACTTTTGACCGCCCTACAAGTTATGACTAGGGCAGTCAAAAGTCAATAAAGTCAAATGTTTCCTGTGGGGCACTTTCGCTGAAACGACTGAAAATGCAATAAAAACACCTGTAGGGGGTATATTACCAAAGTTAATAGGTCAACCAAAAGTCAACTTTTACCTGTTAGGTCAAAAAATAGCAATGAGGTAAATAAAGTCAATTTTTTGGAATAAATAATTAAAATAATAAAAATTGGCATCTTTTTGGTTAACTGGCAACTTCGCTGCTTGTATTTGTCTTATCAGTTGTCCGTTCTGGTTTTGGATGTGGTTGTGTTGTATGTATTGTATGACTAGGATGGAAAGCATCTGATTGCACCATTAGAGAGGCATATGAAAACCATTTCTTCTATCAACCTTGGTGAAGATATGTGTTCAGTCAAAACCACTACATTGAAACAAGACTCAAAACAAATGGTATTTGTGAAATAATTAACCTCGTAGACCTGAAATCTCACCAACAGTTTATGGTCAGCTTTTGCAATGTCAACCAACACTGCCGCTGTAGAGATCTTTCTCCATGCTTAATAAATTGTTAAGTAAGGATTGCAATTTTTTGCCAGAAAATGTCGGCAAATACTTCATAATTTACCACAATCGGTCAACTGATGTAGAAGAGCAAGAATAAGTAATTAAAGTATCGTTTTTATTATTGAAAGTAAAGGCAACTTTATAAGTCAATTTTTTCAATTCGTAAGGTCAACTTTCTTAATTTTTTCGGTCAACTTTTGACTGCCCTATGACACTTAAAAAGTTTCCAAATGTAACTTAATATTGATTTTTTTATATAAACCACTTGAAAGACCTACTAATAAAACCCCTTATAAGACACACTGAGGATGTGAATTGAAGGCCCAAATGCGCATATTTTTTTCTTCCAATGTAATAGGCCTACATAATTTCAAGAGAACATCTTATGAACATAGTTTAAACATAATATATAAGTAAAAAGGATTCTTCACCAGACATGACATACCTCTAAGAGATGGATGGCAAGTTTCAAACTTGACTTCTTGGCTTCCCTGAGGATGGGAAGATACTCTATCAGAGAATTGGCATTTGGGTTTCCACTTACGTCAATACCACATATATACTTTCCATAAATTTTCTGAAAAGATTATAGAAACCATTACTGAAAACTCAAGTCAAACAGACTGCAGCTCACAAACCTACATATAACAGGATGAAATAAAGTTATACGAGTTCAAAAAGTCCTCCTCACACAGTAAACATCAACAATATATGGAGTTTTCAAGACAGGACATTTCCAACCAAGTGTACAGTTTCAGGAAAAGTTCACCTACAAACAATTTCTAAAAAGCAAAAAAAGAAAATTTTGATTGCGTTTTGTTTTTAAAATTTTATTAGTCACCAAAATAAATAAAATATCCAGAGAAAATTAATATTACCAATAAGTAAGTTTTTTATTTAAAAAATTTTTTGGTTGTAGATGAACTTTCAAAATTATACACCCAAATAAAGAAATGAGATGAAAGTCAATATGGCTCTTTTTTTTTTTAAAAAGGCTAAATCCACTTAAATGAGGATAATTTGTGGTCCAATTGCAAGCAACAAAGAATCTTGATACCTTACATGCCTTGAATACTCTTTCATTAAATTTAGTGTGTCCCAGCCATCATCAACTCCTTTTGCTCGATCAATAGAAACAAGAAGGCGAACTAAAATTTTCATACTTTCCTCAGCCTCTCTAGAATTAAATAATTTTTAATAGCATGAAATTTAGTTCTCCTTAAAACCCCCGATAGTTATGCCTACTCTATTCTACTGAAACAAAGAATAGAATGAATTTAATTTTCTTTCTTCATATAATGGTACAGTATTGCGTATGCACAGAATAATTTCACACCATCATTACGTACTTTGCAGAACTTCCAGCAAGCACAATTCATAAAGGGACTACTGCAACTTTATTTACATATCACCACTAGTACTTCCCTATTGGTTTATATCTAATTTAGTGATAAAAAGTTATTCTCATGATGTTCAGTTTATCTAATTAATAATTTTCAAGAAGTTTTGACCCAGCAAATTAAAAACTCTATGCTTTTCATTTTATCCTGCAAATTTTTGTTTTGTTTGGGATGTTCTCCTATTCTGTAGATCCTCATTCATACAATAAATGACTTCAGTTAGTAGGTTCTAGTTTGCATTCAGAACAGCTTTAATAACATTTTTAGATTAATTCTCTATACTTCATGTGATTCATGATTATAGTACAACTTTCGTGTGTGTATTATATATATATATACACGGTGAACCAAAAGTAGGTGGACAGTTGGTTGAATACGGTTTGTGTTATATTATATTATAACTATGGTGTTCATTATAACTATGGTGTTTGTGTTTTATTATATTAAATATTATAACTAAATTTATTTAAATTTTATTTTGTATTATAGTATACAAAAAAATTAAATATGTATTCTCAAAATAAACGTTATCATTTACTGTCCACCTACATTTGGTTCACCCTATATATATATATATATATATATATATATATATATATATATATATATATATATATATATATATATTAGTGATGTAGTAGTTGTCTGCAACCGCACATTCTCAGCTCCACAACCACATTTATCAGTGCGGTTATTGCGGTTCTTTGAGGATATCTTCTTACTAGGGCAACCAAATGCTATAAATGCTATAAATGTCGCCAAATGCTGTTCCTGTCATGCCTCATGCCTTCACAGAAGGGTGCAAAAAGTAAAAGTTTTCTATACCTTAATTGCAACATGTCTAGAATTGCTACTTGGACTGGATGGATAGATGCATTATACAGGGTGTCCCATAAGTCCGGCATCATAGGAGAAATTCATATTTTTCTATTTCTACAAACCATAATTCATATTTTTCTCTTTCTACAGGCCATAATGTCTGTGAGCAAGGAAGAACGAATCCAGATAATTCTACTCATAGGAAATCGGAGTCAAAGAGAGGCCACTGCTGAATTTAACAGACTGCATCCAGACGGCAAGCCAATAACACAGAGTTGTGTTAGCAGACTTGTTGCAAAGTTTAAGGAAACAGGATCCATAGAAGATAAACCATGCAGTGGACCTCCTTGAAGGTCCACTGCGTGGTTTATCTTCTATGGATCCTGTTTCCTTAAACTTTGCAACAAGTCTGCTAACACAACTCTATTATTGGCTCATGGTCTGGATGCAGTCTTAAATTCAGCAGCGGCCTCTCTTTGACTCCGATTTCCTATGAGTAGAATTATCTGGATTCGTTCTTCCTTGCTCACAGACATTATGGCCTGTAGAAAGAGAAAAATATGAATTATGGTTTGTAGAAATAGAAAAATATGAATTTCTCCTATGATGCTGGACTTATAGGACACCCTGTATAATAACTTACATTTATCAATGCTAGGTGGCTAGAAAAGCATTATTTTAATTATATTTAATAAAGCAATGATGATGTATAATTACTGTTGATAAAAAAAGATAAAAACCCTCAATTCTTTTTTATTAGAAATTAGGCAACCTTCACTACCAAGTAGGGGTTAAAACCGGTATTAATACCGGTATTGAAGAAGTACAAATAATACCGATACCGATATTATAGGTTTTCGGTATTGACAAAAATTGCTATTGTAAAATTTAGGCAATTTAGTCCTCCAATAAGACTGAAGTGGAAGCAGATTCATTACTGAGTGAATACATGCAAGAAATGGACAAACTAGGAAAAGTGCTATCTAAAAAAAAATTCCATTGATTTTGATGTTACTAATGAATTTAAAAGCTTGGAAGTTACTTTACAGAGAAGTGAGAATTTAGAGAAGCTGTACAAGGCACTGCTTTCAATTAAACCTACAAGTGCAGAATCAGAAAGAGCCTTTTCTGCTGCAGGCCTATTTCTGACAAAACTGAGATCAAGTCTATCTGAACAATCCCTAGATGCTCTTTGTTTCCTCAAAGCATACTTTCAAAATCAAACTAAGAAATAAATATTTAGATACTAATAATTTCTATCTACCCCAGTAGTTGTATAATAATATGCTAAAAAAAAATTCAAATAATATTTTTATTACAATTTAGTAATTTACTGTATAAACTTTTTCGAATAGAATGCCATCTATTTGGAGTTGGGTCATTAATTTATAGTAAATATGGTGAGTACTGCAAGTCCCTCAGACTTGTGGGAGGGTTGGTAGGGTGGCACCATAATAAATCAAAATAAATTATTTTTTTCATAATACCGGTATCAATACCAGGATTAGCATAATTGCCTCCAAATACCGGTATTGAAAATTTTCAGTATTATGCAAGCACTACTACCAAGTTACAAACTAAACTAAAGCACCAGCTTCAGTATCTGTTCAGACACGAGTGAGTGGTTGTGTTGCACTAGCTCTCTGTCACTACCTTTGTAGCATTATGTGCTTCAACCCATTAGTAAAGCGTTAGACTATGGTGCAACCACCATGGAGCAATCCACGAGTGCAGTGTGAAAGTATTCTTGAGTGTGTCAAATGATGTAGGCAAGTGTGTCATATGTAATAAGAATTATTCACGAAAGGGAAGGAGTACCATTAACTTAAAAAAAACATCTGCATTCAATGCACAAAAAGGAATATAATGAAGTGATATCTAGTGAAAATGAAGCTAATGAAGTCAAAGAAGAAAAAGGAATCAAAAGTCTCTTTTACACCCCCTACAGGAAATGAAGTGTGCAGTGAAAGAAAAGAATCAGACAACTGAAAGTTGCTTCAAAAAAGTCAAAATTTGGGACGCAAATCATTCCAAATCAAAATCACTGGACTATCGCATAACTGAAATAATGATAATGGATGACTTGCCATTCAGCCATGTTGAGGACTTGGGTTTCATGAGACTCATGGCTGAAACAGCTCCACAGTATAAAGTGAAACACTGTCAGTTCTACACTGATCTTATGTGCAATGATAGCTATGACCTTGCTTCAAAGAAAGTGTTCAAAATTCTTGAGTGTGTCTTTACTCTCATTGACATGCCATGCAGTGAATCAAGACTTCAAGATAACCAATTTTAGTGATCAGTGTAATGCCACTTGAAGATCAACACACTGGAGAATACTTGTCAGAAAAATATGAGCAGATGCTTCAGAAGTGGGATATTGCCCATTCATCCATCCATTATGTAATGCGTGACTCGGGAGCAAACATGATGAAAGCTTTGTTTCTCACTGGCATCCATAATATCGATTGCACTGTTCATAAACTGCAACTCGTAATCAAAAGTGGATTATCCTCACAAAAATCTCTGACTTGTTAGCTAAACTTTGATCCATCACTACTGATTTCAAACATTCTACAATGGCGCAGGATGAGCTAAAAAAAATTAAGAAATGCTTAAATCAACCTGAACTTACAGTCATTCATGATGTTGCCACATGGTGGAACAGCACTTATCACATGATGCAGAGAACATTGAAGTTGAAGGAACCACTGAGTCTATATAGCACTGCTAACTCCAAAATGCAACAACTCACTAACGTTGACTTCACTCATTTGTCAAACTGTGTGGCTGTGCTGGAACCATCTGATAATATCGCAAAAAGATTGAGTAGTTCCACCTTTTCCATATCTGAGGTTATTCCCCTCGTAGTTTCTTGAAAAATGTGCTGCAACTTCGAAGTGGTGATTCTGAAGCTGATTGTGGAATCAAAACAATGGGGGAGATAATGTGCACAGAGCTAGCAAGCAGATTTGATGGCCTAGAAGCAAATAACATGTATTCTTTGGCTACTTATTTGGATCCAAGGTACAAAGCAAAATGTTTTCCCGCTTCACATGTCACAAACGGTGTTAGGAAAAATTGGGATATCTGTGATGAAATGGGCAAGACTCAAAAATCATTGGACTCAGAGACAGCCAGTGAATCACTGACAAAGAAACCACTGATTGATTTAGGCCAGGCATCAGCTTCTATGAGTAAATCAATAACAACAATGGACTCAATGAGTGCTCTATTGGCTTCCAATAGTGATGACGAGACTGAAACTGAGTCAAGCAGAGACTCGCAAAAAATGATCGAGAAATATCACAAAGAAAAAAGGATTGATGACTCTTTGGCTTGGTGGAGGTCAAATCAAAAGAAATACAAAAATTTGAGCAAACTGGCTTGGACATACATTGGATGTCCTCCCTCAAGTGTTCCTAATGAACAATTATTTAGTGGAGCAGGGATTATCTATGATGAAAAAAGGAATAGGCTGAAGGGGGACAAAGCTGAAAAACTTTTATTTTTGAAATACAGTCTCCCAGCAATTCAATTTAAATATAAGGATTAAATAGTGTGTGTGTGTGTGTGTGTGTGTGTGTGAGAATTATATACACCACTTTTGAATAGGTGGTGGCTGGGGAAAGTAGTTGGTGGGATGCAAAATGCATTGGGTCCTCATCCCACATGCTGTGACCCCCCCCCCCCATGTTTCTCAGATCATTAAAATTAATTTTTTATACTTAAAGACAATGTTAATTCTAAATCACTTTAAGCAAGGATATTTTTATGGTGAAACTCCTTGTGAATTACACTATAATACTTTTTTTTTTAGCTTTGCTTAAACAGTTTTCTAGAAATGGAATAGAATAACAGTTTAATACCAATGTTTATAATATTGCATAACTCAGAATTAAAAAATTCAGGACTAACAAATTTTAATGAGCTGAGAAACATGGGGGGGGGTCACAGCATTGAGAGTTGAATATACAAAAGGTCTTGGAATCACTTTTTATTTTTCCTTATTTATTTATGTTTATAATTATGAAATTATATATGTATATATATACACACACACACACACACACACACACACAGGGTGGTCCAAAAGTCCCTATTTTGTTGAAATAATTATATTTATTTTATTTTCTACAGGCCATACATGATGATGAATGTACAAGAACATGTGATGGTGGTAATACTAAGTATCCAAGGGAAGAAGTGCAAAGAAATTAGAGAAGTTGAATGATGATTTCACAAACAAAGACCTACAGACAAAGCAATTCGCGAGTTGGTCAATAAATTTAAAAGAACAGGATCTATTCATTTCATGATGAGGCAAGATCTGGACATCCAGGTACCTCTAAAAAAAATGTCAAATTGGTAAAAGATGCCTTGGAAACAAATCATAGAATGTCAACTCGCACAGCATCATGTAGACTGGACATACCAAAAAAATGACTTCTTTTTTGATGTTGACTTTAAAATCCTTAAAACAAAGTTACCATATTCAAGTGCTAAATGAGTTACATGAGTATTACCCAAGATGAGCCACCATGTACACAGAATTGATTGAATAAATCCATACCAAAAACTTATTAAACCACATTTTCTTCAGTGATGAGGTGACATTCCACACATATGGAAAGGTTAACCAACATAATTGTCATATCTGGGCTAGTGAAAAACCAACTCAGTTCTATGAATGGGAGATTCTCCTAAAGCTAATGTCTGGTTGGGTATGACAAGATTGAAGGTTTATGAAACTTTTTTCTTTGCAGAAGCTATGGTAACAGGACCAATTTATCTTGACATGCTTCAGCAGTTTCTTGAACTCCAGCTTCATTCAGATGGCATTCTTGACATTTGTCTTTCAACAAGATGGAGCTCCATGTCACTATGCAAATATCATTCAGGCATACCTCGATGAGCTCTTACCAAGTCAATGGAATGTATGTGGTGGAAACAGGCCCTGGACAGCACAATCTCCAGATTTAACACCATTAGACTTCCTTGTGTGCAGCTTCATAAAGTCTCGCAGACCCGCAGGATCTGTGAACCCACATTGTCTCAGCAGTAGCTGAAATAACCAGAGATGCTTGAGAATGTGTTCCTCAATGCGGTGGACAGATTTGAGATTTGCAGAGATACTGATGGTTCTCACGCTGAATCTTAGACCAAAGCTTGATAAATAAATAGAGTCATCCCTCACTATCGTGGTTTTTAGCCATTCACGGCGATACAATGTACGCAAGTTTTCCCTATCACAGGGTCCAGTTTTGCTCATTCATGGTTTATCAAAGGAGCCCCAACCAATATTTTAGATTTCAGTATCTTGAATCACAGTGCCATGATTTATGAATGAATAAATTATTGTATACCCACATTACTGTCCCACAAGAAAATTTATACTATGTATTTTATTTGATTTCAGCCCATTGATACCACTAATTTTTCTTATGATTTAACTTAAGTTTGTGACAGTGTTCCATTAATTAACTAAGTTTAGAATTTAATTCTCTATCTGCACTATCTGGGAGCTGTGCGTCACCCACCTCACACACCCTGCCATGTTTGTTGGTACAATTTGTTACTTGTATTTGTTAAAGTTACTTACTGTGCAGTATTTCTAAATTATAAGACTTTTTTTTTGTTCTTTTACGTAATAAATAACGGTACTGATATACTGCTAATAATTCACTAGGCAACAAAGATTTTGTTACAGAAGACCAAATAGGTGCTCCTAGCTAATTTCGGTATGCTGATTTCAAATCTATAATTAGATTTTGTGTAAAATGCAAATCACTTAGTAAAATTTTCTACCACGTCCAGATTTTGGTTTTAATCGGCTTAATGCCAGTAATATGAAACTTGCTTTTCAAGGTTAAAGCAATTTTTTTTGCCAACTATATACAAATTCAAACAATTTTGATAAATAAAATTTATCCCGAGTTGGCAACACTGAGTCAAGAGCATAGTAACGGGCAACGGCCCAACGGTCAGTCGCTACGTGACAGTCAAGCAGAACGGTTGTTGAAGCTCTCTGCTGATGAGCAAGTGACAGGTTGTGGTGACTTGTGTGTTTTTATAGCATTTGTTTTGTACTACGGTGTGTATTTCTTTTTATTTTGCACATCGTAATAATTACTTTCTACGTTTTTTCAGATATTGTATGGTAATTCAAAATGGCATCAAATAGACGTGCTTGTGTAAATCACCCAGACAACTTCTGCTTTGTCTGTGGACAATATACACCTAAGCCACAACGTAGAAACATAACAACAAAGATTAAACTTGCCTACAAGTGTTATTTTGACTAAGTTAGGAGACCAACAGAGGGACTGGGCACCACATATTTGCTGTGCACAGTGCAATGCAATGTTAATAGCTTGGATGAATGGTAAAAGAAAAGCTATGCCATTCTCAGTCCCCATGGTTTGGCGTGAGCCAAAAAATCACTTCAATGATTGTTATTTTTGTTTGACAAAGATTGCTGGTTTCACAAAGAAAAACAAATCAAAGATCAGTACCCAAACTGCGAATCAGCAATGAAACCAGTACCACATGATGAAACAAATCCACCACCAGTTCCACCAGCAACAATAACAGACAGCAGTTCATCTGAAGATTCTGCTAGTGATATAGAAACAGGGAAAGATGGCATATATGTTCCAGATGCAAATATTTCCCCACATTTGTTAAGTCAAGCGGAGTTAAATGACTTAGTGCGCGATTTGGAATTACCAAAAGAAAAGGCAGAGTTGCTTGGTTCAAGACTTCAAGAATTTAATCTTCTCCAACCAAACACCAAAGTTTCCCATTTCTGCCATCGCCATTTGCAGTTTTCATCATTTTACTTACAGGAAGAAAACATTTGTTTCTGCCACGATATCAGTGGTCTGATGCAAGGGATTGGCTGTCGCTATGATCCAAAAGAATGGAGACTGTTCATTGACTCTAGTAAAGCTAGCCTTAAAGCTGTATTACTGCACAACGGCAATGAAAACCTTCAATACCTGTAGCACATGCCACTGGCCTTAATGAGACTTATGAATCGATGAAACTGCTGCTAAGACTCATCAAATATAAGGACCACACATGGAATATTTGTGGCGACCTTAAAGTTGTATCATTACTTCTTGGGTTACAGTTGGGCTACACAAAGCATGTGTGCTTTTTGTGTCTATGGAACAGCAGAGATGACAAGAACCACTACAAAAAACATGATTGGCCATCTAGAACTGAACATCATGTTGGTAAATACAATGTGAAACACCCAGCACTTATTGACCCTCAGAAAGTACATCTTCCACCACTTCACATTAAACTTGGCCTTATGAAAAATTTCGTGAAGGGTATGGATCATCAAGGTAGTGGTTTCCAATATTTAAAGGATAAATTCAAAGGAATATTGACAGATGCTAAGCTAGAAGCTGGAGTTTTCACTGGACCACAGATCTGCAGTGTCATCCACGACTCATCGTTTCCATCTAACCTAAATGAGAATGAACTAGGAGCATGGACATCTTTCGTTGAAGTTGTCAAAAATTTTCTTGGAAACGACAAAGCTGAAAACCACCGTAAACTTGTAGAAAACATGCTTAAATCTTATGAAATAATGGGATGTAGAATGTCTTTGAAAATTCATTTTTTACATTCTCATCTTGACTTCTTCCCGGCCAACCTTGGGGCTGTAAGTGACGAGCATGGTGAGCGCTTCCACCAACAGATCTCAGTTATGGAAAACAGATACCAAGGTAATTTCAACCCAAATATGATGGGAGATTATTGTTGGTTCCTGCAGGAGGAGAGCTCGTCATCCTACAAGCGACAAAGGAAGAGTACACACCAAAGTTTCACTTAAGAACAGGAATTTGCCTTTCAGTAGTAACAACAAAATACTAACGCGCTTTGGGTGGATGGTTGGGCGCAGGGGTGGTAACTCCGCCAGCGGAATTCCGCTGTCTGTCTATTATTTAAGTATGCTTAACATAAAACGTGGCACGGAAAAGTAGCTTAGACGGCTTTCGTAATAGAAGCGGGTGAGAAAAAAAATGAAAAATAGGGGTTTTCGGTTACACAAAATCTGGACGTGATAGAGAAATTTTGATATCAGATCTGAAATCAGCATCAGCGCTTTAGTAGGAATCAGTAGTTCACGTGTCTGTAACAAAAAAAAAGTTGAAATTTGTTGCCTAGTGTAATGATTTTATTTATATATATATATAAAAACCTTTTTCTAGAGTTAAGAGTGTGCATAGTAAGTGGTGTCTGGGGGTTAAGTTCCCCTAACCCTCTATTTCCCATAGATCCTAGGTTTTGCCAATTGTGGGGTTTTTCAGGAATGTAACCCCCATGAAAGGCGAGGGATGACTGTACACAGTACTCTCTCTACTATCCGCACATGTCCATTCCTAGAGGCGTGGGGATAGTTGAAAAATGTGGATACTTTATGTTCATTTAGAGAAAAAACATGAATCTAAAAAATTATATAGAATAAAGTACAATATACAGTAGTACATAAATAAAAACCAAGATAATTATAGAAAAATTACCAGTACGTACATGATGAATGTCATATGGGCAATTTTGTGCAGATAATTGAGGTAATGTTACTTCATTTTTATCCTAGAATACTATTATTTGAGCAAAATAGATAGGGACTTTTGGACCACTCTCTATAATAAATAAATAAATAAATAAATATATATATATATATATATATATATATATATATATATATATATATATATAAGCACACCGGACAAAAAATTAGTCACCCCTCTCAGAATGTACCTAATAACGTGTGACAGCACCTCTGGCCTTGATAACCGCACAAATCTGGCGAGGCAGAGACTCTACGAGGTTGTGCATGTACTGAACATCGATTTGCTGCCACTCGTTCATCAGCCAGTCCCGAAGTTCTGCCAGAGTCCGTGGGTGTCTATTCCTGCGCTTCACTTTCTGTTTCCAGCCTGAACAACACCTTCGACGCATTCAGGATTAAAGGCTTCATTGGACCTGCGATGTACTCGTCGCCTCCCATCATTGGAGAACAAACAAAAACGGGACTCATCGGACCAAATTACACGTTTCTAATCTGCCGCAGTCCAGTTTTTGTGCCTCTGAGCCCATTTATAACGTGCCAATTTGTGACTTGCTGTTAACAGCAGCCTCTTCCGTGGTACCCTGCTTCAGATGTCCATCGCATGCAGTTCTCGTCGCAATGTCCATTCGGAAATTGGTCACTGGAGAACCTCATTGGTTTCTTGGAGCAATTGTTCTCTGGTTTGAAAACGATTTGCAGTTACTAGACGAGAAACATGGCGGCGGCCCCTATTATCGAGAATTGTTTTCCGGCCACAGTTACGCCATCGATTGTCAGTTGATTGCGAACTACACCACTCTTTGTAAACTCGCTGGACAGTATGCGTTGACACACCAACAAATTGGGCTACTTCAGACATTTTGTGTCTGTGGGCTCTGCCAAACACGATGGCTCCTTTTTGCCACTGAGTAACGTCTGCCTCACGACCCATTTTGCAGACTATATCCAACACACACTTTGTTCTTCGCCACCTCACGAAACAGATCTGATCCTGTGTGCTACATCACCGCTACTTGTCACTTACGAATGCTATATCAGCGCCCTCTGTGTGACCTTGAACTTCCTACTATCGGTGCTATTAGGGGTGACTAATTTTTTGTCCAGTGTGCTTATATATATATATATACAAGGTGGTCCAGAAATCCCTATCTATTTTGCTGAAATAATAGTAATTTTTGGATAAAAATGAAGTAATAATTTATTTATCAAGCTAAGGTCTAAGATTCAATGTGAGTACCATCAGTGTCTCTACAAATCTCAAATCCGTCCATTGCATTGTGGAACACATTCTCAAGCATCTCAGGGGTTATTTTAGCAACTGCTATGAAAATACAGGTTTGCAGATCCTGCAGGTCTGTAATTCCAGTTTGGTAAACCTCAGACTTTATAAAACTCCATGCAAAGAAGTCTAATGGTTTAAATCTGGAGATTGTGCTGCCCAGGGCCTGTTTCCACCATATCCAATTTGGTAAGTGCTCATGAAGTTATGCCTGAATGATGATTGCATAGTGACATGGAGCTCCATCTTATTGAAAGACAAGAGTATCGAGAATGCCATCTGAATGAGCTGGTGTTCAAGAAACTACTGAAGCATGTCAAGATAAATTGGCCCTGTTACCATAGCTTCTGCAAATAAAAAAGGTTCATAAATCTTTGATCTTGTCATACCCAACCAGACAGTAACTTTAGGAGAATCTCCTATTTATAGAACTCAGTTGGTTTTTCACTAGCCAAGATATGCCAATTATGTTGATTAATTTTTCCACATGTGTGAAATGCCACCTCATCACTGAAGAGAAAATGGTTTAATAAGTTTTTGTTATGAATTTATTCAATCAATTCTGCGCACATGGTGGCTCATCTTGGGTAATAGTACTCATGTAACTCATTTAGCACTTGAATATGGTAACTTTTCTTTTTTAATGTTGATTTTAAAATCCTTAGAACAGTCGTTTTTTGGTATGTCCAGTCTATGTGATGCTGTGAGAGTTGACATTCTAGGATTTGTTTCAAAGGCATCTCCTACCAATTTGACATTTTCTCGAGAGGTACCCGGATGTCCAGGTCTTGCCTCATCATGAACAGATTCTATTCTTTTAAATTTATTGACCAGCTCGCAAATTGCTTTGTCTGCAGGTCCTGGTTTGTGAAGTCTTCTTTTGAATTTTTCTCAAAATTCTTCACACTTCCCTTGAATATGTATTGTTACTACTAGTGATGTACCAATTTCAAAATTTAGCCGATGCTGATTCCATGAAAAAGTGACAATACCAATTCTTTGCCTATATTTTAAAAAATCAATTCACTTTATAAATTTTACTATTAATTTAATGTGAAAACTTTTACTTTTCATTAACTCACTCCATAATATACAGCACTAGAATTTGTTACTCATATACAGTAGCTAAAATAATGTGAAAAAGTTTCATTACTCAGTAAAATAAAATAATTTATGACAATTTATACTTATTTCAAAGTGTAATTATACAGGGTGTCCCATAAGTCCAGTCTCATAGCTCTGCCTTTTCCTCAGGAGTGTAACTCATTTCCATATTAGCCATTGCTTGTTATTCTACCTTAAAAAAAAAGGTCCCAAAACAAGACATCATTTAAACATTTGTTTTATTTCTAATATATTACTTTTGTATATTTAACTTAAAATGTTTCCCTATGAGACCAAACTTATGGGACACCCTGTATAAAAATATTTTACATTCATGATAAAGGGAAAGCTTAGTAAGTTGCCCATAAATTTACATTTTCTCTAATGAGCTAATCTCTAAATATTATGAATATAGAGTAGGAGATTACAATAGTTTATAATAATTCTATATTAAGTTGTACTTTATAATTTATATATTAAACTCTTCCTATTATGTTGACTTTATTTTAAGAATGTCACCAAGAACAAAAATTTTCAATTTCAAGTCCCTGGTGCCCAATTTGAATAAAAAAAAATTAATATATAATTTGGGTTTATAAAATTATTAAAACACTTAAAAGTCAACATAATAAGATGGTTTAATATAACTTATACAGTACAACTTAATATAGAATTATCATTAATATAGAGTAAGAGATTAAAATAGTTTATAATATTTAGAGATTACACCAGTGTGCATGAAAATCAATTTCTTTATTTTGAGTTGTGATTCTGAAGCAGTTCGCTGCGCTGAATTAAAAAATGCTACCAGTTTTTTTCTATCACCCACAGTTTTAAAGTTATTAGCAAAACAATTTTGGGGCATTTTGTAATTTTTTACCTTTTTTATCTTTAATTAATTTCGTTTTTTCATATTTTTCAAATAGATAATTCTAACATTACGTCTTTAAAATTTTAATAATGGCTTCTAGAGGATGTACCCATAGTCCAGACATATTTTGTTATATTTGTGGTCGGTATGTTGCTGTAAAACAAAGAACAAATGTAATGACCTTCATTAAGAGAGCTTATCACACTTATTTTGGAATTAAATTAGGAGATCAAGACAAAAGTTGGGCTCCACACAAGGTTTGTCTTACGTGTGTTGCAGCACTAAGGAATTGGAGCAAAGGTAAAAAGAAAAGTTTCCCATTTGGAATCCCTATGGTATGGCGTGAGCCTAGAAACCATACCAATGACTGCTACTTCTGTTCTTGCAATGTTAAAGGTTATAATGCAAAGAATAAAGAGAGCCTTCAATACCCAAGTCTTCCATCTGCAATAAGGCCAGTACCCCATGGTCCAGAAGTTCCTATTCTCCGCCCACCCGAGAGTCTGGATCAATACAATTCAGATTCTGATTCTGATTCAGCTCCAAATCCAGACAATGGTGATGTTTATGAACAGCCAACAGCTGACTGAGATCCTCCTAAACCATTAACCCAAGCCGAACTAAATGACTTAGTCAGGGATTTGAATCTGCCTAAGGACTCTGCAGAACTTTTGGGGTCTAGATTGCGGGAGAACAATTTATTGGCATCAGACACATACTTCGCTTGGTACAGAAATTGTGAGAAAGACCGTGCCTTTTTTCAAAGATGATGGTCCCCTTGGTATTTTGCAAGGACATCACAGGATTAGTGTGCAAGCTAGGCATTGAATACCAAACCAGTGACTGGAGGTTGTTTATAGATTCCTCTAAAACCAGTCTAAAAGGAGTGTTACTGCACAATGGTAACAAATATGCATCAATCCCAGTGGCCCATTCTACTCATTTAAGAGAGACCTATGATAACATGAAACTGCTTCTAGAAAAAATTCAGTATCAAAATCACAGATGGATATTGTGTGGGGATCTCAAAGTCCTTTGCATGTTACTTGGGCAGCAATCAGGATACACTAAGATGCCATGTTTCATCTGCGAATGGGATAGTCGAGCACGTGACCAGCACTGGAAGAGGAAAACTTGGCCTCCTAGAATCTTACCCCAGGATCAAAGAACATTTTACATGAACATCTAGTTGAACCAAATAAAATCCTCCTACCACCCTTGCACATTAAGTTAGGCTTGATGAAGCAGTATGTCAAAGCATTGAATAGAGTACATTTGTTCAAAATATCCAAAGATTAGCTACGAGAAAATAAAGGAACGGAAGGTGTTTTTATAGGTCCTCAGATTAGAAAGTTATTGACAGATGATCATTTCCTGAACACAATGACCAATAAAGAAAAAGAAGCATGGCTTGGTTTCAAAGATGATGTTGAAAACTTCTTGGGAAACTACAAAAGCCAAAATTATGAAAGACTGGTGGAAAATATGCTTAAAAAGTTTTGCGCCTTAGGCTGCAACATGAGCCTGAAAGTTCACTTCTTATTTTCGCATCTTGACTGTTTTCCCAAAAATCTCGGAGATGTCAGTGAGGAGCAGGGCCGGATTAACCATTAAGCAAAATAAGCCCGTGCTTAGGGCATCAAGGGAAGGGGGGCACCACAGAAATTTTCAGTGCAAAAAAAATGTAAAAACAAGATTCAGTCATGCTGAACTTTATAAAATAATTGTAGAAGACAATATTGAGTGTGCCTTCCCAAATGTAGAAATTGCCTTTCGTATATTTTTAACATTAATGGTCACAAATTGCTCAGCTGAGCGTTCATTTTCTCAGTTGAAGTATATTAAAAATACCAACAGAACAACTATGCAACAAGGCAGGCTGGATGCCTTATCTCTACTAAGTATAGAAGCAGATGTGTTACGTAAGATTAGTTTTGAGGATCTGATCAAAGACTTTGCAATTAAAAAAAAGTAGGAGAAAACTTTTCAAATATAAATGAAGTGGAAGTATACAAAAATAAACATTATTTTCCATCTTACTGTAAGTTTTGTTTCATTTCAAAAAATAAAATTTTATTTTATGGTTTATTTTTGTTTATATTTTGAATTACATATATATGGGGCACCAAAATCTTTTAAGTGCTTAGGGCCTCTAAAGGTCTTAATCCGGCCCTGGTGAGGAGCAAGGGGAATGATTTCATCAGGACATCAAAAACCATGGAAAGAAGATATCAAGGAAGATGGCATACAAATATGATGACGAATTACTGCTGGTGTCTGCAACGAGATCAGCCTAACGCACAGCATAAGAAAACATCAAAGAAGCACCGGTTTAGTCGTCATTAGTCAGATCTACCTTCGTAGTCTTAAGTCTTTGGAATAAGTCCTGAAATGTTTGCAAGTAAAGAAGGTAAATATATTTTGTTTCTTTCAGTTATTTTTTTATTCTTTCATAAACAAGCAATATGCTTGTCCAAGAGCTAGGAGCTATTTAATTCTGCTTTAATTAGGTTTTACTCTATCACCTAAAGATTTCGTGCTACAAGGGGTGTTGTAATACCTCCTCTGTCCCCAAATGTTAACCACCTATTGATGGGAGGGGAGTGTGTATTTTGCTGGGAATGGGACTGGTTGTTATATATATTTACCCTACATTATTATGTAAGCGTTACTGTAGTCTATAACAACAAAATTTATGGTTTAGCATGTGCAATCCAATGTTGGTCTCGATAAGATGGTTCACATTTGGGGATACCCTGTAGTAAGAAAACCATATGTAATAGGGAAAAACTAACTATATTTTTGAGATCAGCGCACTCAAATTATATAGAATCACCAACTAGTTTGTAAAAATCGATCGACAAGTTTTCAAATGTGTACTGGTGTTAGCTAGTTAGAGAAAATGTAAATTTATGGGCAACTTAACTTATTAAGCTTTCCCTTTATCATGAATATAAAATATTTTTATATAATTACACTTTGAAATGAGTATAAATTATCATAAATAGTGTTTTTTTGTCTGTTCAATTTTCCATAAATATAGATTTTGTTTTGTAATGAAAATTTTAAAATTTCAAAACATTGGTGAGAGAAGTGATGAGAATTGGCTAAATTTGGCCAATGCCAATTAATCAATACACCACTAGTTACTACCATCACATGTTCTTTTACATCCATCATCATCTGTGGCCTGTAGAAAATAAAATAGAAATATAATTATTTCAGCAAAATACATGGGGACTTTTGGACCACCCTGTATATAATCTTAAAACTAATTTCCAATAATGAATTACAAAACTTTTTAGCCCATTGGTGCCCAGTGGTAGTTTCATGTACCCAAAATATTTTTACTCAATTTAAAAGTAATATACTCAAAAACTGCTATCACACACTACCCCAAAAATCATACTTGGAATAAAGATATTTCAAAATTCCCTTCTGAACCTGTAAGCAGTCCTTTTTGAAGGGTAAATTTTGTAAAAATCACCTACCTCATTGATTCAAGTACAGCTTCTAAATACTGTTGTTTTGTATACACTCCTTGTAGTGATTTGGGTGTTGTTCTCAGTTCCAAATACCAAACTTTATCTTCACTGAATTCTTTGATGACATCGTAAGTTATCATTTTGACAGCCTGAATATTATTTGTCAACAAATGAATTGCTCGAAAGACTTCAAAGCACCTGCCAAAATATACAAATGTACACCACCTACTTAACCAAATTTTAACAGAGTTCAAGCCTATAAGGAGCATCATCTTTACAAATAAAGATCAACATTAAATATCAAAACCCAGTGCTGGGTATGGAAACTAAAGTACAGTAACTTATGAGTTATAACAATACAAATCACATACTGTATAACACTTAAGGTCTATTGAGACCCATTCTTTTAGTTAGGCCAATGCAATAATAATTTCAATTATTTAACTTCTTTCACAATGGCAAAGGTCATGTGACAGCGGGAGTCTAAAACTTCATGTGGGAACTAAACCATAGGTTGCTATATCATCTGACTGCAACAGAATGAGGACCCATCCAACTATCACACAGACCTCAGGTCAATTAACTTTGCACTGCAACCTGACCAAGACAGCCCAGTGATGTTAATAAGTAGGAATGTTAAAGCCTGATGTTTGCCATCATATATGTTTTAGCTTATTATTAATACTTTCCTGATAAAATCTAGAGTATACATTTTTGTAGTGTTTCTTATAACTCACTTTTAAAAAATTCCTTCAAAATGGCTAATGGATGGTTGTTTCATAGGTGTGCAATTATACCATACCAAGTCAGTAGGGCTATTCATTAATACAAAAGTTTATCTTGCATCAAACTCCTAATTTTTAAGTAACAAAATATATTTCAAACATTCAGTCTAAACTATTGAAATGAATTGAATAACCTTTAATAATAATAAAATAAATACAGTAGTCTTTTTACACTTTACAATTTTTACAATGACATGAAGCTCGACTATTTATTTTTTTTATTTAATTTGGCCCTTAAGCTTTAGGCTTTACTGGGCTCTTATTAAAAAAAAACAATCTTAAGTGGTCATATTACTAGCTTAAAATAAGGTACTTTATCAATTGAATATATGAAATGCATTTATTAATAAAGTAACAAGCAGTATCTAATAAAAAATATTTCTTCTCTTAACTGTGGGCTAATTATTAAAAAGGTTCTGGAAAAACTCTAAATTTGTTATATAGCTAAAAGATGTTATACAACTTACTCTCCAAGATGTTCAACCTCTCAAATGTTCACTAAGCACAATATCTCAAGCCTCTTGGAGGTAACAGATATATGCTCAATACAGTCTAATGCAAAAAATTAAAAACTCATGCAACCCAATTATCCAAGCTATTCATCACTCCAGCTTTACGCCTTCCAGACTACAATTTCTTGGTATGAAAACATTTTTCTATCGCCCACTTACCACTACGATTGGAATTTTCATTACTGGTACCTATTTTTTAAAGTCCTATTTATAGTTTTCATTGTGACTTTTATAATTAACTATTTCATTACAGTAAACCCTTGTCCAATGCGTGTTTGTCCAATGCAAATTTGCTTATACAGTAGACTCGCAACTTCCGCAGTTTCAACTATACGCGGGTTATAATTTTACAATTTCTAATTTCAGAAAATATAAATCCAAATTTCAAAAAATATAAATTAAAAAAATATAAAATAAAAATATAAAATATAAATTTTTTTAATTTTAATAATACTATAATAAATATATACAGTGGGGTTCTGAAGTTCGAGAGACTCAAACTTCGTGATTCCGCATAGTCGTGATAGCCCTTTTTTATACCAAAAATTTCAAAGTTTGTGATTTTTGACTGAAAATCCACATATTCATGATTTTGATTTTCTGTATTATTATTATTATTGTTTATTAGCAACATATTTAGTTTGATTTAATCTGCTTTAATTTTATCCTGTATTTTTCAGATATCGTTTTGAAAAAATAAACTAGTTTTTGGTCGAGTGTTTAGTCAAAATAGCTCCAAAACGTAAAGTAGATAGTGTCAATCTAGTAATAAAAGAACCAAAAATGTCACTGATTTGGAGACTAAACTAAAGATTATTTCTGAATGTGAGAAAGGTTTAAAAACTAGTGAAATCTCAAAAATGTTTAGTTTATCATGGTCAACTGTGGACTCAATTTTGAAAAGCAAAGAAAAATATAAACAAGCAGCTGTTACTTCAGTACTGTACATAATTATAATATTTTTGTTTTTTCTTAGATTGGTATATTTTTCTAAGCTCTGGAACGCATTAGCAAAAATTAATGGAAAATGGATTCTGATGTTCGTGATTTCGAAGTTTGAGACGATTTTGGCAGTCCCAATTAATCACAAACTTTGGAACTCCACTGTACAGTAATTAAAAATCTAAAAAATAGGTGGTGCCACCCCATCATCTCACTTCTGTCTGTCTCAGTTCCCGCGCGTGTATCGTCAGAGTAACAGGTGCCTCGTGTGTGTCAATTTAGTGCGCTTAAACCTCTTTCATAATCATTCACAATGCCCAAACACAAGCCAACCTCTGCCTCTGGTCCTCCAGTGAAGAAACAATGCTCTGTGATGACCCTGGAAGAAAAAGTGGCTGTGTTAGACTTATTAAAAGGTGGCATGGAGGTACAGGTGAAATGAATCAAGCGCGAGATCCATCAAGATTTGAGAGAGGGAAATTCGTGAAACCGTGTCTACAAGTGCCTCATTTACTGCTGCTAAGGTAACTAGCCAGGTAAGAGACGTAACTCTAGGGTCATTCTCTGTCAGATCAACCAGTGCCTAACACCCTCATCTCTCAGATTTTGCTGAAATTTGGTTTATAGGGAGTTTGTGGGCCCTGAATCCATTTCTGAAATTATAAGGTCAATCCGACCAACGGTTCAAGAGATATGACCTCGGGAAATTTGAGGTCACTTGCGAGGTCACTAACATTTGGCGACCCATAACTTGGGTAATAATGGTCACAATTATATAAAAGTATATATATTTAGAATCAGAAAACGACAAGGAATCCAAATATGCAAGGTTTAGAACTCTAGGTTGAAAATAAAAAAAGTTACACTGTAACCAAAATTGAGGTCACGATTTGACCTCTGGGGTATCAAATGAGAATTTTTTTTTTAAATGTAAAAAATGAAGGCATAGGCATTGGCTATTAGAATCAGCAAAAAAAAGTTTGTTTATGTTAGTATTTTTCATGTAACTAACATATAAGTGAACACCATATTCGTAAGTTGTGCGTCAATTCTACCTATTTTTTCACACTTAAGCTCATAATTTGACCTATAGAAATTAAAATTACATTTTTTATAGATATAAAAACAAAGGCAAAAAATGTAAAATTGTATTTCACTGCTAATCTACACTGGCAATAATAGTTATAATAGTGAAAGGGGAAGACCTACTTAGAGGATTCATGTGCTAGCCTAATACAATTTTTGCATGCTCGATGCTCTCATCAATTTCTTTTTGTGGAAAAATGTATTGAATTCTGCTGCCTCCTCTTAGGGTAGGACAACTCATTACAGTTAATATATGATGTCCTGGCACTGCACATGAATCCTTGTTTGATGGATAATAATATGCACTTGATCCTGATGACCCAGAGGGATGTAGAAAGTTCACAGTGAAATCATCAAACTCTTCACAATATTCCTCCACAATTCCATACCAAACTTGCATGTCATAAATGCAGCCAACATACTCTCCTGGTTTGACACATTTTAGGTTACCAAGCATTGCAGGTTCATTAGTAAAATGACTTTTCCTTATTCTTTTCTTTTCTCCAATGCCACTTGAAATGGGATACACCATCAGTTCTTGTTTAGGGAACAAATCTATGATATTTCTGAGTTCCAGGAATAGCCCTACTATCCTTGAATCGATGTTCCAACCATTCTTCTGCATCTTTCAAATCAGCTGTAGTTACAAAGAAAAAATTTATCTTCTTGCTCAAGTTTTCTTCACAAAACTGAAACATGTGTTCTGGTGTAAGAATTTGCCTCTCTGTAGTTCTCTGCAAACTGGCACGAGCAGTAGCTCTTTTCACTGTTCCTCCAATCCCATCACATGCATTTTGCCATGGGATGTAGCAAAGAAGTGCCATTCACAAGACAGACCAAAATCCTCTTCATGGTAACAGAGATTTGTGAAGTTGTATCTGTTCTTATATTGGCCAGCACATCCATCTGAGAAATAGTGCACCTTCTTCAATTGTGGGCATCTGAATTTAACATATGTCATAAGCTTCAATATGAATAAGTAAACCATTATAGTGTTGTGTTTTAGTGATGCAGATAAGAAACAGACACTAAAATGGCTAAGTTCCTGGTCTGCAGATGATCTATAATAGATGACAAAAGGGTGAACTGTACACTGTGAATTGTCCCAGTGAAACCCTTGGGGCAGCATCCTGGACAATGAAAGAATAATTCTCAGAGAAATCACCTACTATAACTACCTCGCTCTGAGGTGGTAGTGTTTCTTTCAACTGCTTAAGTACTGTGATTGTTGCTGAGCAACAAAGTGATGACGAACCATGCGGGATATTTTCATGCTTAGGGATAAGTATTCATGAAGTGGCTCCACCTTATCAACCATTGTACAATGGTCAACAGTCACCCATTGCTTGTAAGATATTTCATTTGGAGCTGATTTCACACTGTCAAGTAACTCAAGAAAATCCAGGACACCCTCTTCTCTTGGGCAATCATTGCAAAGTTGCATCATGCAAGTCTCTCTTTCTGTACTGCAGACACTGTAATCCATAAGATCCTTTATGAAAGACCTCTTTCTCCCAATGCAGCCAGCTGCAATTTTGGATTTTGATGGTATGTGCAGACACAGACAGAATGAGTCCCACCACTACCGGCAAGCACACAATATGATGGCCGTAATTTTGCAAATGTGGAAAATCCTATTTTGGGATTCTTTTCATCATTTTTATATAGTTCAAACATCTCTCTTAAATTCCGAGGACCAATCGTTTTTGCACCTTCAGCACTGATAACTTTCACGCAATCCTTTTGGCCAGGACACATACGACTAACCTCTTCTGACTCATAGAATCTTCTAACTATATCTTTGTGTTCTTCAGATATCACTTTTCCTTTGCTCATTAGTGGAATCTTCGGAAGGATTCCATGTTCTGATTTAAGTGAATGGCTTCTTTTCACCATGTATGTTGTAGTTTGAAGAAACTAGCTGTTTTTTCAATTGTGTATGGTGAGAGTGTCAATATTTGTAGTTTGTGATGGTGACATTTGCTCTCCAGGAATGACTGTTTCAATTCATTCATTAATTTGTCTAGATGTTTTCAGATTTAGTTTCAGGTTTTGAAGTATCACTTACCTCCTCGGTAATTTGAACACCATAACTGAGTTCTAGCCTCTCCTTCAGGTGTTTCTGAGCAGATGATAGCTTACCACGAGCCTTGCGCTTTTTCTGGCTTAATGACAGCCCTTCTGAAAAGAACAGAAAAAAAGGTTTCACACACCTGAATATTAGTAATTAATATTAATTATAGTACCTTAAATGCTATATAATTGGCTATATAGTAGATCAAACAGACCTTGTAGTAAAGTATAAGTTATTATATTAATTTATTACTTACTTTTTTTAACTGGTGTTTGGTCCAGAAATGCTAGAACTGGTTCAACTGAAGTTGAAGGATTTTCCTTTATCAAGCAATCACTGTCATTGTCCAGATCTTGAATTGAAGAGATGTTACTCAAGCCACTGATAGTAGATGATTCATTTGAATCCTGCTCAGACTCGTTGTTTTCAGTGGTACTAAGTATAGTGGGGTTTTTCATTATCAGTGTCCAGCAGTTCACACACAACAATGAGTCTTTTTTCACTCTTCCAGCACATTTTTCAACAAGTACATCAGTCACTTTTCTAAGATTGATTGTTATGCGTTTCTTGTGTTTTTGAATAGGGTCCTGGCAGTATTTCAAGTGCTGAACCATTGTATTTTGATCTGTAAAGATATAGGATTTACAATTAGGTAATATATATTTTTTAGAAAATATATAGCTATACACACTTAATATTTTAGGCCTTGATAGTCTCTGAGGCTCATTAAAACACCATACCCACCAGCCACCCACAGTGCTGGCTGGAACTGTACTAACCTGTAGACAAGGAATTTTGCAACTATCTGTGTTGATTCTGCACTTAGACAAGTAGCAACATGTTTTCAACAGGTTTGTTTAGGCTACATGTGAGCTTAGTCTTCCCCTTTCACTATTATAACTATTATTGCCAGTGTAGATTAGCAGTGAAATACAATTTTATTAAATTCTTGGAGCTTGAGGTCAAATTGATAGCTAAGATATAAAAATTCCTTGAAATGACAAGCAATTTATAAATATGGTGTTCACTTATAAGTTAGTTACATGAAAAGTACCAACATAAACAAACTTTTTATGATTGTTTCTATTAGTCAAGAACTCTGACTTTGTTTTTTATATCTATAAAAAATGTAATTTTAATTTCTATAGGTCAAATTATGAGCTTAAGTGTGAAAAAATAGGTAGAATTGACGCACAACTTATGAATATGGTGTTCATTATATGTTAGTTACATGAAAAATACTAACATAAACAAACTTTTTTTTGCTGATTCTAATAGCCAATGCCTATGCCTTCATTTTTTACATTTAAAAAAAATTCTCATTTGATACCCCAGAGGTCAAATCGTGACCTCAAATTTTGGTTACAGTGTAACTTTTTATTTTTCAACCTAGAGTTCTAAAACTTGCATATTTGGATTCCTTGTCATTTTCTGATTCTAAATATATATACTTTTATATAATTATGACAATTATTACCCAAGTTATGGCTCGCCAAATGTTAGTAACCTCGCGAGTGACCTCAAATTGCCCAAGGTCATATCTCTTGAACCGTTGGTCGGATTGACCTTATAATTTCAGAAATGGATTCAGGGCTCACAAACTCCCTATAAACCAAATTTCAGCAAAATATGAGAGATGAGGGTGTTAATTTCAATTTTTTTTGGTTGATCTGACAGAGAATGACCCTCTAGTGAAGGTGGAGAAGGCATTAAACATCTGGGTGGAGGATATGAACCAGAAACATGTCCCCCATCAATAGCAACATGCTCAGGGAGAAGGTTATGGAGTCTTTATGCACAGTTTAAAATCTAAGGTTTCTGAGGGCAAAGCATCCACCAGCTCTGAGAAGAATTTTAAAGCCAGTGCAGGTTGGCTCAACAGTTTCAACCTGAAAAATATTAAAATCACTGGTGAACGGCATCGGTGGACGAGGCAGCTGCATGTGTATTCCCAGAAGAATTCAGGAAATTGGTTGAGGAAAATGGATATCTTCCAGAGCAGGTCTTCAACGCTGATGAAACAGGTTTGTTTTGGAAGAAAATGCCAACCAGAACCTACATTTCCAAGTCTGAGAAGCAGGCCTCCAGGTTCAAGGCTGCGAAGGACATCACCCTCCTGCTGTGTGGCAATGCAGCAGGGCATATGATAAAGCCAGGCTTGATTTATAGGTTTGGCAACACAGCAGGGCATATGATAAAGCCAGGCTTGACTTATAGGTTTGCCAACCCTCATGCTCTGAAGGGAAAAAATAAAAATCTCCTCCCCATCTTCTGGTAGTCAAACAAGAAAGCCTGGGTGACAGCAATGGTTTTCCTTGAGTGGTTCCACAAATGTTTTATCCACGAGGTAGAGAGCTACCTAGAGAAGCTGGGCCTGCCTTTCAAGGTGTTGCTGGTTGATGACAATGCACCAGGCCACCTGGATGCCATAAAATTCGCACACGATGATGTCAAGGTAGTATTCCTTCCACCCAACTCCACCTCCATCCTCTCGACCAGGGCGTGATTTGGTGCTTTAAGGCAGCGTACACACGTCTCACCTTTGTCCACATTCGCAACACCATGGAGGATGGCACTAACAAGAGTGTTATGGCATGCTGGAAGGAATTCAACATTGCCAATTGCATCACTTTTGTGAAGGCCATAGATGCACTGAAACCAGAGTCGGTTAATTCTTGTTGGGGAGCACTGTGGAGTGACTGTGTGCGTGACTTCAAAGGATTCCCTACGATCAACTCTGAAGTAAAGGACATCATGAACGTGGCCAGGGCTGTAGGCAGTGATGGGTTTGAAGACATGGTCAAGCAGGAAATTGAGGAGTTCACTGAAGGGCACAGGGAAACTCTGACTGATGCCAAGTTGGAGGAAATAGTGAGAGCAGACGAAGAAGGTGGCGACGATAATGAAGAACAAGAAGAGTCAGCATGTTGGGATATACACAAGTTTAGTGAATTGTTTCAGGTGGCCGAGCACTTGAAAAACTTAGTGTCTGAGTATGACCCCTCTATGGAATGCAGCATCAACTTCTCACGAGATCTTACAAGCCTTATGGCTCAATATAATAATATGTTCCAGCAGCTTAAGAAACAAAAATGACAACTTCCCATCACCATGTTCTTGAAGAAAACCTCACCATCAACATTGTCAGCAGATCAGCCAATGCCCTCAACTTCTCGCAATGACCTTGAGCTGCCCATATACTCCCCTGCATCGTTATTTGAGCTTGACAATCCCCCCATGGTGACGTGGGAAGGGGATGAATAAGCTCAAAAAACAACACCCAGAAACACCCATCTCCATAAGCTCATCATTCATAATTGTACAGGTATGTTATAGTGTATATATACGTATAACAGAGTTAGAATATATAGTGATTTAAGGGTGATTTAGGCGATTTTTTTTTTTGGTTTCTGACTTTATGCAGGGTCCCAGGAACATAGCCCCTGTGTAAGTTGTGAGTCTACTATACATGGAAATATAAATGCAAACAATTATTTGTCAAAAGTGGAAAATTTGGTTATACACAGTCTACCAAATATACACTAATACAGTAGTACTGTATGCATGCCAATGCATGCTCTAGTGTTTCCTCCTACACTCTCCAACACTCCCACATCTCCCTCCCTCTCATGTCACCTCTCACATCACCCTTTGTCTGAATCCTGCTAATGCATTAAATTCAGTGAAGTTGTTAGATTTTCTCGTATTTTGCCATTGTTTTGCTATTACCCTTAGACAGCAGTATGGCACCAAAATGTAAAGCATCTGCAAGTGATAGTGAAGAGAAGAAAAGTTGTAAGGTTATGACATTAGCCAAAAAAATAAAGATTCTAGATAAGTTGCGTGGTGGTATGAGCATAACATCACTTGGCCGCGAGTATCACATGAATGAGTCTACCATACACACCATCCAAAAGAGTGAAGAAAAGATACATGCTATTTTAATTTAATATATTTTTATTTATCATATGTAAATATCATTATGTTTATGATTTTATGATGTTCTTATTTCATATACAATATAGGTAGGGGAATTCATATATGTGTGAATAAAAAACCTATGCATCTAAGTATTAATGGGAGACTTTACCCAGCCACATTCACATATCCCCATTTATCCCATAAGGTATTAAGTTTGTCCAACGCAGATTTACCTAACACGCCATTCTCGAGGAACCTAACCCCGACATTGGATGAGGGTTTACTGTACTTGCATTTTTATGTATCATCTATATCAGTGTTAGTTTTATTATTACTATCCTAGTTATATTATGGAAGTTATTTTGTTTTCTTTTGCAAATAAATTTCTCATTAAATATTTGGTAGTTAGTTGGGTGAGAATGCAAATCTATAATAATATTCAATGACAGGAATCAACTAGTGGCAGCAAAATATACAATGCAAAATATGTGTTTCTAGGTGGCATTATTTTCCCTTCACCAACTCCAGACTTCAAAATCTCACTTACTGAGCTTGAGGTCTTTTATTTCCCAGCTTCAAAGTGAGCTGTAAATCTGGTATCCTTTCTTCAGAAAAAGATTCTTGTCTTTGTTTCAGAAGTTTTGCAGTGATTTCATCACTAAGTGATCCTGACAGATGAGCGTGTAATTCCTATAAAACATAGGATTAATATGAAAAGATACATCTGTTAAAAATGAACAGGCCAAGTGCTTTGAAAGTCTGAAGCAATGTACAAAGCCAATATATTAGTAATAAACATTGTCTTTTATGTATAAACCTTTCACACTAAACTTCTATGCTTATAGTTAATTTTATAAGCAAGTTAATTTTTATAAAATTTCCTCCACTTTAAAAAGCCCCAAATGTCTGCAGAGTAGCATATACAAGAAATTAATGGGTATGTTAAACTATTGTTAATTTGTAGAAGAGAAAAAGGATTGTATGAAAACCAGTTATGATTTTATATATTGTTGAAATCAAAATTCCAGTCCATAGGCCCTGATTACTATACCAACCTAACCTAGTCTAATTTAACACATTACCAAGCTGTTATGAACTCTGTCTCTGACATCTAGAATTTCACCACTGAAATTATTGTTAATACTATATCTATACAGTAATTCATGTTCCCTGTCTAGCTTTAGTTTGGGAACATGACACATTTTCTTTTCCTACTTTCCAATGTTGTCAGAGTGGTTATTGGGTTCAGTGCGTGATTAGAGGGTAGTTTCTCTATTAATTTTCATGCGTACCTCACTTCTTCTTTCCAGTGAATATAAATTTAATTTATGTAACCTTTCCCATCCATTTTGCATCCATTTATCTTGGATGTGAAGCTTCTCCGAATCATTTTTAGTTGATTATCTTTTTTGTGTAGGGATGTTAAGACAGAGCAATAAATACTCCAACTTGGGTATGATCAGCATTTCAAATTTTGCATTATTGGTCATTATAATAATTCCTAATCTTTTGCTTTAAAGTTTCCTGGAATTTCCCGTCTATTTGAGGCATAGTATGCCATGGACTTCAGTTCCTCCCTTCTTCTGTATCTTAATGGTTGAAATTTCTCAGTGTTAAATTTCATATTGCCTTCTAACTAATTGCAGATCCTGTTCAAATCTGTTTGTAGAGATACTATCATCATCTGGGTTTCTTATTTTTCTACTAATTTTTGTGTCATCAGTAAAGGATGTTACTGTACTATTATTGGTAGCTTCATAATCTATATCAGTTAGCACAATTATGAATAGTAATGGCACTAATACTGTTCCTTGTGGTACTGGTACTTTGCTACAAGCAGAGAGAGAGAGAGATTCCTTGGACTTTAATGACTTGCTGCCTTGACACTCACAAAGGAAACTGCATTTCAAGTGCATCAGTAATGTTATAATGTTCCATTAGTTGTGAATGCCATCATCTTTCTGACCAGAATCTTTGTTGGTTATCATTTAATTCCCCCACTCCTTCCCAAAGTCTCCAAAGTCATAGGTTTGTTCTCAGTTCTTTCAAGCATTTTGGTGAAATGAGATGTCAGTGACACTGGCCAACAGTATTTTGCCTTAGATTTATCCCCCACCTCTTATAAATTGGAAATATGTTCTCTCTTCAGAATGCTTGGTATTTCTCCTGTGTCTGGTGATCATCTCCATATCCAATTTAGGAGGTTAGCAATTTCATTCTTTGTTTTTAATTAGTGTAGTATTCCATTTGTCTGAGCCTGCTGTTGCTGTGTGTGCTTTTAGTTTCCCTATGGCTCATGTGATATCATCTGCTGTGAAGTTGAAGTTTTTTATACTTTCTTCTTGTAATTCTTGAAACACCACATTTCTATCACATATTAGTTTATCAGTTTTGGGGATACTGAAAGCTGATTTACAGTGAGCTCTTAGCATTTCACATACTTCTTTTAGATCATCTGTTAATACATTGTTTTCATTCTTCAAATGACCAGCAGTCACATGATTTATCTTCCTTTTTGCAAAATTATTGAAGTATTTTGTAGGGATGTACCAATATCACTTTTTAGCCGATAACTGATACTGATAATTAAAAATAGTATTGGCCAATAACCAATACCAATATCCAGCTAGGGTTTATTAGTTTGTCATATTTTTGTAACATATTCATAATTTATTTTCTGTATTGAAAATTTGGCAACAAAGCAATAATCCTTTTCATTAAAGATGGCAACAGTGCATTAGATGTCTAGTTTTGTTTGTTATACAATTGGACTGTGGGCCTATGTTGGGCTTAGTAAATGTGTTTTTAATCAGCTAGCTGGGTTAATATTGTGAGCTATGACTACAAGATAAGTTTTTGGTTTTCTAGGCTTTATATCTATTTCTCAAAGGATTTACACTTGTTTGATTGGCTGTTTGAAGAGAAAATTGGGTAAAACTTTTATGCTACATTTCTTAGGACCTAGGCTATGATTAAAATAAAATAAAAGGCTATGATGAAAAAATAACGAGTTATGTTGTAGTGGGGTTGTCTTGACTAACATCTTTTCTTTTCATTTCAGGATTGGCCACTATGTAACCCCCATGTTGACAGTGTTATTTTTTCTTAATGCCTGGCTAGCTCAGTAGTTTTGTTTAGACCCATTTTGAGGAATTTTTTTATCTTGTTTTTTGATTCTGGTATCAGTAAATTTCACCTTCAATTTTTAGAAAAAAAAAAAAAAAAAAAGCTCATTTTTCAAAGTCACAGTTGGCTTGTGCAAGTTCTAGCCTGCCAACTCAATTTATTAAGAAAAAGAAAATTCAAGAAAAACAGAGTGCCTTGTGATAATGGACATTGCCTGTGCATAACAGTGTGCAGGTTAAGGTATTTCTAGGACCAATAGCTTCAGGTTTTGCTTCTCCATGGCTTAACTATAATAGATAGGTGCGATTGGATTGACCAAGTCTAGCTTAAGGATGTTAGGTCCAGTGAGGTCTATTGTGTTGTCTAATTGTACCATTCTAGCATAGGTTAATTTTATCATCATCTTCTGGTAATTCCATTTTTGTTGTCCAGTATTTTTGTCATTGTAATCATAAGCACCATTGTATAGCATACCCTTTCAGGGTTTTTGGATTTCCGTTTCTTGATCTTAAGCCCTGTCTGGACAAGCTCATAACTCATCCTAGTTCTTGTAAATAATTCAAGTTAATTTCTAATAAACCCTTAGAATTCTACCAACTAGTTTTTTTTCAGCCTTTGTCCTTATAGACTGGGGTCGTTACTTTCAAGGATTTCCTTGTGACAAGAGCATTGTAGAGGGTTCAAACAACCCTTTCACAAGGTAGTTGATATCCCCTCTTGTGGTAGCACTGGTGGTAATCCACCTAAACAGGATGTACAACCCAGGGTCCTTGAATCAACAATACCTCCAGATTCTCTTTATTAAACATTTCAGTGGGTAATATCTGTTCTTCTCATCCAGCCACATTTGGTTTACTTCATGATCAGTCTGCTAAAATCTTGCTTGCTTGTTGTGTACGCCCATATTCGGTTGAGGTCCTCAAGTATTGCTGGGTGCACATTGCACACACCTTTCCTGAAGCCAGGGCTTTCCAGGTTCTCAAGTGGACCCGACTCAGACACAGTGTTAATCTTTGGAGATAGCTAGCAGGTCGAGTCCATTTCTTGGTTCAGCAGTGTGGGAGTCTCATTTGCCCCTCAGTGACAGTCAGTGGAGGTGAGAAAAACTTCACCACCCAGGACCTTCCCTTTTCCTGTCATCAAGAAGTAGCCAAGTTACAGTATTCTATTTATTTCTTTGCTCCCCCCGCAACAATGTGAAGTGATAAAAATAAAATATTGGAAATTTCATCTTCTCAATAGTCTTTTATTCATAATTTTGGAAAAATCATACTTTTGAAATATTGGCCAATAACGATACCATTAAAAATCTACCGATATATCGGTACATCCCTAGTATTTTGAATTAACCTTTACTGCTTCTACAGCATCATTGTTATCTTTCTCTGTATGGTTCTCAATTAGACCATATATGATGTAATCATGCCCTCTTTTTACTGCTACTAATTTTACATTGGTTTCAATTACTTGCTGTCACTTAACTGCCATATGTTTTTCAAGTGTATGAACAGCATGTCCTTTTTTATATCTTGCTGCTCTGTCAACTCAAAGCATGTTATAGCTGTCAATTTTTATTTCTTTTTGTTGATACAAAACTGTTTTCACCATTCACCTGGTAGTCCTTCAGATGAGTTTCTGTGAGGCATGTAAAGTCTGTCCTTTTTTCTTGCAGGAGTCCTTTCAGGTACCTTGTGCGACTTTATCCAGGGAATGGTTTGGTTTTAGGCCCTGTAGCTATGTTGGCTAGGATGATCTTTATTTTTTTTTTAATTTTCTCTATGTAGTTCAGATTTATTATCCCTTAGGTAGTGCATATTTCATTGCCCTATGATCCTCCAAGATTTTCTTTTTTCTCTGCTTCAATACATGCTGTCTCAATATTGTATGTAATTTCCTTCTGCATTTATTCTGTTTGGCTCTCAGATTCCCATATTTGTTGAATGATATTTAGTAATGGAATCACATTGGCTACATCTAAAAAATTGATTACCCTGTTCACTGATGATTTTGACTTCTCAACTATGTTCCTCAAGCTGGTGGTGGTAATGGCATTTTTGCCCATACTTGCATTTACTGTATTTTGCAGATACATGATGGTGGTGGAACTTGGAGTTGTTTCCAAATTTACAATTTCCATTTTTGTAATGGAAGTTGCATGAAGTTGGGTTGTGCATAGATGCACTGCTCATCCCTCTATTAGCAATGCCCTTCTGCATAATATTTGCATACATCTACATTTTTATAATTTTTGTCATTACTGTACCTTCATCATTTAGTAATTTCACATCACAGTTTATGTTTGTTTTATTTCTTCTACACTCATGTCCTCTTTTATTTTTATGACATTCTAATCATCTTTTCCCTCTATTATTCTTTCTCTAAATTGTATTTAGGGTCATTCCAGCTCAACTGGTAAAGATTTCAGAAAGTTGGTCGGGTGACCATCTCCAATTTTCTTCAAATTTTCAGGGTTGATTCATACACCATTCAATAGCTTAAATCTAAAGTTTTAGCTTCCTCAGTCAAAAACGTTTAATTTTATGGTCGCTTAAATGGCCCCCACCTTCGACAAAAAATGCCCATGTTAGGCTTGATCGGCCAATGCCTTCATTTTGAGAGGCCTTGAAAAGTGTCTTCTAATAGGAGTAGAAGCTTCAAATTTGTCATGCCAATACAACTTCTGGTGGGCTTTTCAATTTTGCAAGCTAAAAGGCTGTGGAACAAAGAGTTTCTGAGTTACAAGGGCTTAAACATGGCTCCATTTTGAAACTTGCATCAATTCCTCCCACTTTTACGACTCTACCATTTTCAAAAGTTTTAGTTCTACATCAATCACAGCGGTTTTAATACTCCTAATAGTCTCTATGGGTTGTAAATTTATGAGTGAAATAAAAAAATAACCAAAAAAGGATTTATTTTTATTTTTAAAAATTTCCAAAAGTTGATATTTTCACAAAATTTGCAAAATTAACATCAACTTTGGGGCTTAATATAAAGGTGTCCAAAATTAGTCAGGGAGTTGATACTTGTAGTAAAGAAAGATACATATATGTACAAAAACATATATTAAGGAATAGATCTCAACTCGACTCCTTCATATAGTTTTTTAGCTATTCAAAGAAAAGTACTTTTTGTGAAAATTTCTGAATTTTTTCAAAATTTTGAAATGTTTAAATTTCTTTTTACAATATTGAATTGTAATTTTACTTCCATTTTATTACTTGGTTAAGTTAATTCACAAATGTTAAATTATCTAAAGTTTTACTCATAAAAAAGACATAATATATACCTAGATTATTACTACATTTGCAGTTAACACAACAGATGGATGGACCAGCTTGTAGGCTCAATACTTGGATCTACCTAAGTAAATCATGTAGAACCATGTTCTACTGCTCTTTAAGCACTTCCTAGTAATTTAAATTATGCAGTTAGTACAGATAAACTAGCAGTAACCATCATTTTCAGTACAAAACCTTAAATTTAAGTAGCTTTGTTGTATTACTTCCCTTAATGCAAGTGTACAGTACTTAGCTATATACAATAATGAATTCCTGAGTTTTTAAGCATGTGAATTATTGGCTATAAGTTCATATTCTTTTTTTAATGTGTGTTGTTTTATGTAAATTCGTATGTAAACTTATATATAGCTAATAACTCTTATGTTTAGACACTGACTCAGGAATTTATTATTGTACTCAGGCTTTAAGTTTTATATCCAAAAAACTTCCTAGGACATTTCCTTAAGATTTACCAAAATGTATACTGGTCATCAAAGGGTTAAAGCTGCTAAATGGGATGAAGTAAAAATGTTGAGTGACCAACCAAATAAAGTTTGGTGCAAATACTGCAGATGTGTATTTTCAAAAAAATAGAATGAGTGAAACATCACTTAAATTGATGCAATAAATAATGGGTACAGGCTTGTGATGATGAAGCAGATGAGCTTACAAATACAGCTACGGTATATCAGCAACTCCTCCTCCTCCTACACATAGACATGGCAGTTTTGAGAGTAGACCCTCTTTAAGCAAATCATATGAAAGCCTGGTTCATGATGACACTACAATTCAAACATGTTATTTTTGAAATCCTTGATTAAAACTGGACAATGAAAAACAAGTAATGTTAAAAAATATTATAGGCCATCAAACCAAAGAGATCCCTACATTCTATAGAAGGTGAAAACTGGTAAAATTGGGAGATCAAAATAGCTTTGTAACAGATTATGTTATTAATTATGGGATCTGTGTCCAAGCTGTGCCTAAATCCTTAAATTTTACCAAAATCTTTCTTTGGCATGACACCCACATAGGTTAACGTGTTTTAAATGACATGGGCTGGACCTGTAACTCAAATAACTTTTTATGAGGTAGTTTTAATTGCTTTATTCAAATTTGTTACTCATTTTTTGTGCAAATGCATATTAAATGATGAAAATTATGATACTAATAATATATATACACACACACACACACACACTCATTTTTGGTCCAATGAGTATAATTTTGGGTACTTACGTATTAATGGGGGGGCCACCACATATTGATGATTGGTTAGGTTAAGTTGTAATATTTTCGTTAGTTAAAAATTTCTAATGCATCATATCTTTTAAATAGCAATATTTTTTTAAATATTTACAATGATTTATGATCACAATCCATTCAATTCCATTCTTAATGCTATTAAAAATTTTTTGGCCTCCAGAAACAAATATTTCTAATGTGTACATGTATTAATCATTGTAAATATTTGAAATATAAATCATTGTAAATATTTTTAAAAATATTGCTATTTAAAAAATATGATGTATTAGAAATTTTCAACTAATGAAAATATTACAACTTAACCTAACCAATCATCAATATGTGGTGTCCCCCCATTAATACGTAAGTATCTAATTTTGTGCTATTTGTACAGGGAAATAGTGATGACATCATTTTCCATGCGCCATTCACATGTCTTTCAGTCTGAACATAGCAAATCAATTTTATATGATGGTGTTGTGTGAAGGGTGAGAGTTGTCCTACCTTACAGTAATTCAACATTTTGGCTATGTAATGATCAGGCATCATTAACATTTTTCAAGAAAAACAAGGTTCTCCTGACATCCAGACCATGCCCAAAGTGTGGTAATCTGTGTTATCATCATGAAGCATCCACAGCAGGAGTGTCTTCATACTTTCCTCAAGCAAGCTGCCTTTGGGTCATTCTCTGTCAGATCAACCAAAAAAAATTGAAATTAACACCCTCATCTCTCATATTTTGCTGAAATTTGGTTTATAGGGAGTTTGTGAGCCCTGAATCCATTTCTGAAATTATAAGGTCAATCCGACCAATGGTTCAAGAGATATGACCTCGGGCAATTTGAGGTCACTCGCGAGGTTACTAACATTTGGCGAGCCATAACTTGGGTAATAATTGTCATAATTATATAAAAGTATATATATTTAGAATCAGAAAACGACAAGGAATCCAAATATGCAAGTTTTAGAACTCTAGGTTGAAAAATAAAAAAGTACACTGTAACCAAAATTTGAGGTCACGATTTGACCTCTGGGGTATCAAATGAGAATTTTTTTTTTAAATGTAAAAAATGAAGGCCATTGGCTATTAGAATCAGCAAAAAAAAGTTGTTTATGTTAGTATTTTTCATGTAACTAACATATAAGTGAACACCATATTCATAAGTTGTGCGTCAATTCTACCTATTTTTCACACTTAAGCTCATAATTTGACCTATAGAAATTAAAATTACATTTTTTATAGATATAAAAAACAAAGTCAGAGTTCTTGACTAATAGAAACAATCATAAAAAGTTTGTTTATGTTGGTACTTTTCATGTAACTAACTTATAAGTGAACACCATATTTATAAATTGCTTGTCATTTCAAGGAATTTTTATATCTTAGCTATCAATTTGACCTCAAGCTCCAAGAATTTAATAAAATTGTATTTCACTGCTAATCTACACTGGCAATAATAGTTATAATAGTGAAAGGGGAAGACTAAGCTCACATGTAGCCTAAACAAACCTGTTGAAACATGTTGCTACTTGTCTAAGTGCAGAATCAACACAGATAGTTGCAAAATTCCTTGTCTACAGGTTAGTACAGTTCCAGCCAGCACTGTGGGTGGCTGGTGGGTATGGTGTTTTAATGAGCCTCAGAGACTATCAAGGCCTAAAATATTAAGTGTGTATAGCTATATATTTTCTAAAAAATATATATTACCTAATTGTAAATCCTATATCTTTACAGATCAAAATACAATGGTTCGGCACTTGAAATACTGCCAGGACCCTATTCAAAAACACAAGAAACGCATAACAATCAATCTTAGAAAAGTGACTGATGTACTTGTTGAAAAATGTGCTGGAAGAGTGAAAAAAGACTCATTGTTGTGTGTGAACTGCTGGACACTGATAATGAAAAACCCCACTATACTTAGTACCACTGAAAACAACGAGTCTGAGCAGGATTCAAATGAATCATCTACTATCAGTGGCTTAGGTAACATCTCTTCAATTCAAGATCTGGACAATGACAGTGATTGCTTGATAAAGGAAAATCCTTCAACTTCAGTTGAACCAGTTCTAGCATTTCTGGACCAAACACCAGTTAAAAAAGTAAGTAATAAATTAATATAATAACTTATACTTTACTACAAGGTCTGTTTGATCTACTATATAGCCAATTATATAGCATTTAAGGTACTATAATTAATATTTAATTACTAATATTCAGGTGTGTGAAACTTTTTTTCTGTTCTTTTTAGAAGGGCTGTCATTAGCCAGAAAAAGCGCAAGGCTTGTGGTAAGCTATCATCTGCTCAGAAACACCTGAAGGAGAGGCTAGAACTCAGTTATGGTGTTCAAATTACCGAGGAGGTAAGTGATACTTCAAAACCTGAAACTAAATCTGAAAAACATCTAGACAAATTAATGAATGAATTGAAACAGTCATTCCTGGAGAGCAAATGTTACCATCACAAACTACAAATATTGACACTCTCACCATACACAATTGAAAAAACAGCTAGTTTCTTTCAAACTACAACATACATGGTGAAAAGAAGCCATTCACTTAAATCAGAACATGGAATCCTTCCGAAGATTCCACTAATGAGCAAAGGAAAAGTGATATCTGAAGAACACAAAGATATAGTTAGAAGATTCTATGAGTCAGAAGAGGTTAGTCGTAGTGTCCTGGCCAAAAGGATTGCGTGAAAGTTATCATGCTGAAGGTGCAATGAAGGTGCAATGAAGGTGCAAAAACGATTGGTCCTCGGGAATTTAAGAGAGATGTTTGAACTATATAAAAATGATGAAAAGAATCCCAAAATAGGATTTTCCACATTTGCAAAATTACAGCCATCATATTGTGTGCTTGCCGGTAGTGGTGGGACTCATTCTGTCTGTGTCTGCACATACCATCAAAATCCAAAATTGCAGCTGGCTGCATTGGGAGAAAGAGGTCTTTCATACAAGGATCTTATGGATTACAGTGTCTGCAGTACAGAAAGAGAGACTTGCATGATGCAACTTTGCAATGATTGCCCAAGAGAAGAGGGTGTCCTGGATTTTCTTGAGTTACTTGACAGTGTGAAATCAGCTCCAAATGAAATATCTTACAAGCAATGGGTGACTGTTGACCGTTGTACAATGGTTGATAAGGTGGAGCCACTTCATGAATACTTATCATCCCTAAGCATGAAAATATCCCGCATGGTTCGTCATCACTTTGTTGCTCAGCAACAATCACAGTACTTCAAGCAGTTGAAAGAAGCACTACCACCTCAGAGCAAGATAGTTATAGTAGGTGATTCTCTGAGAATTATTCTTTCATTGTCCAGGATGCTGCCCAAGGGTTTCACTGGGACAATTCACAGTGTACAGTTCACCTTTTGTCATCTATTATAGATCATCTGCAGACCAGGAACTTAGCCATTTTAGTGTCTGTTTCTTATCTGCATCACTAAAACACAACACTATAATGGTTTACTCATTCATATGAAGCTTATGACATAGTTAAATTCAGATGCCCACAATTGAAGAAGGTGCACTATTTCTCAGATGGATGTGCTGGCCAATATAGAAACAGATACAACTTCACAATCTCTGTTACCATGAAGAGGATTTTGGTCTGTCTTGTGAATGGCATTTGCTACATCCCATGGCAAAAATGCATGTGATGGGATTGGAGGAACAGTGAAAAGAGCTACTGCTCGTGCCAGTTTGCAGAGAACTCAGAGAGGCAAATTCTTAAAAGAACACATGTTTCAGTTTTGTGAAGAAAAACTTGAGCAGAAGATAAATTTTTTCTTTGTAACTACATGATTGAAAGATGCAGAAGAACGGTTGGAAATCGATTCAAGATAGTAGGGCTATTCCTGGAACTCAGAAATATCATAGATTTGTTCCCCTAAACAAGGAAGAACTGATGGTATATCCATTTCAAGTGGCATTGGAGAAAGAAAAGAATAAGGAAAAGTCATTTTACTAAGGAACCTGCAATGCTTGGTAACCTAAATGTGTCAAACCAGGAGAGTATGTTGGCTGCATTTGACATGCAAGTTTGGTATGGAATTGTGGAGGAATATTGTGAAGAGTTTGATAATTTCACTGTGAACTTTCTACATCCCTCTGGGTCATCAGGATCAGTGCATATTATCCATCAAACAAGGATTCATGTGCAGTGCCAGGACAGCATATATTAACGTAATGAGTTGTCCTACCCTAAGAGGAGGCAGCAGAATTCAATACATTTTTCCACAAAAAGAAATTGATGAGAGCATCGAGCATGCAAAAATTGTATTAGGCTAGCACATGAATCCTCTAATAGGTCTTCCTCCCCTTTCCTATTATAACTATTATTGCCAGTGTAGATTAGCAGTGAAATACAATTTTACATTTTTTGCCTTTGTTTTTATATCTATAAAAAATGTAATTTTAATTTCTATAGGTCAAATCATGAGCTTAAGTGTGAAAAAATAGGTAGAATTGACGCACAACTTATGAATATGGTGTTCACTTATATGTTAGTTACATGAAAAATACTAACATAAACAAACTTTTTTTGCTGATTCTAATAGCCAATGCCTATGCCTTCATTTTTTACATTTAAAAAAAAAATTCTCATTTGATACCCCAGAGGTCAAATCGTGACCTCAAATTTTGGTTACAGTGTAACTTTTTAATTTTTCAACCTAGTTCTAAAACTTGCATATTTGGATTCCTTGTCGTTTTCTGAATCTAAATATATATACTTTTATATAATTGTGACCATTATTACCCAAGTTATGGGTCGCCAAATGTTAGTGACCTCGCAAGTGACCTCAAATTTCCTGAGGTCATATCTCTTGAACCGTTGGTCGGATTGACCTTATAATTTCAGAAATGGATTCAGGGCCCACAAACTCCCTATAAACCAAATTTCAGCAAAATCTGAGAGATGAGGGTGTTAGGCACTGGCAGAGCTGGGCAGTATTTAAATACATTTGTATTTAAATACGTATTTAAATACATTTGTGTATTTAGAACTGTATTTATAAATACATTGTTTTTCATGTATTTAAATATGTATTTAAATACTATAATGAGTATTTAAATACAATGTATTTAAATACTCAAATATAAAAATGTAAATACTTTTACTGGTTTAATACACGTTCTGGTTTTGATCCGCAGCAACCGTGAAATAAAAGAGAATTCGTAAGGTGCCTTATGTTTATGTTTACGTCTTATGTTTACGTTTATGTCTCATCTACTCATTAATTGTTACTCATTTTGCAATGATATAATGAGTATATATTCACTGGTTGAACATCGTAAGTTCTAAGTTCTTTTGTTTTTGTTTTGTTCTAAAAATGGAAATATATAATCGGAAATTAGATTGTACTATTTCTTTATCCTTTATCAAGCATTTTATATAGTTGTTACTCATGAATTAGTGAATGCATATGTTAAAATTTGTATGTATTTAAAATGTATTTACAAATGTATTTAAATACAATTGATGTATTTTGTATTTAGTATCTAAATACATTCGTAACATGTATTTAGTATTTAGTATTTAAATACATTTCTCCCATGTATTTAGTATTTAGTATTTAAATACATTCAATGTATTTATTGCCCAGCTCTGGGCACTGGTTGATCTGACAGAGAATGACCCCTTTCTCTATCCACCCACAGAATAATTCAAGGTTAGTTTATCTATTAGGCCTTATAGGCTCTATCTTTCCTTAAAATATATTTAGTGTATTTTGTGTGCTTTTTTCAAATATAACCTTCATTTCCTATGCAAATGTAAAGAAATAAGAATTTGTTTACATTATTTCGGAGTCATATTTCATCATATCAGGAACAAACTTTAGGTTATTAGCCAGGGATAGGGAGTCGGCCAAAAACAACCGACTCCCGAGTCGGTATTTTTAAAAACTGACTCCGACTCCCGACTCTTTCCTTATCATGCTGATCTACAACCTTATAAATATTGGGATGTTTGTTTCGTAGATGGCGTTTCAAGTTTGAGGCTCTAGTTGGAGCATTAGCATGTTTCCCAGTATAAGCACTAATTTTTGCATTACACACTTTACCATCCTTTTCTACTTGACAAATAAAAATACTTTCATCCTCATTTAGCTTAAAATATTGAAAGACTGCTGATTTTCTATTAGGCCCACAACTCATTACTAATAGGGGCTAATTAAATTAATAATTAATATATTGCTAATTTTTATATGGTACCGTACCTAGTATCCTAAAATAGAAATATGAAATTCATTTGCTAAGATTTACCAGAACAATAAATCAAATGTGGAAATGTGAATCTAGAATTAGTTCAGGAAGATATTTATTTAGGGCAGAGTAGTATTCTGGTAAATTGTTGGCATATAGAAATTGAATCAAAGAGTCAGGAGTCAGTCGTTTTTACCGACTCCCGACTTCAAAAAAGCCCCGACTCCCCACCTCTGTTATTAGCGGGGGTCAAGGGGGTGGAGCCCCCTTATCAGTGTGGTAAATTTATAGTATTACACCTATCTCCCTTTGGAGGTGAAATTTGTTTTTCCATATGCTTTGAACGAATCTGACCTTCAAAATTGTCGGAAATGACTCATTTTTGAGATAACCCTCCTCCTCCCAGCTGGCAATCTGGTGGAACCCTGGTGGGAACTGGGAGTTCTCAGGTGGGGGAAATCATAGGAAACGAGTCATTTCCGATGGTTTTGAAGGTCAGATTCATTCAAAACGTCAAAAACCATAGGAAAACAAATTTCACCTTCAAAACTGACCTAACCTATAACACTGTGAACATGCAGAAACAACACTTTTTTCTAAATTTTCATAGAAAGCGACAAGACAGCAGTAATAATCAAACAAGCACGTGTCACACGAAGCCATTCCAGTAGCAAAGTAATTCAAATTTAAAATGGATGGAGCCCAGTGATTGGGCAGACATGTAACGGTCAGCTGTGCACTTACACCAAATGAATGCACACACACACACACACACACACACACTAGATACACACCAAAAAAAATTTATATCTCAAAAACAAAGTATTTGCAATGGAAATGCTATTGAAGAAAAGTGTCCTAAAATTAAAAAATCTATATTATAATGGAGCGAAGTCTGATATAATATATATATATATATATATATATATTTATTAGGGTGACAATAAAAATCGAAAGTTGGAGTTTTTATTGGCCATTTGTTCAATGCTGCTACTACATGAGAAAACAATGTACTCTAAATATTAGGTCATTCAGATAATATTTAAGGGTGTCTCAAGTGAGGTAAATAATTCTCCTTATAACAAAAATTAATTATTCATTACCTAGTAAAAATAAATTAATATTTTTTTTAATTAATGTAAATAAACGTTAGTTTTAGTTCATAAGGTTTAAGTGCAGGCGTACTCCAATCGTAATAAGTAAATAATATATTTACTAAATATATTCCAGGGTGTCTTTCATTCAATTGTAGACCACCCATTAATTCTTGCTTTTCCTCAAGCCATACCCCTTTTTCAATGTACCAGGCTGAGACTTCCTATGATCCTCAACAACCTGCAAGAGATGTTGGCGCTGTTCTTCATTCTTCGTAATCTTTGTATTGAAGGCCTGGATCAAGGCAATTCCCCTCTCTGCCATGTCATTGACGACTTTTAGTCCTTCAACTATAGTCAAACCAGTCTTGAAATCTTCGTCGTCCGGCCAGGTCTCTGGTTCCTTGGACAAGAAACCATCATTAATTTTTAGAAGTTCAAAGAGAAGCTTTGATCCTTTCGAGGCAAAGTCCGAGAGCTGCTTTGTTGAAATGGAAGAAACAGCAGGTATTGGGGCTCGCTTTGGAGGATCTTCAGCAGCTTCTTTTTAGGATTGATCGAGTGATATTCTTTTTCGTCGTTGCATTGATACCTTTATCAAGAGTGCGAGACCAATCAAGTACTCGCTGAGGTACCATAAGTGACGACCGAGGACACTAAGGCAGGATGCTGAGATCTTTTCATCGTGGTACTTTGCTAGTCTTGAAGAAGCTTCAAATCGTTCGCGGGAGCAGATGAAGGACTGCTGGCCGTGAACCACGCGCTGACATATAACTCCAGGGCAAAAAATACAAATCGTTTTAAGCCAGACATTTCACGAGTTGTAAGTCTGAACTGATGGGAAAGCAGCAAGATTTTTAATGAATAAATTACTTTTGCCATCCAACGTGCTCGGTGAAGTGCTCCAGGTCGCCGAAACCTAAAGTTAGGTAAATTACCTCCAAGGATTGTAATCGACAACTCCAAGAATTCACGGTAATCATCCCTCGGCTGATGTTTTGTCAGATATAGATTCCAGCAAGCGATCAGTTCTTCTCGATTCTCATTCAGACTCGATGGAAGGTCTGACAGGGTCTTGTACTTATCTTGGCAAATTGTATTCCACGTCTCTTTGAAGCGGGAGAATAGGAGGATATCTGGACCAGATGATGGTCCCATGCATTCCATGTACGGGCCCCCAGACACCCGGGCCCCGGGGCACTGGCCCCCCCTGACCCCCCCTCTCGACGGCCCTGTATATATATTTATATACTCGTATATATATTATCATAGGAAATCAAATTCAGTTCCAAATTTATATAATTTAAACATCAAACTATGCCAACAATTAATGAAACTTTTCTAGAACAATTTCCAATAATAATATAATCAATGTATCAAAATAAAAAATATTACCTTAGATATCTTAAAAGAATCGGGAGAGAACTTCTAAGCGTTGTTTTCAGTCAGGCAGTCGTATGCAAAATGAACTTGAAGCACCAAAAGCTGATCATCCAAAGATTGATACACATCATATTATTTAACGATTTATTTATGAAAATTTAATTTAATGAAATAAATTAATCGATTTGCATAATCTATAGTATGAAATAAAGGAAACAATTCTATTAAATTATGTAATACACTTGCATTCTCGAAACATTTTTGTTTTTGAAGCGTTGTCGAAACTCGTTCATTCTTGAAATTTCTTCCGCGCGACAGTTTCATTCATGTGACTCGAGGCACCCCTAAATGCTTTCCGAATTCCATGAGATTTCGTCTACGGTGTTTCCTCATAGGGTGGCAGCATTGGACAAATGGCCGGCAAATTTTTTTGAATTTCAAATTTTATCCCTATAAGAAGTTGTCACCCTAATATATATATATATATATATATAACTAAAAAAGACTTATAAATCCTTTGCAAGGTGCCAGCCCCTTTCCTCCTTTGGGGGTAAATGGGGGAGGGGAGGGGGTTAATGGGGAAACTCAGAAAAAAAAAAAAAGATAACCAACATTGATTCCAGTTAGGAAGATCATGCTTATCACAACTAATGGAATACTATAACAATATTATTGATGCACTCGAAACAATGAAAACTATGATTTGGTGGGCCGCAGGGCCCCAATTACTGTCAGTTCAGTTATTTGGTCAATAAAACTATAGAAATGAATGCAGTCATGAAAATCTTAAGCTTCAAATCCAAGCTCATTGTATTAAGATTTGTGAAGCTTTAGATTTTCATGGCTGCGTTCTTTTCTGTAGTTTTATTGAATGAATAATTGGTTTGCCAGTAACTGGAAAGCCGCAGGCACCCCAATTACTGAGGCCCAAGGTGAGAGGAATAGGAATGATATCCAGATAAAGGGCTACTGATGTTTAAAATAAAATATGCCATAGGCCCACAATTCAGCCCAAGCACCGCAGATCTAGCAAAAACAGCATGTAGCACCGATCTTTTGCTAGTCTACTTAATGAACATAATAACTGCTACACCAGGGTTGGGGAACCTGCGGCCTTTTGGGGTACTAGTTGCAGCCTTCTGCCTACTTGACATTCAGAATTCATACCGTACCACACCTGGTTGATATCTCCAAAGCACCTGAACATTTACAGATGGAGTTGATTGAGCTAGTAGAAGATAATATCCTTAAGTCTCTATTTGATACTAAGAAGGATCCTGTTGAAATATGGAAAAATGCCGTTGAATACCCACGTCTGCGCCAACATACTCATTGAATGTTGTCTTGTTTCGGCACAACCTACTGTTGTGAATCAACATTTTTGTATGTGACTCAAATCAAAACGCGCTTGAGATCTCAGATGACGAATATGCACCTGTAGGACCAACTAAAACTACGGTTAACGATGTTGGAACCAAATGTACGACTCCTGTCCCGCAATAAGCACTCTCAAAAAAGTCATTAAATGGTTTATCACTTTTTCACTTAATATTAACATCATTTCACTTAATATCATTTTTCACTTAATATTAGTTCTATTGTCAATTATTCCCCCCCCCCCCCCCCCCCCCCCCCAAAATAAATGCACTTACTGAATTTTTTATTTACTATAAAAAAACTCACGGATTATCAAGTTTGATTTAAAATTAGTAAATATATAGATTGTAGACTAAAATATAACATTTTGTTGTACTGTATGTTAAATACTCAGCATGCGGCCTAATAGGGTCTTGGTTAAATGAAATGTGGCCTTCCAATGAAAAAAGGTTCCCCACCCCTGTGCTAGACATTAGACAGGTGTAATACTATAATAATACCATTAGTGTTAAGTTCAGTTAGTTTTCATAATTTTTGGTTAATATATTGCTATTCACATAACCAGAAATGAAGAAATAAGACTCGAAAGTAATGTACAAATAATCATATTGCTTTTCATTTGCACAGGAAATAAAGGTTATATTTGAACAGAGCACACCAAAATACACTAGAAAAATATATTTTTTATTTCAACTTCTGGCCATGTCATTTGCGACATAATTACATATACTACCCTATATATATATATATATATATATATATGTGTATATATATATATATATATCCACTTGGCCCTATATATCAGTATATGGTATGGGCTCCTTTGCCCAACTTCGGCCAAGTCCACACTTCAGAATCTACCAAAATTTTCCAATGCATTAAATGAGAAATTTTTCCCAAACACTCTTGCAGCCAATGCATCAGACGAGAGTTTTAACCGAAATTGATCGTGCTCGAAATATCAGACTAGTTTTAACTGATGTTAACATGAATTTTTTATTTTTATTTTTTTTCAAAGCGTCATCAGAGACGGAGAAGATTTTGCAGTATGGGCTCGGCCTGCTTTGCGTCCTAAGTTGAGTTTAGGCTTTGGTTTAACTTACGACTTTTGGAATTTCCCGGAATGAGAATACCACACAATTCGCGGACCCAACATTTACGTTGTTTTTCAGGTCTAAGTCTCTGCAATTTCTCTGCATTCTAATAATTTTTCATTCAGTCTGCAAATTCTTCCACTTTAGCAGAAACTAGAGGACAATGATTATGTTTATGTTTTATTCAAGTGATTACTTATTATGCTTATTCCTTTTTCAGAAGACCGTCGTCATTGTTTGACTTTATATAAATAAATAAACGATTACAAAGAGTTGGTTCTCATTTATGACAACGGTCTTAGGTACAAATGACTGATTAATTAAATAAATAATAAAATAAGTCTACATACGTGGTAAATTCAAGCAACTGTCAACCACCCCAACCTAATTAAGCAACTTCAACAAACGCTATCCACAATGCCTGCCGTAGAATGTCCTATCACAGGTTGTACCTATGTCACAGCAGAACTGGACCCAGCCATTGTAGCCGCACTTATAACAGCCCACTGCACGACCCATGTCCCAAGCCCGACAGTCTCTGCAAAGGTTGAGAAAGTAAGACGGCCAACCATTTCGGCTGCAGGTACCAGTGAAGACTGGGCATATTTTACGTCGCGTTGGACAGATTATGCGGAAGCTACAAAAATCACTGGTAGGGACAAAGTGGTACAACTACTTGAATGTTGCGACGATTCACTCCGCAAAGATTTGACAAGATCCGCAGGTGGAAGCCTAACAAACAAAACTGAAGATGAAGTCCTTGCTGCAATCAAGAAACTAGCTGTCCGAGAGGAGAACACCATGGTAGCCAGGGTTACCCTACACAATATGCGACAAGACCGCGACGAAACTGTGCGCAGTTTTGGAGCCCGTCTTCGTGGTCAGGCCGGAGTCTGCAAATTTCTTGTTGAATGCCCAAGCTGCAACAACAACGTAAATTACACTGACCCCATCCTTGCACATACACTAATCCTAAAATCAAAGACTAACAGACGTCTTAAAGAACATAGAAAGTTCAAAATTCTAACCAACGGCCGATATAGCGCAGCCTTCCAAAGAGACACATTTCACGAGACACAGTATAACTTGTCCAGATTAATGTATCAATTGAAGATGGAGAAATTGGCTGAAAGGTCCCCAGACATGTGCTATATTTACAGTAATATAGTGGAGCACCAGTTTGTTGGGGATACCCAGGCACGCCTGCTGCGCATTGCTCACATCCCCAACCATAGAGGAAGGAGTTTGAGTATTACATATGACAGACCCCATTATGTGAATGTCGCAACTAATTTAATAACCAATATCACAATATATATAAGAACGATTGAGGGCGAAAACTTCCCATTCGGTAACGGGAGCTTAACAGTGAAGCTACACTTTCGACGCACTGAGTTATAATGGATAGAAAGCCTTTCACCGTCTATCGAGGGATGCGATACCAGCGCGGTAGTGGACTTGGATCCATTTTTTCATCCATACTACGTACGGCTGTTCCTTTGCTGAAGAGGGGTGCCAGATACCTTGGAAGGAAAGCGCTACAATCAGGCCTTAACACTGCAGAAGACATATTGGCCGGGGCTAAACCTAAAGAAGCTCTAAAAAAACATTTAAAGCGTACACGGAACGAAATCATCAAAGATGCAAAGAGAAAAATGCGTGGTGGCGGGAAGAAGAAGAGGGCTCCCCGGAAGAAGAAGGGGTCACGTGGTATTAAACGTAAAAGGCTATCAAAAAAGAAATGCTGTAAGCGAATGAAACCTATGGTTGACCACTTTTTTGACTGATATAAGCTAAGGATATTGATCTCATGAATCATAGTTTGTTTACCACTTGTCGAGAGAGGAGTCACTATTTCGCCATGGCACGCTTCATCCACCCATGTAGTTCACAATGCTGTAAATCGGAGCTGTCCTTTTTTGAGCTCCCGCCAACCCAAGTTTCTATTGAGCACAGTGACTTTATTACAATTAACCCTTTAAACACAATTAGTTCCCGAGTGCACCTATAGAATTCGTGATACCCAGCTCAGGTCCTTACTTTTTTGATCCAAGCTGTGTGCACATGTACGCTAAGCTACGTATAGCCCATTCTGATGGAACGGTCTGCGATGACAAATATGCTGTATACCCTGAAACAAACTTTCTGCACGCCATATTCAACCAGTGTGACGTATATTTAAATCAGACCAACATATCGGCAGGCACGGGGTACTATCATCTACGAGCCTATTTGGAAAATGTCCTCAACTTTTCCAAAGAAGCGAAGGCTACCTTTTTAAGTGCGGAGGGATATTATCAAACTAAAGATGAAAATAGTATAAAGGACAAATTTAAAAATTCTAAAAAGAAAATATACGAGTGTTTTGGACGGTTGCACACAGATTTCACTTTCCAGGAGAAGTTGCTTGTGAACGGGGTGGATATGAAAATAAAGCTCACCCGCACGAGTCCTGAGATCTGCTTAAATCTGGATGCGAATCAAGAAGAGGGTGCAAAGTCCGTTGTGGTTCACATTATGGACACATACCTCCGCGTACGGCGAGTGAAATTAAGTTCACCAAAACAACTAGAAATTGAGAAAAATTTACTAAACGCTACAGTGAAATATCCTATTAACAGAGTGCAGATCAAACTATATACGGTTCCTGCAGGGTTGGCATCGAAGCAGATAGAAAACATTGCCCTGGGAAATCTTCCTAAAAGGATATTAATCGGCATGCAGGACCACGCTTCGGTGAATGGAAAATATAAAAAGAGTGCCTTTAAATTCGAGAATTTCGGACTTAAAAATATAACTCTATACGTTAATGGCACTGCTTTGGGTGGAACAATGGGTACGGACTATTCATCAGACGCTGTGTTACCTCTTTGTGCCAGAGCCTATAGTAATCTGACCCATATTGCAGGTGATTGTGATGAGCTTGGTAATGGGGTAACGCAGGAAGAATTCATTGATCAATTTAACCTTTACCCGTTTGACATTACACCTGACTTATCTGCTAGCGTAAATACCCATTTAACCCCACAGCAGAGCGGTAACATCTCAGTGCGGCTGGAATTCGCCAAGCCTATAGACGCTCCTATTAGTGTACTAGTATATCTCGAATCGCAAGCCCTAATAGAAGTAGATAGATTTAGAAGCGTTATCACTGACTTTTAAAATGGATGCTAATACACTTCAGAAAGTAATGGAGCGAGTCACACGTTCCAAATTTATCGGCGTGTTTGCGAAGAATGAAACATTGAGTTTGCCAAGTACGCGAGAATGCGGTAGTCTTATTGTGAACACAGACATCATCGGTAATGAAGGGATTCACTGGATCGCTGTCTATTTTAAAAATAGACAGCGCCTGTACTATTTTGATTCACTCGGTACTCAACCCTGGAGTGACCCTATTATTGTAAAATTTCTCGCTCAGTTACATATTCCCGAAGTTGTGTGGACCCCATTTCGCATGCAAGGATATTTTACTAATGTTTGCGGAATGTACTGTGTCTCATTTCTCATGCATATGTCAAATGATAAAGAATTTATAAATTTTTTAAATTTATTTGACCCGTGTCACACTCGCCGAAACGATGAAATGGTATGCAGACAGATAAAAAACCGTTTTCCAATTGTACGTACTCGTTGTATATTATAATGTTTTTGTTCGTATATTTGTAACGGTATATTCGTTTATTGTACTGATTTCTTTCATTTAATAAATTTATGAAAATATATTGTGTCTTCTTATCCCAAAAAGATCGAAAAACACTTACATTATTTCGGTGTGACATTGTTGACTGATCAGTATACCCTCCCTATTCCGAGATTCTTCAAAAGATTGTATAACTCGTGTCAAATCCTCATCGGACCTTAAAGGAATAATGCTTTTAAAACATATACAGAGTATACAGACAGACAGATCCCCATTATGTGAAGATATCTTTGGTTCGAGGAGTGAACGCCATAAAAATTTCGATTTTAGCATAATGGGGAAATAACACTGATTGACATTTTTGGCGAGTATCTATTTGACGAGATACTACAACTCTCCATATATATATAAAATTCTAATTATAGACACTTACATTTCTATGGTAGTCCCTTGCGTCGGGTTGTAAGGAGCGTCACTGCAAATATCTTCTACGGTTTGCGTTGAAAATAATTCGCCACGATCAATCGCATTGAAAAGACTAATTGCGGTTAATGCTGCAGTATCACGTTCTTCATACAAGTCTGGGGAGACGTACAGGTCCATGGTGGAGGATGTGTGACACTGCTGACTGATCAGTATATCATCCATATTCCGAGGTTCTTCAAAAGATTGTATAACACGTGTCAAATCCTCATCGGACCTTAAAGGAATAATGCTTTTAAAACATATACAGAGTATACAGACAGATCCCCATTATGTGAAGATATCTTTGGTTCGATTACCAATTTCGATTTTAGCATGATGGGGAAATAACATTGATTGACATTTTTGACTAGTATCTATTTGACGAAATACTACAACTCTCCATATATATATAAAATCGAATTATGGACACTTACATTTCTATGGTAGTCCCTTGCGTCGGATTGTAAGGAGCTTCACTGCAAATATCTTCTACGGTTTGCGTTGAAAATAAGTCGTCACGATCAATCGCGTTAAAAAGACTAATGCAGTTAATGCTGCAGTATCACTTTCTTCATACAAATCTGGGGAGACGTACAGGTCCATGGTTGAGGAATGATTATTCACTGATGCGAAAATAGCTACTGTTACTCCCAACTGAAAAATATCCCCTTTTATATGCACATTCGCCAAGCTCCGCCCAAAAGACCAGATGTTCGTCGTGATTGGCTGCCGATGTAGCTGGGTGGAGCTATGACGTGTACCATTCCGCTATAACGGGTACGGACGAGTAATTGCATCTTTATATTTTCACTAATAGATTTAATGCTCTTATTCTCCTTTGAAAATTATTTGGTGATTCGTATAGAACTTTTGATATTGATTCCAAATATGGTTTCAGAAGTTTTCTATCACCCATAGTTTTCGAGAAAATAATATTTCCATTTACTCAGTTTCCCGCATCATTAGTCACTAATGTAATCGAGAGGGTATAAAGAAATATATCATAATTATATTTTAAAAATAACATTCGGTTTCAACGTTAAACTGTGGGTCTAAGGTCCGCCCGAATTGTTCATTCTGACGAAGGTCAAGCTTTCCACTCCACCTTAGACCTACAGTTTAACTCCGAACCATCAACAGCCCAGCGTCTTAACCACTAGGACACGTAGGGTACCCATTTATCTGCCAACCACTTTCTTTGTTACCACCTTAGACCTACAGTTTAACTCCGAACCATCAACAGCCCAGCGTCTTAACCACTAGGACACGTAGGGTACCCATTTATCTGCCAACCACTTTCTTTTATTATGTGAATGACCACCTTAGACCTACAGTTTAACGTGGAACCATCAACAGCCCAGCGTCTTAACCACTAGGACACGTAGGGTACCCATTTATCTGCCAACCACTTTCTTTTATTATGTGTAATGACCACCTTAGACCTACAGTTTAACGTGGAACCATCAACAGCCCAGCGTCTTAACCACTAGGACACGTAGGGTACCCATTTATCTGCCAACCACTTTCTTTTATTATGTGGAATGACCACCTTAGACCTACAGTTTAACTCCGAACCATCAACAGCCCAGCGTCTTAACCACTAGGACACGTAGGGTACCCATTTATCTGCCAACCACTTTCTTTTATTATGTGTAATGACCACCTTAGACCTACAGTTTAACGTGGAACCATCAACAGCCCCAGCGTCTTAACCACTAGGACACGTAGGGTACCCATTTATCTGCCAACCACTTTCTTTTATTATGTGGAATGACCACCTTAGACCTACAGTTTAACGTGAACCATCAACAGCCCAGCGTCTTAACCACTAGGACACGTAGGGTACCCATTTATCTGCCAACCACTTTCTTTTATTATGTGTAATGACCACCTTAGACCTACAGTTTAACGTGGAACCATCAACAGCCCCAGCGTCTTAACCACTAGGACACGTAGGATACCCGTTTATCTGCCAACCACTTTATTTTATTATGTGGAATGATGAACAGCTGGGCTTTGCTGATCTCTTACATATAAAACCCATTCACTAAGAACATTGGCTTTCCTTTCTCACTAGAAACAAACTCTGCCATAAGTAGAATTTAATTGGATTCATCTACACTATATATATATATATTATATATATATATATATTATATTCTATATGACACCATACAAATTACGCGTAAATATTTTCATTGTAGAAGTAATAACAATGACAATATTAATATCTGAAGTCAGTGGTGATTTCTGCTCGAATAGCTTGTAGAAGGATAATCCCTCGACCCGAAAAAGGTCTCTAGGGACACGATTCGAACTGATTTAGCTTCTGCCTTTCATCGTGTGTGTGTGTGTGTGTGTGTGTGTGTGTGTGCATGAGTTGTTACTCGTTTATTTTATATATATATATATATATATATATATATATATATATTGGGGGGAAGATCTCTCACCCATCAGGTGTTCTTCGACCCCGTTTCATTGTAGAAATAATAATAATAATAATAATAATAATGATAATAAGAATTGATGTGCAAGGTGTTTGCAGTTAAGATGTAGTTTGTGTGTAAAAAGTTATTTATTAATAAGTAGAATTTAATTGGCTTCATCTACACTATATATATATATATATATATATATATATATATATATATATATATATATATATAACATAAGCTGTTTAAAAGACTGTATAATTATAGTAAACGAAATAACTAGTTAACCGTAAAATTAATTATTTTCTATTATGACGTTTTCGAAGGTAAACTATGTTATTTGCTTTAAGTTCAATGAAGTTAATGTTAAATTTGCTTCTAAACTAAAATTAAATGTTATAAAATAAATATATATATATATATATATATATATATATATATATATATATATATATATATATACCTAACATAAGAAAAGAATGTGTATATATATATATATAGCATAATAATATATATCTAACAAGAGCAATCCGATCATTGCAAAAAAAAACTGGAAAGGTATGCAATTAATAAAGGATTGTGTATTTATTTAATAAACAGAATTTAATTGGAATAACTGCCGTCATATATGTGTTACACAATGGATGATTAATGGGACACATGGCGCTATCTGGCAACTGAACACATTGCGCTATCTGGCAACTCAGCCAGAATAGAGGCTTATAAAAGACCACGAAGTTGGTGAAAGACTCATTCCCAGCTCGGCTCCAGCCGAGCAAGGACCTCTGGTCCTTCTCTTTCTGGCCCTTTGGTAAACCCCTTAGTGGCCTCTTAGGTTAGGAAAACGAAAATAATATGCCTTGCTATCAAAGGCAACTACTCTCTCTCTCTCTCTCTCCTTCAGGCGTCTCTCTCTCTCCTACAGGCGTCTCTCTCCCTCCTTCAGCTCTCTCTCTCTCTCCTACAGGCGTCTCTCTCCCTCCTTCAGCTCTCTCTCTCTCTCCTACAGGCGTCTCTCTCCTTCCTTCAGCTCTCTCTCTCTCCTCTCCTGCATGTGTAACTACTGCATGTGTACCTCCTGCATGTGTGCGTATGTGTGTGTACCTCCTGCATGCGTGCGTATGTGTGTGTACCTCCTGCATGTGTACCTCCTGCATGTGTACCTCTCCCCCCTTGGCTCAACCAACTGGCTGATTCTGGCTGATTCAGCCAACTGGCTGATTCTGGCTGATTAGGAGCCTATAAAACAACGCCTACTCGGCTGAAGTCTTAATGTGCACTTGGCTCCTGCCAGGTGAACACCTCTCCTCCTTTCTCTCCTCCTTTCTCTCTGGCCCTTTGGGGGGAATAGCTTGGGGGAGGCTCCCAAGTTGCATGCCCCTTGCAACCTAGGTTGTTGCATGCCCCTTGCAACCTAGGTTGTTGCATGACCCTTGCAACCTAGGTTGGCAACAAAGGCCAGTACTCTTTTTTTCTTTCTTTTTTTCTTTTTTATTTTTTGCAACCCCCACCCCCTCCCCCTTTGCAACAACCCCCCCCCCTTTGCAACATTACATAATAACCTGCAACATTCTTGCACTCTCCCCTTTTGCGGCTATACTACTTCCCATGCACGGTCTGTGTTTAATATATATATATATATATACACATATATATACATATATATATACACACCCTCGATTAGGTACTCCGGCTTGCCGGGCCGAGGGGACTCGTACACCTCGTGGGTTGTTGGGGTTTCCTCAACTCTTCGCGGGGTGTGGGCGAAGAGTTACTTAGTTGCGTTTTTTTTTTCCCCCCTTTTTTTTTGCTCCCCCTTTTTTTTCCGTCTCTCCCGGAATTTCTTTTGTCTTGACTTGGTCTTGTGCCTCTGTCAATTGTAGTATCCCCACCCCCCCTCTGTTTGTATTTTGCAGTCTTGGGGTCATCGGGTGCACCCGCCGGGGGGCATTGCTCCGTGGCTGAGCCGTGCTCTGGGGACGGTAAGGGCGCCCGGACCGCTGCTGCGTCTGGATTGGGTCTTTGCTTGGCCCTTAACGGACAAATCTCCGTAGTGCCAATCTGCTGTTTTTAAAACGACAGTCAGGTTGGGGGGCGGGCTACCCGGGACGATGGGCCTGCGCCTTGAAGGATGCAGCGGCGGATGGTGCATTGCCTTGGGTCCGAGGCTGTTTTTTTATTGTTTATGGGTTCAATTTCTAAACTTCAATCCCCTCCTGTTGACGACTCTGGCCCGCCCTTGGATTTAGATAAGACTACTACTTCTGGTCGTTCAGCGGCCTCTGCCTCCGCTGGATTGACCTTCAAGCCGTATGGTCCCCTCTCGTCCTCTGCGGCGTCTGGCTCTCGTGGCCGGACTCGTGGTGGCCGTAGGGCGTGGTCTTCGCGGCCCTTGTTCTCTCGCCCACTCTCGGTCACCGTTACACATGGACCTGTCCCTGCTGTCAATTTCTGTCCGGTGGACAGGTTCCTTGTTCTCCGCCCTTCCGCTGGCTCCCTTCCGGGCAACTCGGAACGGGTGTTTCAGCGCCTTAAGACGGTGGGGGTTCCCTGTCGTTATGATATCCGCCCTCTGAAGGATGGGTCTCTTCTTTTGAAGTCCCGTTCTTCGGGGGTGACTGAGTCCCTTCTACAGTTGCAGGATGTCTTGGGTTGTAGAGTTTCTGTGACTCCCCATCCGCAATTGAATAGCTGTCAGGGCACCATTTTCGCTTCCCGTCTGCTGTCAATCCCGGTTGGCGAGTTGCAGGAGGATCTTGCCCCCCAGGCGGTAACGAAGGTCTCCGCTTTTCGTCGCGCCGGGATGGTGCTCTTACCCCGTCCGCTCGTCTGCTCCTGACCTTTGACTCCCTTGTGCCTCCGGCCCAGGTGTTCTGGGGCGTGGGTGATCGCCGGTCGTGTGAGTTTTCGGTGCGACTGACCCGGTTCGCTGCTTTGGCTGCAACCGGTTCGGCCATGTTAGCTCTGCGTGCCGCCGTGAGGGTAAGCTATGTGTCCGCTGCGGTGGGGTGGGCCTGCGCACCCTACCCCGTGCACGAAGCCCCCGCTGTGCTCGAACTGCTCGGGGGCTCACCCTTCCTCCTCTCGGGACTGCCCCGTTTTCAAGTTTGAATTCGAGGTGCGGTCCTTAAGGACTACCGAATTCCTTAGTCCGCGGGAGGCGCGCGATAGGGTCCGTGACCGGGAGCCGCAGCGGGGGTTGTCCTATGCTGCGGCTCTTGGCCCTGGCGGGTCCTCGGGGACCCTCCCGTGCTACCCCGGCGTCTACCGGAGTGGTGCCCCCCCTGGAAGTTCCGGGGGTTGGTGGTCCTCCTGGCGCCGCGGGTCCTTGTTCCTCTGCCTCACTTTCAGACATCCCATCTGATTCCCTGCCTACAAGTGCCCCTTCTCCCTCTCCGGCCTTGGGGTCTGGATCCTTGCCTACTCGTCTCTCGGGTGGGGAAGGTGATGCCCCGAAGGGGAGGAGGAAGCGTAGCCGTGGTCGGAGTCGGAGTCCTCCAGACCAGATCATGACTGTTGCTCGCCCTGCTTCCCCTTCTTCACTGGAGGGGAAGCGGCGCGCCGCTCCTGATCCGCTCGGGACTCCCCCCCTTATACGGAGGGCTGGTGAGGCGTCACCTCCCGGTGCCCCGACTGACTCTGTTCCCATGGTGGACCCGGTCGAGAAGAGCCTGGCCCTTCTTCATGGAGTCTCTCTCCCTTCGGCTCCTGCTGAGAGTGGTCGGGTCTCTCTCCTGGATCTACCTCTCCCACCTGTGGTGGACCTTTCCTCCCCCCCCCGTCGTCAGTACTTGTCTGGTTTGACGAGCCCTCGAACATCTGGTTCTCCCCAGCCCCCCTCTGGTGGGGAGTTGGGGGTTTCGGCTGGGCCCGTCTCGTCGTCTCTCTCCCCCCAGGGGAGCCCCCCTCTGAATTCCCTGTTCCACTCCACCTCTCGTTCTACTACGGGTGAAGCAGCTGCGGGGTCGGTGGCCCCTACCCCCCCTCGTTCGGGGTGAGTCGGGGAAGCCGATTCCGTCCCTGGTTACGGACCGTTGAGTTTGCTGCTCAGCTTGGTCCGTGGCTATTTCTCTGTTTTCTCTGCCTCTTATAATGCCACTTCCCCTTACAGTTCCATTTTGCATTGGAACTGTAGGGGGCTTTTAGCTAACTGGGAGAACCTTGCCTCCCTGCTGGAGAACGAGCGGCCTTCCTGTGTTTGTCTCCAGGAGACTATCCTGGCTGCGCGGGGACTCCCTCGTCTCTCTGGCTATATTGGTTTCCCTTGCACCCCGGATGAGCCCACACGCCGGCGGGGTGCGGCGATTTATGTGCATCATTCGTTACCATCGCGAGGTGTGCCTCTTCGCACTTCCTTGCAGGCTGTGGCTGTGCGGCTCTTTTTAGATCGCCAGTACACTGCCTGCTCGATTTATATTCCTCCTCATGACCTTCCTTCTCGCGACGCGGTTCGCGAGTTGGTGTTGCAACTGCCTCGACCGTTTCTCCTCCTCGGGGACTTTAACAGTCGCGACCCGGCTTGGGGAGATGTCCGGTCGACTAATGTTGCTGGTATGTTGCTCTCCTTAATGGAGGAACTTTCCTTTGTGTGCCTCAATTCCGGTGAACCTACTTACTTCCACGAACCCACGGGTTCATTTACCTGTATTGATCTCTCCTTGGTGTCCCTCGATGCCTTACTCGATTTTTCGTGGAAGGTGTTGGAGGACTCTTATGGCAGTGATCATTACCCAGTCTGTCTTGACCCGGTAGGACTCAAGAGGCGGGTAATCTGCAGTCCGGTCGGACCGCAGCCGGGTGTCTCGTTTCGACCGAGGTGGTGCCTTGCGCGGGCTGACTGGCCATCCTTCAGAGCTCGTTCCGTCATTGCCCGTTCGGTGTTGAGCTTTGGCTCTATGGATGAGAGCTTGGAGTTCTTCGAGCGGGTATTGATGGGCGTCGCGGAGGACTGTATTCCTCGATCTTCCGGTAACCCGCGGACGCGTAGCGTCCCGTGGTGGACTCCAGCATGTCACCGGGCGGTGTGCGAGAGGAAGAGGGCGACGCGCCGCTTCCACCGCACCCGGCGCGCGGACCACTTGATTGAGATGCGGCGGGCGAAGGCTTTCGCCCGCCGGACTCTCAAGTTGGCCCGTCGGGCCTCTTGGTGTGCTTTTGTGTCCGGCATTTCCTCGTCTACCCCTTCTGCTGCTGTGTGGCGGAAGGTACGTAGTATCGAGGGGAAGCCGGTCCCTGCTAGTCGCCCTGTCCTTCGGGACGGGGACGGCTTCCTTTCGGATCCTGCTGCTGTGGCCGATCGGCTGGCTGGGGCTTTTGCTGCGGTTTCCCGTTCGCCTTCAGCTGCGGATCGTCCTTTGTCGAATGTTACGTTCCCGCCGCCTGGGAACGAGCCCTATAACCGTCTCTTTATGATGCGGGAACTTCGGGCTGCCTTGGCAACCCGTCGTTCTTCCGCCCCTGGCCATGATGACATTCCGTATGACTTTCTTTGGAATCTGCACCCGATGGCCCTACACTTCTTGCTGGATCTTTTCAACCGGGTGTGGGTTGAGGGGTCGTTCCCTTCCAGTTGGAGGGAGGCGATTGTGGTCCCGATACCTAAGCCTGGGAAGTATCCGGCGTAGGTGGCGGGCTATCGGCCTATTGCCTTGACGAGCTGTTTATGCAAGCTCCTTGAAAATATGGTGGCCGTCCGACTTTCCTTTACACTGGAGTCGCTTGGGTTATACCCCCCGACCCAGTATGGCTTTCGTCGATTTCGGGGTACTCTGGACCCCCTTCTCCTCCTTGGTCATGATTTACGGGAGGCCTTTTCCCGCCGGAATCTTGTTCTGGCCGTCTTTTTCGATGTCCAAAAGGCCTATAACACGACCCGTCGGGGAGTTGTCATGGACCGTTTGAAGTCTCTTGGTTTTGTGGGCTTTTTGCCCACATTTCTTCGTAACTTCCTCTGCCGTCGCACTTTCCGCGTCCGTAATGGGGCGGCCCTATCTGACCTGTATGTTCAGGAGGAGGGGGTGCCCCAGGGGTGTGTCTTGAGCGTCTCCTGCTTCAATCTGGTCATGTCTGCGCTACCGGGAGCCCTTCCGCCCTCGGTGCGATGTTCCATCTATGCCGACGATCTGGCTGTCTATGCCGCGGGGACGAGTCCCCCCTCGTGGAGAGGCAAGTCCAACTCGCGGTCAATCGGGTTGAACGCTGGGCGTCGTCGGTGGGCCTTACGCTGTCTTCCCCGAAGACTTCGTGTGTGGCCTTCCTTCCGTCGAGGAGACGGGGATCCGGCGCCGTCCCGACCTTTAATCTTACACTCGGGGGTCAGCCTCTGGCCCTCGTTCAGTCAGTGCGTTTCCTGGGTATGGTTTTCGACAGCCGTTTGAGCTGGGTTCCCCACCTTCGCCGGCTGCGCGAGTCTGAAGACGTACCCTGGATTTGCTGGGACATCTGTCGCATACTACATGGGGCGCGGATAGGCGGACACTCCTCCGTTTGTACGTGTCCCTGGTACAGTCAAATTAGATATGGGAGTGTGGTGTATGGCTCCGCCTCCCGTACGGCCCTTCGGATACTGGATCCGGTCCTCTCTAGAGGACTGCGCATGTCATCTGGCGCCTTCCGCTCCTCTCCGGTTGATAGTCTGCAGGTTGAGTGCGACATCCCTCCCTTGGGGATCGGAGGTCGTTCCTCATTGCTAAGCACTATCTCCGGATCCTCCGTCTTCCCAACTCTCCTCTGTTCCAGGTGGTGGAGAGGGCGTTCTGCCGGGATGGGGGTTGGTATTTCACCGACACGGTGACCTCCCTCCTCGATGGTATGGGCACTCCTCCTCCATCCGTTATACCGGTCTCTTTCAAGGGTGTTGCACCTTGGGAGAGCACCCCTGTTGCGTGCTGTAGGGCGTTGCGCCCCGTTCGCAGGGCCGATTCTGACTCTGCCTTGCTTCGGTCTCTGTTCCTTCAGCATGCGGCGTGTCACTCTGCATGTGTTGCGGTCTTCACGGATGGCTCGAGGTCGTCGGGGGGCGTTGGGGCCGCGGCTGTTCCCCAGTCGTCTGCCCTTGCTCCCCGATGTACCCGTCTCCCTGATGAGGCTTCCGTTTTCACGGCGGAGCTCTATGCCATTCTGAGCGCTCTGGAGGTGGTGCGGGAGCATCCGGATGGGTCGTTTGTCATCTATTCGGATTCCCGCAGTGCCCTGGATGGCCTGGAGTGTTTTGACCCTGTCCACCACTGGTCCGACGAATCCAGCTACTGTGCCATACCTTGTCGCTTTCGGTGGCAAGGAGGTGGTATTTTGCTGGGTCCCAGCACATGTTAACGTGGCTGGAAATGAGGCTGCCGATCGAGCTGCCCGTTCCGCGTGCCGACTGCAGGTTTCACCCGTGTCCCTCCCCTTTTCCGATTATATCCCTGGCTTCCGTAGGTTTTTGCGCTCCCGGTGGCAGAGTCGCTGGGATGGCGCTACAGATAACAAACTTTGCAAGATTAAACCCAAATTGGGATGTTGGGCCTCTTCCTTCCATCGGTCGCGCCATAAGGAGGTGGCTCTGGCCCGCCTCCGTATTGGCCACACCCACCTGACCCATGGCTATTTGATGGCCGGGGATCGGGTGCCCCGATGTCCCAATTGTAACGTTTTCCTTACAGTTGCCCACCTCCTGGTGGAGTGTCCGCTTTACTCTGCGCTGCGCGCAGAGTATTTTCCCTTTTTGGAGAGCGTCGGGCCTTGTGATAGGCTTGGCGCTATTCTTATCTGAAGGTCCCTACTTTTCGATAACCGGGTTGTTCTCCTTCCTCTTTCGCTCCCGACTTCTTTACCGGCTGTGACTCCGCTATGATCTTTCTGCTCCCCCCCCCCTCCTCCTCCTCCTCCCCCGTCTATTGTTCATTTCCATTAGCTGTTCCATATCTTCGTCCTGTGTTCGCTCTGCTATCCACCTTTCTTTTGGTGGCCATGAGCGGTCATACTTTGAAACAAAAAAAAAAAATATATATATATATATATATATATATATTTGTGTGAAATGTAAATAATTTTTACCTGTATGCGAGCAGTGAAGTTCCTTGACAGCCAATGTTTTCACTTCAATTTTGTTTTCAGTCATATTGGGCTTGAATACCTAAAAATCCTCTATCTAAGCAGCTGCAACAATCCACTTTTAAATGAAACATTTTTTTTAAGAAGTATTTTTAACTTATTTTTTTCAGCTATTGCTCTATCGAGAGTCAAAGTAGCAAGATTTTTTCTGTTCATGTTTATATTCATTGCAGATAGAAATGTGAGGGGACGTGTGTATATATATATATATATATATACAGGGTGGGCCGTAAGTTTCCATACATAAGAAAATTTAGACGTTTGTTTTTATGTTTCAGATACCCTAAGAATATGCGTTTGTAAGATCTTGTTTACTGATGAAGCAAATTTTTACGTCAATGGAGAGGTTAATCGGCAAAACATACGTTATTGGAGTAATGCTAACCCTAACTGGCTGAGTCCGACGAAGATGCAAGGTGCCGGTAAAGTGATGGTGTAGGCCGGGATATGGGGTGACAGAATTATTGGACCAATTTTTGTCAGTGGAAATCTTAATGCCGAAAGGTATCTTAACATGTTGCAAGAAGAGATTTTCCCATCCCTGCTAAACGAGGAAGGTAACTTCCCAGTTTACTTCCAGCAAGATGGAGCTCCACCTCATTATGGTCTTCACGTGCGTCGGTATTTGGATCAGCAGTTTCCGGATGCTTGGATTGGTCGGCGTGGTCCTGTGGAGTGGCCTCCAGATCCCCATCTCACCCCCCTTGATTTCTATCTTTGGGGGCACTTGAAGGCCATGGTGTATCAGGAAAAGATACGAGACATAAATCATCTAAAGGAACGTATCACCAACGCCATTACAAGCATAACGTCAACTGTGCTAATGCGTGTTCATCAACAGTGGGGAACACGTATTGAAATGTGTTTTCAAACAATGGCAACCATGTAGAGCATATTATATAAATAAAAATGGTTGTCCATAAAAAAATGTTTATTTTTCCTATGTATGGAAACTTACGGCCCACCCTGTATATATATATATATATATATATATATGGAAAACTGATGTGTGGGTAGTTGGGAGGTAACGAAAATGGTTCACTGAGTAGGTAGGTAGTTAATCTAACAATTATTAAATTCCTTTTATGTCAATAACTGGGTGGATGAAACCAATTGGTTGCTCACCAGAGTTATTCTCCACACTAGTATTTATATACTGTGTGACAAGAGCGTGCTCGGTAATAGATATATATTACCAATCAACCAACCGAAAAAAAACCAAGAGGACGCTGGTGGAAAAAAAAGCCCCGCGAAAAGGTGGACAAGAGAGAACGAAAACGAGGAACGGGGCGAAAGGACGGAACGAGAGAAGGGAGAAGAACAAACAACGGAAAAAAATCCCCACCAGCAAGTACGCTCTCAACAATTAAACAAAAGGGGAAAAGGGACTCTCTAATAACACTCAGTAAGTGACTAATTGTATTTTTAACCCAGTTAGAAGTAAACGCCGTAAATTAAGCTGGGTCAGACAAATTAGGCTTACATTGTGGTCTAAGACCTAGCATCAACTCATAGCTTAACAAAGGTGAAGGTAGATTGCCCTAACCTAATTTGGTGAGGAATCCCACTGTGGACCTCAATTTATCTGCCCGCTCTGGACCATTTCCGGAATCTCTAGGCTGACCCCTACAAGGCTAGACTTAATCTACTCTATAGTTAGACTGGAGATATTAGGGGTGGGTTAATTGTGGACCAATTCATACAGAGCATTTTTCACATATATATGTATATAGTCTAAAGTCACTAAAGGGAAAATCACTAAAAGAAAGCTGAATGGCAACACGAAGGCATAACAGAGCAACGCGGGCTGTTCGTTGGGTTTTGGCTAGACGAGAGCATGGTTATTCATATCTGACCAAATCGTTGGTGCTAAGTTTAATTTGATGTTTCTAAGGTGACAAATGGGGTAGAAAGTGTCGGTAAATAATAATAGTTAGGGGTAATGTCTATAGCTTCTAAATTAGTAATAGTTAGAGAGTTTAGGTAGACTGCTTTGTGGGACGCAGGAAATCTATGGTAGGCCCTAAAGAATATCTAATTCAACGCACCGGTGTCTTTGTTTGTTGTTTAGAAACCTAGTAACCTAGCGGGGTCATGGACCCCAAGTTATTACATTTGGTGACGAGGATGGGATTCAGTTAGGCTCATGGGATTAAATTTGGTTCATGGGATTTAATTTGGCTCGTTGGATTTAATTTGGCTTATTGGGTTCAAGTGGTTGTTTGGAAAATTGGATGCAGTGGCGGACTGGCTCATAAAATTTTGTCTGCCAAAGAGGTCAGGGGGCCCATAACCCCATTACATAATTCAATTCCAGTCCTATCCTAATAGGCCTATTTATGAGTTAAGTTTGTTTAAATAAAAAGTTAATATTTTTTTATAAATTTATTTTACCAATAAGTACAAATATTTTACAAGTACTGCCTGCATATACATATATACATACATACATACATGCTATAGTAAGAGTAGTTTTTTAAGTTCATTAGTCGAGTTTGCAAATCGGTCTATTATAGTTTCCATGTCTAACTCATCCAACATGACCTTTTCTATAGACATCAACATGTATGCTTCCAGATTCTCCTCCGACAAAGAATTTCGTAATCTTGTTTTTATTATTTTAAGCTTAGAAAATGCCCGTTCACACTGAACTTGAGTCACAGACAGTGTAGCTTTGTACATTTGGTAAAGATTATCATATGCCTTGTCATTAAGTCTGTTTGATGCAAGAATATACAGAACACATGATGGACAATTGCCACAATATTTAGAGCATGAATTCATTTTACTGCTGCTCTCTGCATTATCATCATTCAGCAAAAGCTTAAATATTTCAAAGTTCGATGCAAAAGACTGCAATTCTAATTTTACTTCACTTCTATTTATCCCTGGAGCAAGCTCAAGAATACTTTCCAATGGTTCTTCTTCAAGACCATTTTTAGTAATATATTCATAATTTGATGGATCGAGGCATGACATATCCTTATATAGTTGTCTGTGGTCAATGAAACGGGATTCCAGTGATTGTACAACATGATCCATTATCAAGTTGAACACATGTACACGATAGTCTGACAAAGAATCAGATGTGTTTTTTTCATCAGCAGCTAGTTCATCTGCCATTCTCTTTGTTTTATGTTTCCTTTTGATTGGTAACTGTTTTTACAAAATCAATTTTCACTGTTTGATTTTCATCATTATTGAATTGTGCAATGTGCTCATTGGATTTGTTGGCAAATTTCAAAGCCTGACCAGGGCCGGCGCTAGGAAGTGCGGGGCCTAATTAGAAAATTGTTAGCGCCTAGCGGGGCCCTCTACCCGTTGTCGTTTCAAAGTTGGAGTGACAAGAAATTTCGCTAGAGCACCTCTTTCTTTTTCATTTTCAGCTGCCTTAGCCTTGGCCAGTGCTCGTTTCTGATTGCCGCTCAAATACTTTCGCCCTTTGTCTCTATCTCTGCTTGTGCTTGCCATGATGACGATGATGTAAGGGCTTTTTCAATTACTTTTCTTTTAAAAAAGCTAAACGGCGACGATAAACTGAAATTACAAAACAAAAAACAAAATCATTCACAATAAAGACTCCCTGGCACTGAAAAATAATAAAGATGTGCATGTATGCATCTAATGATTAAAGCAAAAGATTTCATGATTTTTAAAAACCTGGGAGTAAGAAGAAAAGCGCAGGGGGCAAAATAACAAGCTCTAGTAAATAGAAATGTAAATGCTCTCTATGATAATGAGGCAAAAACTAGTTAATTTAATATGTAGGATCTACTTACCACCACGTTTCTCTGTTACATGCAGGCTTAAGACACTTCAAGTTTGCAGTTTGGACATATAAACAACTTGGACATATTTAACAAACAACACACTTTACATTCCAAGCTTTATGTTATATAATCTCATTAACAGCGCTCTTTCTGTGTTGAGGGTTTGAATATCGTCCACAAATTACCTTTTTTTTAAAAAAGCTAAACGGCGACGATAAACTGAAATTACAAAACAAATAAACAAACGATTAGCAATAAAACATTGAAACATAGATATACGAGGACGGACTGAATAGTTTCACTGCCTTCACAGTAACAAGAAACTTCGTGCACACTGGACACTCATTAATTCATCATAGCGTCCCCCACTCGAGCGCGTGCGCGGGGTCCCCTCGGGGCGCGGGGCCCAATTTGAACAAATCGGTCTAATCGGCTTAAAACCGGCCCTGACTGCCTGACTATATACTTTATCAAATTCTCTTGATCTTTTTTTCAAACCTGTAATGGATTTTTCTACCATATTCCATGCAGTAAACATATTTAAGCCACTTGTCTGTAAGTAGCTTGACAAAGGGGCTGTAATTTGAAAGATATATAAGTATGTGAATGCTGTCAATATTGTTTGAAATTCTAGAAGGCTAGACAGTAAAACATTTGCCTCCTGTTTTGTTTTTGCATCAAAATTGTTAGAGCTTTGAATAATGGATAAACATGTCAGAAGATCCACAAAATTACTGATACATATCTCGTCAAAATTTCCAAATATAGTACAGTAGTTGCTGCATTGGACTTTCCTGACCACCTGGTTTCACCAATTAGCTCTAATCGTTTCATCTTTTCTTTCCCCAGATGATGTCCAACAACTTCAATCCAGATGGCCATTCGCTTTTATGATACCTTCACAAATTTTGCTAAATTCTGGAGTAAATTGAAGAAGGAAACTGCTGGTACACAACATTTCGTGGTTTCAGTAACTACTAAGTTGAGTACATGGGCATAACACCATACATGAACATGCTGATCAGCTACATCAGCAATTTTACTCTGTAAGCCATTATATTGTCCATGGTAGCTTGCAGCGCCATCTGTGATATCTGATAAGCAATTTTTCGGGTCTATTTCAAGACGTTGTAATGTTTCATTTAATAGGTCAAAAAGTCCCTGCCCTGTACCATCATTGCTTGGAACAATTGCAAGTAGTCATTCATGGATAGTACCATTTAGTACATATCGAATAACAATACTAAATTGATGAAATATCCTGGGTTGAATCTACTTGTATGGAATAATACTTGGCCTCAGCAACTTCTTGAGTAGTTTTTTCCTGTATCATATTCTTCATAATTTGGGTCAAAGAAGAGATGGTTGTTTTACTCAAGAATGTGACAAGACTACCACGACCTTTACTTTGTGCCTTTCTTTGTTTTTCCAATCTTTCACATCGTTGTTCAGACTTTTCCTTCACCATGGAAACATGAGAAGCCATAATAGGATCATATTTTGCCATCAACTGCACAGTAGCCAAGAAATTTCCATGATTTTCTGTTTCATCAAAAAGAGAATATGCTGACTCATTTCTGTGTCCACGAAAAGGAAGAGCTTGTTTACCTAACATCTTATTATATCTACAACTCTGGCAACAATATTTCTCTGCTTTAGTACTTCATCTTTTCGCTTCTGCAATGATGCAGCGAAAAAATGAGCTAAACCACCATCATTTACTACACTGATATATTCCTGAGCATGCTTGCTATGTATACCAGTTGATTTATACTCTTGATAAGCACTGGCTAATACGTCTGTAATCATTAAATCCTGGCACAAAAGCAGATGGGTTAGAAGAGGTTGGTGACTCAAATGCCAAGCAAAATGAACAATATAGTGATCTATTCTTCTTATTATATGTTAACCAGTGTCGTGAGACAGTGTCACCCATAATTTTTCGCTTATATAACTTTACATTAAATGGTAGATTATGATCATGTGGTTGAATTGGATGCTCTTTGAAAAAGGATTTAAAATCTGTTCGTGCAGAATATTGAAAGAGCTTATCCTGTCTAAATGTTGGTTGATTCTCATCATTATTTAAATCAGCTACTAGATCTTTTTGATTATGTACATGTACAGGCCCAGGTTCAGTTACTGTTATTCCACCAGCTAATTCAGAATCATAAAAATCAGCATCTACAGTCTCAAAAACGTTAGGCATACCTTATGTCCTAGATCTACAGTATCAGCATGAACAGTTGTAGTTGAATTTCTCTGTAAGTCGCTTTCCTCTTTCTGACATGTAGATATAGGTGTTGATATCATAAATGCTGTTATAGGCCTGCACTTTTTTGCTGAATCATTTCTTTCTGCTTCTCGTTTATCTTTCCGTTTCTGTGCTCCAGATTTCCGTTTCATGTGTTCCATTTCCTTACCTGAAATATAAAAAAAAATAAATAAAATTAATAAAGTAATCTGATTTACTAATTGCATTTAATATAATCAAGATCAACAAATTTCAAAACAAATAACACTGCTTGAATTATACTATAATGAATGAATATATGTATTCTGTAACTGTATTGTAATGTAATTGTAATGTAATGTATTGTAATCTTTTCTCAATACTATTACATGTATTTTCTTATTTATTTTTATAGCTATCTTTACATATAGCAGCTTTATATAAAATATATACATAACTCTATATATCTTTTATATATGGACATAGAAATGGGTAAAATATAATTATACATATATAACAGCAATAACGAAAATAAGAGACTGACTTTGATAAATTGGAATTGATTTTAATGAAGCATGTAGGCAACTATTAAATAAACTAATGAAGTTAAAAATGTCGCAGTGACAGGCAGGTTGGCAAAACTGTATTTTAGGTACATAACTTTATTAATTTTTGCTACTTTCTAAAAGTTTAAAACCTGCAATAATTTTAACAAATTAAAGAAGTTATTAATACATTTCCCTTTTTATATACTATCAATAAATACAAAATTAAAAAAAAAAAATAATACAATATTAATAAATACAAAATAGAAAAATACGAACAAATAATTACAAAAATCTAAATAAATTATGTCTATTTCATGTAATAGAAATACTGTCAACACCCTCATTTAAGATTCTAGGATATATCTCATCAGGCCCAACTGACATGTTTATTTAAACTTTATATACGAGTATAATAGATTGGCTGCCAATTTTTTTTACCTCAGGTCTAGGGGGCCAACTTCCCTTTTTTCTAGTGGGGCCCATCTGCCACATGGCAGACTGACAGCCTAGCCAGTCCGCCACTGATTGGATGTAGCCTAGCCAGTCCGCCACTGATTGGATGTAGCCTAGTGGGTCGTCCGATTTGGTTGGTTTGTGGGGGTAAGCTACCGTACTATAGCTTAGGTACCGCCGGCCTAACTCTAAAACTAATTCCTACTCAGCCCTAACTCTAAAACTAATTCCTACTCAGCCCTAACTCTAATACAATTTACTATTCAGCCCTGACTGGGGAGTAACTAGATCAAATTTAAACCAAATCTAACCTACTTCACGTTATTTGGCCTAAATCGGTTTTGTTCTAGCATGTCGGTGATTGGCCATATAAGCCCCTACGAAGACTCTGGGGAGGACTTCGAAGCTTATGCTACTAGGGTGAGGTTTTTCGAGGCAAATTCCATTCTGGATGCTAAGAAAGTACTTACTTTTTTAACTATAATAAGCCCTAAAACGTTTGGCTTAGTTATGGACCTAGTTGCTCCTAAAGCACCGGAAACTTGCACCTATAGTGAATTGATACAGGCCCTAACCGATCACTACAAACCCCGAGTAGTTCTCATCTATGAGCGTTTCAAATTTTATTCGAGGCATCAGACGGTAAATGAAAGCATTGCAGAGTTTGTTGCAAGAATAAAAGCCCATAGCCGTATATGTAAATTTGGGGACAAACTAGACGAAGTGCTAAGAGATAGTTTTGTAATGGGTCTCAAAGAGGAGTCTACCCAGAGAGCCCTATTAGCTATACAGGACCTAACTTTTAGTCAGGCTGTAGAAATAGCTGCGGCTAGAGAAGCAGCTGCTAAAGATGTTAGATCTTTTGACAGTCGCAGTAGTAAAGCCCAACACAAATAGCTTTAAATCTTCTAGGCCTGGCAGACTTAATGAACCTACTAGACAGACAAATAAAAGGTATGCGGAAAATACGACTAAACCTACTAATTCAAACGCTAAACAGGAGGAAAAGCCATCCAAGCTATGTGCTGGGTGTGGAAAACACCATTGGAAGAAGGACTGCCCCTTTAAAGAAGCAGTTTGCCGAAACTGTAGTAAAATAGGCTACATAGCTAAAGTTTGTTTTTCGAAGAAAACGAGGGAAAATTCTAATTATAACATTTCTAGTGTAAATCCTCAAAAGGGAAATACTTCGAACATTGGAGTGGAGTACCTATTTTATGAGCAGCAAAGTGGTGACAATACAGGCCCATATATTGTAGAGGTAGGCCTAAATGGAGTTACAGTTCCTCTAGAACTAGATACAGGTGCTGCCCGAACTGTTATGTCGAAAACAGTTTTTGACAAAACTTTCAAAAATGTACCTAAACTACATGCATCTAAAACAATACTAAAAAAATACGGGGACATACAAATACCTATTTGTGGAGAAGCATCCATCACAGTTACACTCAACAAGAAAACTTTGTCTCATCCCTTAACTCTTTTAGTGGTGGATGAGCAAGGCCTACTCTACTAGGCCGTGATTGGTTTGATGCTTTGAAAATGCCTATTGACAAAATTTTGCCAAAGGGTCAGGCAGCTGTGCATATACTCTCATATCCGTCTGACATACTCATTGTTAAGGGAGTTTTCTTCTGTTTTTGGGCCTGAAGTAGGCAACCTAAAAGGCCATCAGGTCTGTATAGAAGTAGATCCTAATGTAACTCCGAAATTTTGTAAGGCTCGTTCAATTGCGCATGCACTGCGGGAGAAGGTAGATTTAGAAATTGACAGGATGTTGAAAGATAAAATTATCGAACCAGTCACACACACTAAGTGGGCTGCCCCAGTAGTTCCTGTACTAAAACCTGACAAGTCCGTGCGGTTATGTGGGGATTACCGTTTAACAGCAAATAGAGCAGTCCTTCTAGATTGCTACCCTATACCCAAGCCTGATGAATTATTTAGCTCTCTTGCTGGGGGTAAATATTTCACAAAACTAGATATGTCCCAAGCCTATGCTCAACTAAGTTTAGATGAAAATTCTAAAGAACTAACTATCATAAATACGCACCGAGGCCTATATAAGTACAATAGGCTATGCTATGGAATAGCATCGGCTCCGGGTATTTTTCAGAGGACAATGGACCAAGTTCTAGGTCACATTCCGGGGGTACTTTGTTTTCTGGATGATGTCTTTATTTCAGGTTCGTCTAAAAAAGAACACCTAATAGATTAACTACAGTTCTAAAAAGACTCCAGGATACCGGACTTAAGCTAAAGAAAGACAAGTGTTCGTGGGTCACTAACGAGGTTTCATATTTAGGGTTCCGCATATATGCCTCAGGCATTCATCCAACGGTGGATAAACTAGAAGCAATGAAAAATGCACCACCTCAACAAAACATCACACAGTTACAAGCTTATTTAGGTCTCCTAAACTTTTATAGGAAATTTTTGCCTAATGCATCGACTTTCCTTGAACCCCTAAATAAGCTATTACGATCTGGGGAACAGTGGAGATGGGAGAAAACCCAAAAGGAAGCATTTTAGGCTTCCAAGGACGTACTACTAAAGTCCACTCTCCTAGTGCATTATGATCCTAAACTTCCTCTCGTAGTTTCAGCAGATAGCAGTTTTTATGGAATTGGGCAGTGGTGGGCACGCGCAATGATTTTTGTAGCGCCGCAGCCGCAACCGCAACTCTGCTGAAATAGTTGCGCCGCACGCGCAACCGCAACCCTTTTCAAAAAGTTGCGCCGCAAGCGCAACCGCAACGCGCAACTTTTGAAAAATAAATAAAATAATATTAAAATAAAAAGCCTTTTTACAAGTTAAACAAAATATATCTGATACAGAAAAAGATAATATCAATATTTTATTACAATATATAATAAATGCAAAAAATCACTACATAAGAGCCAGGTTCCCCTTCATGAACACCAGCATCTCAAAGTGTGGATCGGAGAGTCCAGCCCGTTTTGGCTTCAGAACATCCTTCCCCAAAGAGAACAGACGTTCTACAGCCGCACTTGAGGGAATGGGTGTGTTATACTGCACAAAGAGGTCTGTCAGTTCCTTGCAAGTGAACACGTTCCTCGCGATATTTTTCTCCGGCCTCTGGTCCACGAAACTGTTCACCAGCATTGTGCTCTCCTTCTTCTGTTTGCTGATTACTCCTGTGTCGTACAGCTGCTCGAGGAAGTCCCCTTTGTCTGCCGCTTCCGCATCACTGCTGCTGCTGCTGAACTCTTCATCCTTCCTGGCCCTGTCCACCAACGACACAACTTTGCTGGTGACCGTCCTCCTCAACTCCTCCGGGTCTCTTCCTGGCACCAGCTCTGGCCATCTTGACAGCTTAAACTGCGGGTTGAAGGCAGTAGCTAAGAGGCAGTCCATGTCTGTAAAGACATGGCCAAACCTGCCCATCAACCTCTCAGTCAAGGCCTCTGTCAGAGGGAGGCAGACGGCCAACTCTTCGTTGTGCTTGTGCCTGTTGAGACTGGAGAGGCAGAGGACCAAGGTGGGCACCAAGACGCCCATGTAGGCTCTCCCCTCCGCCTGCAGGACGTCTAGGCTCTTGGCCACCGGCTCCATGACCTGCCGATAGGCCTTGAAGAACTCCTGGTCACCTGGAAAAATAACTTTATATGAGTTCTGTAAGTAAAAGTTGTTAACATGGAAAGTTATACAATTTGTAATTTAATTTTTTCAACTAACTTGACTAATGGCGTTTCTTGACTTCTTTTGTCCCGTCCATACAGCAGTCCAAAAACTTCTGAAGGCAGTAGCCGTGCTTACTCTCCATATGCTTCCGGAGGCTGTATCTTGACTTCTTGTTGGCTGAGAAGACCTTCTTATTGGGCCTGCAGCGGACACACTCGTACAGGAAGTTGTCCGTGTGGCCCTGTGCCTGTGCCTGACCCTTGAACTCAAAAAAGTCGGCCAAGTAAGGCCAGGGGTTAACGGTAGGGGCCCCCGATCCTGAAGCGGAAACCTCACTGACACTTGCTTCAGTCTCAGGGGAACGGCTGTCAACATTCTCAGTCACTTCAACTTCTCTGTCCATGTCCTGGTCGGCAGAATCAGTGCTGTCGGCCACAGACACCACAAAACGATCTATAATACTAGTACTAGTACTAAAAAGTAAAAAGAAACGACAACAGAAAGTCAGACAGTGATACTGGCGCATTGAGAATGTGACTGAATGTAAACAATTGAAGTGCAGTGTTGCCAGATAAAAATATTTAAGTTACATTCGCTTGGGTTATTTTTACAGAGAAGTAATATTAAATGTTGCGCGTTGCGCGCTAATCTTGAAACTGCATATATAAGTTGCGCCGCAAACAATTCCGCAACTCTCTGTAAAAATATGCGGCGCAAGCGCAAGCGCAACCAAAAATGTTGCGCCGCAAGTTGCGCCGCAAGTTGCGCCGCAACTGCCCACCTTTGGAATTGGGGCAGTGTTATCTCACCACATTGATGGTGTAGATAGGCCTATCTGTTTTGCTTCTAGAACACTAACTGAGACTGAAAGGCGATATGCACAACTTGAACGTGAAGCCTTAGCCTTAGTATTTGCAGTAAAAAAATTTCATTTTTATCTATGGGGATCATGAATTTAAACTATTTACTGACCATAAGCCTCTTTTAGGTTTATTTTCACCTAATAAAAATATTACAGTTATGGCCTCAGGTAGGATTCAACGATGGGCACTGATTCTACAAGCCTATAAATTTGACTTAGTACATCGGTCAGGCAAACTTCTAGGTACGGCTGATGCGCTAAGTAGGTTGCCTTTAGAAAATCAATGAATGTGTACATATAGCTACAGAACGGGTTCACTTGGTGGAGTTTTTGGATCCACTCCAGTATCTGCGGTACAAATAGAGCAGTGGACAAATCAGACCCTATTCTGTCTAGGTGTCATCCATTACTGCTCAGTTGGTCGGCCCTACTAAGGTTGAGAGTGAATTACAGCCTTTTATCAACGTCAGTCTGGACTCTCGATCCAAATGGCTGTCTCTTATGGGGCCACAGAGTGATAATTCCGAATAAAGGCAGGTCGAATTTAGTGAAGGAACTTCACGCTGAACACATGGGTGCAACAAAAATGAAAGAGCTGGCGAGAGCTTATTTCTGGTGGCCCGGTTTAGATGGAGAACTCGAATCATTGGTTCGTTCCTGTCAAAGCTGCCTAGAGAACAGAGATCTCCCAAGGAAAAGTCCACTTCATCCTTGGGAATGGCCTACTATACCTTGGCATATGATCCATGTTGACTATGCAGGTCCTATAAATAATACCTATTTCCTAGTCATTGTGGACGCCTACTCTAAATGGGTGGAAAATTTTCCAACCACTTCCACGACTTCGAGTGTTACTATTCGCTTACTCCGTTCGTGTTTCGCTCGATGGGGTTTACCCGTAGTCCTGGTTTTCGACAATGGTACTTGTTTTACCAGTGAGGAATTTCGTTCTTTTGTCCACCTAAATGGCATTACTTTAAACTCAAACAAAGCCTCATTTAACAGGCTTAACTCATTTCAGGTCCTACACAAATAGGCTAATTTAAACCTAAGCATATTTAGTAGGCCAAGAACATAATCATATTTAGTAGTCCCACTGTACCTTAACTAATAGGCCCAATATAGTCGTACACTAAAGGCCTACTTTAAACACTACAATTTGCAATTTAAATATACAAGAAGCCTACTTCACAAAGTAGGCCCTACTCTTTACACTCAAGGCCTATCCTAATTAAAACCACTTTGTAAATTTTTAATTCAACCTGTGGTGTAGGTTATAAAATTTATTTCAGCAATTTAACTTACTCATAACAAACAACAAAACATCTTTATTGCGGATCATTCACAATCCATAGCCACTTAACCTAACATACAAGTACAATCTTACGTATTTATACACTGAAGTTAATAAAAAATAGGGTCAACGTAGCCACTTAACCTAGCATACTGGCATACTGTTTGATTAATTATCTGGCAATTTTATGTGTATTGTTATTACACAAGACTTCATTAACTGTGAAAGATCATTTGTATTCGTAGGAGAAAATAATTGTAGCTTAATGAAGAAATCTGAGAAATTGTGAAAATAAAAGAGTTTAATAAAAATGCTAATGAATTATGGGTGTTAGAAAATCTATAAGAGGAAGAGCCATTGTTGTCCCAAGGCGATATGATGACTAGCTGATTGATGCAGCATTGCTTGTATACATCAGTGGTGGGCACCGTTAACCAAAAAGTTAACTTCGATAACGATAAACCGTTAACCCCAATTTTTAACTCCGATAACGATAATCCGATAATTTTACTACAAAGTTAACGGAAGTTAACGATAATCCGTTAACGATAACTATTTCTTTACTAACATTTAAAAAAATCAAGGAAAAAAGCTTTAAAACCCATAGAAAATGTTTATTTATGCAAAATCCAACAATAAATAGGTATTTAACTGTATTTTTATCAAGTTTTGCAACTTTTTTGCTTAATAACTTTTTTTTATTTTTAATAAAAAATGTACTGATTACATGTTTTGAAACCCTTGTAACCACTAACCATTAACTAAATTTTAATTTACCAGAGAATTATTATGGCGGGAACTGAAAGGTAAAATTAAATTTTAGGTACATTTATTAAAGACTATGACACAATGTGCTGGTTGCCCTTCAGAAAGACCAACTTCTCAAAGTTAGGCCCAACTGCCAGTCTTGACCTCTTGGGCCTCAGGATGTCCTTGCCGAGAGAGAAGAGCCGTTCCACTGCGGCAGAGGACGGAATTGGCAGACTGAAGTTATGGCGGTTTGAATTCATTCGCGGAGCGGTGATCTTCCGTGAATGACTCCTCGCAGTTAACGTGTAACGGACTTTAACGGACTAAATATCGAGTTATCGGAAGTTAACTGGTCCGATAACGATAAATGGAAATTAACTTCCGTTAATAGTCCGTTAAAAAAAGTTAACTTCGTTAATTAACTGTTATCGGATTAACGCTTTAGTGCCCAACACTGGTATACATTAAGTTAAGGTGTGTGTATATATCCATCTCATAATTGTAAGGTTAGTGAAAATTTCACTTAATTTAGAGCCAGTATTTTTGGGCTGTTGTGGCATCATTGTTTGGGCACTCTTGTGGCATCATTTTTTGGGGGGGCACTGCGCGTCTTTTCTATATCATGCCAGAATTTTATCTAAAACCTATTTCTTGGTAACATTAGTTTATTGATATTATCATTTATTAGACTTTATAAACATATATGCATAACTCATAACGTAGGGCAATTTTTTATTGACCTAAAAACAAAAACAAAATTGACTTTATTTTCCTCCAAAATTGACTTTATTAACCTAATAAATATGTACCATTAAATTGTCTAATTTGACTTATTGTAAAGCAATTTTCGTGATTACAAACTATTAGTTGTGTAATTTTAGTGATAAATTGTATAATCTATTTATAGATTGATACATAAAACTAATATACAACACTCCACATGCAGTCAGTTAACATCTTTGCTCAGCCAAATTGGTTAACCTAATACAAAACTCAAAAATAAAACCCTACAACAAAATATACATTTACACACACACACACACACACACACACACATACATACAGTGTATAAATATATACATACAACTCCAAGCATTCCTTCAAAACCCCAAACCTTCCAGACCTACCTGTAGGACATACAACATTTACTCAATCATAACTATGGGTATTGACTTCACTGGAGCGGTGAATCCAAGTTTTGAAGACGAACTGGATTCAGAGGAATGCAATATATATATATATACGTATATATATATATATATATATATATAATATATATAATATATATATATATATATATATATATATCTATATATATATATAATATATATATTATATACTGTACCCTTTACACGTGCCACAAACACATACAACCTCTCTGAACATAACCATGGATCGGAGAGTAAAGGCTTTTATTGCTGCGCTCTGGTTCTGTGCACATAATTTTGTACCAAAAATTATATGGTTAGACAGTGGCACATGTAAGTAAACTACTCAAAAGGGTCTTATGGCCTACTTTGGCCATAGCCCAAACTACTCTAAAGGGTCTTATGGCTTACTTTGGCCATAGCCCAAACTACTCTAAAGGGTCTTATGGCTTACTTTGGCCATAGCCCAAACTACTCTAAATGGTCTTATGGCTTACTTTGACCATAGCCCAAACTACTCTACTCTAAAGGGACTTATGGCCTACCTGGGACATAGCCCAAACTATTCAACAAGGGGCTTATGGCCTACCTTGACCATAGCCCAAACTATTCAACAAGGGTCTTATGGCCTACCTTGGCCGTGGGCCAAACAACAAGGGTCTTATGGTCTACCTTGGACGTGGTTCAAACAACAAGGGGCTTACGGCTTACTTTGGCTATAGGGCAAACTATTACAAGGGTCTTATGGCCTCCCTTGGCCAGAGACCAAACTATTACAAGGGTCTTATGGCCTCCCTTGGCCAGAGACCAAACTATTACAAGGGTCTTATGGCCTCCCTTTGCCATGGGCCAAACTACCAAGAGTCTTATGGCCTACCTTGGCCATAGGCCAAACAACAAGGGTCTTATGGCCTACCATGTTGTAGGCGTGCATAGTTTTTCCATATCAATCATTTCATGTTGGGTCCCACTTTCCCGCTTATTGCGTCTTTTCAACACATTCCAAGTGCTCTCGATTTGCTGTGTATGAGCACCAGTAATGGGATCGACAAAGTTTTCACTACGATTTACTTTAAAATGCACATAATGGTAGCCTTCAAGTGATTCTATGTTATCATATGTTTTCACATGTCGCTTATGATGGTAGTTCCTGGAAGAATGTTTGCCGTAATGCAAGATTGTAGTGTCTGTCTCTCTGCGGCACGGCGCAGAGAAACACGTCCCGAGTCTCCCGGCAAAATCCTTCAAACACCCACTGTTCCGGGAGCATTCGTCCTCGGTTATACTTCCTTTTCACACACAATGTTTAATCTATTTCAACTGTACAGTTTGGAACTCCAATTTTCATTGGATGTTTTAGAATTGTTTCGGCACAAACCTGGTACGCGTAAGAAAGTTAGGTTAGGTTAGGATAGCAAATATTACTTACTTATTTATGTTTACTTATGTAGATTCTTGACGCAGATCATTAGACCATTAGATCTCTGTATCCAGATCACTGTCAGATTCCTCCTCTCGTCTTGACAGGGTGGTGGCAGCGTCTTCCACTGTTCCGAATGAAGCTGTTAGAAAATCTAGAAAAGGAAGAGCCATTGTTGTCCTAAGGCGATACGATGACTAAGCTGATTGATGCAGCATTGATTGTATATACTAAGTTAAGGTGTATATATATCCATCTCATAATTGTAAGGTTAGTGACAAATTCACTTAATTTAGAGCTAGCATTTTTGGGTTCTTGTGGCATCATTGTTTGGGCACTCTTGTGGCATCATTTTTGTTTGGGCACTGGCGCGTCCTTTCTACTCGTTTGTTGAATGCGGCTTTTACAGGGCATGGTCTTATAGAGAGCTCTCTTGCAATTCAATTTGGTTGTTTAGATACAAGTGTTATTTATTTATTTATTGGGTTCAAAATCCAAGCTGAGCCGTGAACGGCCAAGTTCTAAAGGGCCAGTTCAACCTACAGCTGGGATTTTGAACCCAATAAATAAATAAATAACATGGTCCTTCAGAACCGGATTCTAGCCCAAGACTGAGTCAGTGACTATTTTTCGGCAAAGTTCTGATTGTGCAAATTGTAGCTCAAGTTAGGCCTAGACAGGTTGAGCATTATTGAGTTAAGGTCCCAGGGTAGAAAGTTGGTCGCCCAATTGCGAAACTTGGCCGTCGTCGTTGTTTTTGGCCTACATTTTACCGGTTTGGTTAATTTTGGTTTATTGAATTAAGGTCCCAGGGTAGAAAGTTTGGTCGCCACTGCGAAACTTGGCCACTGTTGTCGTTGTTTTTGGCCTACATTTTTACCGGTTGGTTAATTTTGGTTTATTATTCGTAGGCGAAGGTTGCAGACTTCGGTGCGCCAGTTACTTGGGTGGAAAATTTGGTATTCCATACTGGTGGTTGGTTAGTACCCCACCCAGCAATTCAGTTTATTTGAAAAAGGCAAAATTTGCGTTTGATCAGTTTGGTTAAGTATTTCTGCCAATTCAGCTCATTTGGCATTGAGCCCAATTGTTGTTTGCATTGAAGATGAGTGCATCTGAATTGAACAAGTTTAAAAAAAGGAGAAGCGGCTATAAAGGTCTAATTACAAAGGTCATTGCCACTATAAATTCTGTTATAGAGCAAGATGATTTAAGCTTAGTGACTGCGCAGCTTTCCATATTAGAAACTAAAAAGGTTGCTCTAAGTGAAGTAAATGTTAAAATTGAGGCTCTTATAGAAGAGGATGAAATAGAAAATAACATAATTTACTTTGAAGAGATTATTGATGATATAATTAAAGTAGGCCACCGAGCAAAAGAGTTTAGCAGCTCAGTACAGTTAGAGACCAGGTCTAATAATGAAACACAACTCTCAACAAATGATGTTTGTGAAGTTAAGGTTAACAGATCTGCAGTTCAATTACCGAGGCTTGTACTCAAACCATTTTCTGGGAGTATTCAGGAATGGCAAGGATGGGCAGACAGTTTTCAATCAGCAGTTCATTCTAGTCAAGTGTTAAGTGCCGTGGAGAAGTTTAATTATTTGCAGTCCCTCTTGGAAGGGCGTCTAGGAGAATTTGTCTAAAACAATTCGTCTAAAATACAATTTGTCTAAATCAATTTGTCTAAAACAATTTGTCTAAAATAGTTTGTCTAAAATCAATTTGTCTAATAACAATTTGTCTAAAATACAATTTGTCTAAAAATAATTTGTCTAAAATACAATTTGTCTAAACAAACAATTTAATATAATATGGCATACAAATTGTTGCCTGATGTACAATGCTATTTATTACTTGCCACGCCCCATCTTAAAAGGTTACCTCTTGTGCGGAATAGTACATCGAAATAGTTTGTCTAAAATAGTTTGTCTAAAAATAATTTGTCTAAAATACAATTTGACTAATAACTGAAGATAACTAGAAATGCATTTGTCTGCTTGATAAATTTGGAGTGAGGATGAAAAGATTGAAAATGGGTTGATTTTATTTCATAATATACCTAACCTAACCTAACCTAACCTAACCTAACCGGGTTATGGGTTCCGGGATAACTGATTTCGATGTACTATTCCGCACAAGAGGTAACCTTTTAAGATGGGGCGTGGCAAGTAATAAATAGCATTGTACATCAGGCAACAATTTGTATGCCATATTATATTAAATTGTTTGTTTAGACAAATTGTATTTTAGACAAATTATTTTTAGACAAATTGTATTTTAGACAAATTGTTATTAGACAAACTGATTTTAGACAAACTATTTTAGACAAATTGTTTTAGACAAATTGATTTAGACAAATTGTATTTTAGACGAATTGTTTTAGACAAACTCGCCTGATTCGCTTGGAAGGGGAGGCAGCAAAGACAATAGCAGGATTAGCATTAACAGAGGCTAATTATAATGTGGCTTGGGATATATTAAAGAAACGGTTTGGTAAGCCAGAGATCTTAATTAAAAGACACCTCCGTGAACTTTTAGCTATAACTTAATAATCTAAATAGTGTCAAGGAGTTACCGCACTTATATGATGAATTTGAAGTTAGAGCTAGGTCTCTGGACAACTTGGGTGTAGGAATGGAAAGGTATGGTATAATGTTGGTTACTATACTAGAGTCTAAATTGCCTAGCTCAATTTTGCTTGAATTAAGTAGGGGACACTCTACATAACATGTATATATCCCCCTTCAGCAGATGTTAAGTCTTTTAGGCACAGAATTAGCAAGACGAGAGGGAATTGAGTTTGCACAGTGGGATGTTAAACAAGGGGACAAAGGCAGGCACAGCACCAAGGTTTCTACAAAAAGGAATAGCCCAGGTACAGTGTCAGCTCTACATGCATCCTCTGAGAATAAATTAAAGGGAATCAAGGAATGCATATTTTGCGAAGGCAACCACAAGTCATATAAATGTGAGGTGGCTGAGGCTTTACGTTTTGAGGAGAGAAAGGACAGGGTAACTAAGTCCACAGCATGTTTTAAATGTTTTTTGAAAGGTCACAGAGCAAGGTTTTGTAAGTTTAAAATTTTGTGCAAAAAATGTCATGGCAGGCACCAGCCATTATTGTGTGAAAAAACTCCTAGTAGGCCTACCCCAGAAGTAGAGACATCAGTGGCACATGCCACTGCCATGAAAGGGAGTAAAGGGGGATTATTGCAAACAACTGCAGCCTTATTAATTGAGAATGATGGAGAAGCTACTGTAAGAGTGTTGTTTGATAGTGGTAGCCAGTGTAGCTTTATTAAGACCAGAATTTCCAGAAAATTGAAGTTTAAAGAACTTAAGAGGGAAAATTTAAGAATTTCTGGGTTTGGGGGTTCCGTTCAAAACCGAACCAAATTTAAGAAGGTAGAAGTTCTGGTTAAGGGGTTGTTACCGCAAAGTCCCACTATCAAGGTCCAAGCTGTAGAGATTGAGGAACTTTGTGCTCCAGTCACTATTTGTTTAGATATGGCATGTGTCCAAGAATTGCAAGTTAAAGGAATTAATTTGGGCAATAATAAGTTTGAAGGAACAGAAGATATTAGTCTTTTGATTGGAGCTGTCTATTATTGGGACTTCATCACTGGTAATATTGTCCGCACATCTCGAGGCCCGGTAGCTATTGAAAGTAAGTTAGGCTGGATGCTACATGGTAGCTATTGCAATGAAATGGAAGTTAAGGCTCTTTTTGTTAAGATTGAGGAGAACAGCCATGGTTTGGAAGGGCATTTGAAAGCGTTTTGGGAACTTGAATCCATTGGCATAAAGGACAAACAGGCAAGTACAGTGAACAATGATGTTTTAGAGCAATTTGAAAGAGGGATTGGGTTTAGAGATGGTTGCTATGAAGTTGGCCTCCCTTGGAAGGATTCTTGCAAACCCGGTTCAAACCTTCAGCTAGCTAATCGGAGGTTGGAGACTTCATTGTACAGGCTAAGAAAAAATGAGGAGTTGTTAATTGAATACAATGAGGCCATCCTAAGCTATGTAAGGGAGGGCTATGCTGAAAGGGTGCAAGGTGAGCTGGTGAACCAGGAGGCACATTATCTGCCACACCATGCAGTGGTACGGCGAGACAAAACTACCACCAAACTGAGGGTAGTTTTTGATGGCTCAGCCAAGGACAAGGGTGGTGTGTCCTTGAATGACTGTTTGGATGCTGGGCCAAATTTAAATGCAGATTTATTTTCCTTGTTACTGAGATTCAGGTTTGGTAGAATAGCCTTGACTGCAGATGTGAAGCAAGCCTTTTTGCGGATAAAGTTAAAACCAGAGGACAAAGATGCAGTAAGGTATCTGTGGGTGGATACGAAAGACTTGTTGGAAAATGAACCTAAGGTTCAAGCATATAGAATGAAGTCAGTGTTGTTTGGCCTCAGCTCTAGTCCATTTCTGTTGGCAGCTATTATGCAGTACCATTTTAAGAAATATTCTGAAGTCTATCCTAACACTATTGAACACATGAGGAAAAATTTTTATGTTGATGATTTGCTGTGTTCCGTGGATAATACAGAAATGGCTAAACAGCTATTCATGGAGGCTAGAGCTATAATGAGGGAGGCTGGCATGGAGCTTAGAAAATGGCAGACCAATCATTCTCAATTACAAGAGTTTATAAGTCAGTCCTGTGTAGTACCTGATGCAGCAGAAAGTATTGAGGATTCTGGTATTAAGGAGTTGTGTGCAATAGAAGCAAAGGTGCTAGGCATTGTTTGGCAGCAAGGAGATGATTTGTTTACCTTCAATGGGAAATCTTTAGTAGAGCTGGCTGAGAATGAGACAAGGTGGACAAAACGTACAGCTCTTAGTTTGGCTTCAAAGGTCTTTGATCCTCTTGGATTCCTGGCTCCATTTGTGATAAAGTCAAAAATTTGGTTTCAGAGCCTCTGGGAAATTGGACTTGGTTGGGACCAAGAGTTACCTGATCATATGGTGGTAAGGTGGAAATATTGGTTCAAAGAATTGGCTCATCTTGGAGACATTGAAATCCCAAGATGGTACTTTGGAGAGTTGAACAATAGTCCAGACAATTTGGAGCTTCACACAATTTGGAGCTGCCACATCTTTTGTGATGCAAGTGAGGAAGCCTTTGCAACCTGTATTTATATAAGAGGCGCATTGCAAGAGGAAGTAAGTTGCAGGTTGGTTGCTGCAAAGAGCAGAGTAGCACCTTTGAAAAGGCTTTCTGTTCCAAGGTTGGAATTGATGGGTGCAGTTATTGCTAGTCGGCTTGCAGTTACAGTGCAAAAGTCTTTGGCCCTATGTGACATTCCAAGCTATTATTGGACAGACTCCACTATAGTTTGGCACTGGTTAAGAAGCCAGGCAAGGAAATGAAACCGTTTGTTGCCAATTGTTAGAAAATCTAGAAGAGGAAGAACCATTGTTGTCCCAAGGCGATATGATGACTAAGCTGATTGATGCAGCATTGCTTGTATATATTAAGGTAAGGTGTATATATATCCATCTCATAATTGTAAGGTTAGTGAAAAATTCACTTAATTTAGAGCTAGCATTTTTGGGCTATTGTGGCATCATTGTTTGGGCACTCTGGTGGCATCATTTTGGGGCGCTGCGCGTCCTTTCTACTCGTTTGTGGAATGTCGTACGTACAGGGTGTGGTCTTATAGAGAGCTCTCTTGCAATTCAGTTTGGTTGTTCAGATACAAGATTGTTGCATCGTGCAATAGTCCAGGTTGCGTTGTTGTTGCAAGGTTGAGAAAGAAGACCATAAATAGTGTCTCTTTTGTTTTTATCTTAAATTCATGCAACTGAGGCCTAAGGTAGGCCCACATCGAGTCAGCAACCCTGAGGTAGGACCTAATAGGATCTCAAGTCCGTAAGTTTTTAATTTTAGCTTAACTTGGGCTGTAGGTAGAACTGGCCCTTTAGAACTTGGCCGTTCTCGGCTCAGCCGGGATTTTGAACCCAACAAATAAATAAAATAATAAAATAACATGGTCCTTCGAACCGGATTCTAGCCCAAGACTGAGTCAGTGACTATTTTTCGGCAAAGTTCTGATTGTGCAAATTGTAGTCCAAGTTAGGCCTAGACGGGTTGAGCATTATTGAGTTAAGGTCCCAGGGTAGTAAGTTTGGTCGCCCAATTGCGAAACTTGGCCACTTGTCTGGCGTTGTTTTTGGCCTACATTTTTACCGGTTTGGTTAATTTTGGTTTATTATTGAATTAAGGTCCAAGGGTAGAAAGTTTGGTCGCCCAATTGCGAAACTTGGCCACTTGTCTGTCGTTGTTTTTGGCCTACATTTTTACCGGTTTGGTTAATTTTGGTTTATTATTCGTAGGCGAAGGTTGCAGACTTCGGTGCACCAGTTACTTGGGTGGAAAATTTGGTATTCCATACTGGTGGTTGGTTAGTACCCCCCAGCAATTCAGTTTATTTGAAAAAAGCAAAAATTGCGTTTGATCAGTTTGGTTAAGTATTTCTGCCAATTCAGCTCATTTGGCATTGAGCCCAATTGTTGTTTGCATTGAAGATGAGTGCATCTGAATTGAACAAGTTTAAAAAAAGGAGAAGCGCCTACAAAGGTCTAATTACAAAGGTCATTGCCACTATAGATTCTGCCATAGAGCAAGAGGATTTACGCTTAGTGACTGCGCAGCTTTCCATATTAGAAACGAAAAAGGTTGCTCTAAGTGAAGTAAATGTTAAAATTGAGGCTCTTATAGAAGAGGATGAAATAGAAAATAACATAATTTACTTTGAAGAGATTATTGATGATATGACTAACGTAGGCCTCCGAGCAAAAGAGTTTAGCAGCTCAGTACAGTTAGAGACCAGGTCTAATAATGAAACACAACACTCAACAATGATGTTTGTGAAGTTAAGGTTAACAGATCTTCAGTTCAATTACCGAGGCTTGTACTCAAACCATTTTCTGGGAGTATTCGGGAATGGCAAGGATGGGCAGACAGTTTTCAATCAGCAGTTCATTCTAGTCAAGTGTTAAGTGCCGTGGAGAAGTTTAATTATTTGCAGTCCCTCTTGGAAGGGGAGGCAGCAAAGACAATAGCAGGATTAGCATTAACAGAGGCTAATTATAATGTGGCTTGGGATATATTAAAGAAACGGTTTGGTAAGCCAGAGATCTTAATTAAAAGACACCTCCGTGAACTTTTAGCTATACCTCCTGTTAATAATCCTAATAGTGTCAGGGAGTTACGGCAGTTATATGATGAATTTGAAGTTAGAACTAGGTCCCTGGACAACTTGGGTGTGGAATGGAAAGGTATGGTATAATGTTGGTTACTATACTAGAGTCTAAATTGCCTAGCTCAATTTTGCTTGAATTAAGTAGGGGACACTCTACAGAACATGTGTACATCCCCCTTCAGCAGATGTTAAGTCTTTTAGGCACAGAATTAGAAAGACGAGAGGGAATTGAGTTTGCACAGTGGGATGGTAAACAAGAGGACAAAGGCAGGCACAGCACCAAAGTTTCCACCAAAAGGAATAGCCCAGGTACAGTGTCAGCTCTACATGCATCCTCTGAGAATAAATTAAAGGGAATCAAGGAATGCATATTTTGCGAAGGCAACCACAAGTCATATAAATGTGAGGTGGCTGAGGCCTTACCTTTTGAGGAGAGAAAGGACAGGGTAACTAAGTCCACAGCATGTTTTAAATGTTTTTTGAAAGGTCACAGAGCAAGGTTTTGTAAGTTTAAAATTTTGTGCAAAAAATGTCATGGTAGGCATCAGCCATTATTGTGTGAAAACTCTCCTAGTAGGCCTACCCCAGAAGTAGAGACATCAGTGGCACATGCCACTGCTATGCAAGGGGGTAAAAGTAAAGGGGGATTATTGCAAACAACTGCAGCCTTATTAATTGGGAATGAGGAAGAAGCTACTGTAAGAGTGTTGTTTGATAGTGGTAGCCAGTGTAGCTTTATTAAGACCAGAATTTCCAGAAAATTGAAGTTTAAAGAACTTAAGAGGGAAAATTTAAGAATTTCTGGGTTTGGGGGTTCCGTTCAAAACCGAACCAAATTTAAGAAGGTAGAAGTTCTGGTTAAGGGGTTGTTACCGCAAAGTCCCACTATCAAGGTCCAAGCTGTAGAGATTGAGGAACTTTGTGCTCCAGTCACTATTTGTTTAGATATGGCATGTGTCCAAGAATTGCAAGTTAAAGGAATTAATTTGGGCAATAATAAGTTTAAAGGAACAGAAGATATTAGTCTTTTGATTGGAGCTGACTATTATTGGGACTTCATCACTGGTAATATTGTCCGCACATCTCGAGGCCCGGTAGCTATTGAAAGTAAGCTAGGCTGGATGCTACATGGTAGCTATTGCAATGAAATGGAAGTTAAGGCTCATTTTGTTAAGATTGAGGAGAACAGCCATGGTTTGGAAAGGCATTTGAAAGCGTTTTGGGAACTTGAATCCATTGGCATAAAGGACAAATAGGCAAGTACAGTGAACAATGATGTTTTAGAGCAATTTGAAAGAGGGATTGGGTTTAGAGATGGTTGCTATGAAGTTGGCCTCGCTTGGAAGGATTCTTGCAAACCCGGTTCAAACCTTCAGCTAGCTAATCGGAGGTTGGAGACTTCATTGTACAGGCTAAGAAAAATGAGGAGTTGTTAATTGAATACAATGAGCCATCCTAAGCTATGTAAGGGAGGGCTATGCTGAAAGGGTGCAAGGTGAGTTGGTGAGCCAGGAAGCACATTATCTGCCACACCATGCAGTGGTACGGCGAGACAAAACTACCACCAAACTGAGGGTAGTTTTTGATGGCTCAGCCAAGGACAAAGGTGGTGTGTCCTTGAATGACTGTTTGGATGCTGGGCCAAATTTAAATGCAGATTTATTTTCCTTGTTACTGAGATTCAGGTTTGGTAGAATAGCCTTGACTGCAGATGTGAAGCAAGCCTTTTTGCGGATAAAGTTAAAACCAGAGGACAAAGATGCAGTAAGGTATCTGTGGGTGGATACGAAAGACTTGTTGGAAAATGAACCTAAGGTTCAAGCATATAGAATGAAGTCAGTGTTGTTTGGCCTCAGCTCTAGTCCATTTCTGTTGGCAGCTACTATGCAGTACCATTTTAAGAAATATTCTGAAGTCTATCCTAACACTATTGAACACATATGGAAAAATTTTTATGTTGACGATTTGCTGTGTTCCGTGGATAATACAGAAATGGCTAAACAGCTATTCATGGAGGCTAGAGCTATAATGAGGGAGGCTGGCATGGAGCTTAGAAAATGGCAGACCAATCATTTTCAATCACAAGAGTTTATGAGTCAGTCCTGTGTAGTACCTGATGCAGCAGAAAGTATTGAAGAGTCTGTTATTAAGGAGTTGTGGGCAATAGACGCAAAAGTGCTAGGCATTGTTTGGCAGCAAGGAGATGATTTGTTTACCTTCAATGGGAAATCTTTAGTAGAGCTGGCTGAGAATGAGACAAGATGGACAAAACGTACAGCTCTTAGTTTGGCTTCAAAGGTCTTTGATCCTCTTGGATTCCTGGCTCCATTTGTGATAAAGTAAAAAATTTGGTTTCAGAGCCTCTGGGAAATTGGACTTGGTTGGGACCAAGAGTTACCTGATCATATGGTGGTAAGGTGGAAATATTGGTTCAAAGAATTGGCACATCTTGGAGACATTGAAATCCCAAGATGGTACTTTGGAGAGTTGAACAATAGTCCAGACAATTTGGAGCTGCACATCTTTTGTGATGCAAGTGAGGAAGCCTATGCAACTTGTATTTACATAAGAGGCGCATTGCAGAGGAAGTAAGTTGCAGGTTGGTTGCTGCAAAGAGCAGAGTAGCACCTTTGAAAGGCTTTCTGTTCCAAGGTTGGAATTGATGGGTGCAGTTATTGCTAGTCGGCTTGCAGTTATAGTGCAAAAGTCTTTGGCCCTCTCTGAAATTCCAAGCTATTATTGGACCGACTCCACTATAGTTTGGCACTGGTTAAGAAGCCAGGCAAGGAAATGGAAACCATTTGTTGCCAATAGGGTGGAGGAAATTCAAGCGCACACAGATCCCAAGCAATGGAAGCATTGTCCAGGCACCCAAAACCCTGCTGATTTACCAACACGAGGAATTTCAGTGAAAGATCTTGCACAGTCAAGTTTGTGGTGGAATGGGCCAGAGTGGCTAAAACTTGGAAGTGAAAACTGGCCTTCTAATCAACCTATTGTAGGAGAATGCCAGGCTGAAGAAGCATGGGTGAGTGAGGTGAGAAAATGCACTGTGAACAGTTGTCAAGTTATGCACAGTACCCCATATTGAGGCTTGAGGACATTAGCAGTCTGAAAAGGTTGTTAAGAGTGACAGCATGGGTATATAGATTTACCAACATTATTAAGGGAGAAACAAGAAGGGAAGGAATTCTGAACAGTAAGGCGATTCAGGAAGCCAGGAAATACTGGGTGGTATATGTGCAGAAGGAAAAATTTGGTGAAGAGAGGGAATTGCTCACCAGCTATCCATTACAGGTTCTACCAACACATTCTGCTCTCAAGGGTTTGGATGTGTTTTTGGATCAGGATTTGTTGAGAGTAGTAGGTAGACTGCAGTTTTCTGGGCTTCCAGAGGAGAAAAGACAACCAATTTTGCTACCTTCTGGGGGGCACCTTGTGGACCTTTTGATCCTGGATACTCATCATAAGCTGTTACATGCTGGAGTTAGAGAAGTGATAATAGAGATCAGACAACAGTTTTGGATTCCCAAAATTAGACAAGTAGTAAAAAAGGTCTTGCATAAATGTGTGGTTTGCAAGCGTTGGAGTGCAAAGCCTTATTATGAAAAGGTGGCTCCACTTCCAAGAGAACGGTGTGTCTATACTGCCCCATTTGATTTTGATGTAGTGGGAGTAGACTTTGCAGGTCCAGTCTATGTGTATGAGCAAGGGGAGTCTAACAAAGGTTATATATGTCTTTTCACATGTGCTACCACCCGAGCAATCCATTTGGAGTTGGTAAGCAACTTAAGTAGTGATGTATTTCTTTTGGCCTTTAAAAGGTTTGTGAACAGAAGGGGTTTCCCAAATAAAATCATATCGGATAATGCAAAAACCTTCAAAAAGGCTGCAAAGGAACTCCAAGAAGTTTGGTCCTTGCTAAAAGAGGAAGGATTCCAATCCTACTTTTCACACCAAGGGGTACAGTGGGAGTTTATTGTTGAGAGAGCACCATAGTGGGGAGGATTTTGGGAAAGGCTAGTGAGAAGTGTAAAGTGTCCATTAAAGAAACTTTTAGCTAATGCTCATTTGAGCAAAGAAGAATTCTGCACTGTTTTATGTGAAGTAGAAGCAATGGTGGACAGTAGGCCTATCACTTTTGTTTATAACAGTATGCAGGATGCAGAGCCATTGACACCAAATCATTTCTTTGTGGTAAACGATTAACATCAAGCCCCAGTGTGCCAGAAGACTTGCAGCCTATCCAGAGCACTCAAGGGGAGTTAACCAGATGGTTCAGGTACCTTGAAGAGCTACAAGATCAGTTATGGAAGAGGTGGCAGATGGAATACTTGCCAGAACTCAATTATTACCCATCAGGCAAGGTAAAGGGCTCCAATGCAAATTGTATCAATGTGGGAGAAGTGGTAATGATTGGGGATGAAAGACCAAGGCAATGCTGGAAGCTTGGCATAATTGAAGAGTTGTTTGTTGGCAAATACAATTTAGTTAGGTCTGCACTGGTAAAGACTTCAGGAGGAAAGTTAAAGGGACCTATACAAAAACTCTATGCTTTAGAAATCAGCAAAAACACAGATAGTCAAAATGAAACATTTGAGTTACAGCCTCATGGAGAAGGCTTGGCTAACCTTGCAGAAGGTAATGACAACAATGCCTCTTCGGTGTGGAGTGTTAGAAAATCTAGAAGAGGAAGAACCATTGTTGTCCCAAGGTGATATGATGACTAAGCTGATTGATGCAGCATTGCTTGTATATATTAAGGTAAGGTGTATATATATCCATCTCATAATTGTAAGGTTAGTGAAAAATTCACTTAATTTAGAGCTAGCATTTTTGGGCTCTTGTGGCATCATTGTTTGGGCACTCTGGTGGCATCATTTTGGGGCGCTGCGCGTCCTTTCTACTCGTTTGTGGAATGTCGTACGTACAGGGTGTGGTCTTATAGAGAGCTCTCTTGCAATTCTGTTTGGTTGTTTAGATACAAGATTGTTGCATCGTGCAATAGTCCAGGTTGCGTTGTTGTTGCAAGGTTGAGAAAGAAGACCATAAATAGTGCCCCTTTTGTTTTTACCTTAAATTCATGCAACTGAGGCCTAAGGTAGGCCCACATCGAGTCAGCAACCCTGAGGTAGGACCTAATAGGATCTGAAGTCCGTACGTTTTTAATTCTAGCTTAACTTGGGCTGTAGGTAGAACTGGCCCTTTAGAACTTGGCCGTTCACGGCTCAGCCGGGATTTTGAACCCAACAAATAAATAAAATAACACCAATAGGGTGGAGGAAATTCAAGCGCACACAGATCCCAAGCAATGGAAGCAGTGTCCAGGCACCCAAAACCCCGCTGATTTACCAACACGAGGAATTTCAGTGAAAGATCTTGCACAGTCAAGTTTGTGGTGGAATGGGCCAGAGTGGTTAAAACTTGGAAGTGAAAACTGGCCTTCTAATCAGCCTATTGTAGGAGAATGCCAGGCTAAAAAAGCATAGGTGAGTGAAGTGAGAAAATGCACTGTGAACAGTTGTCAAGTTATGCAGCAGGACCCGATATTGAGGCTAGAGGACATTAGTAGTCTGAAAAGGTTGTTAAGAGTGACAGCATGGGTATATAGATTTACCAACAATATTAAGGGAGAAACAAGAAGGGAAGGAATTCTGAACAGTAAGGAGATTCAGCAAGCCAGGAAATACTGGGTGGTATATGTGCAGAAGGAAAAATTTGGTGAAGAGAAGGAATTGCTCACCAGCCGTCCATTACAGGTTCTACAAACACATTCTGCTCTCAAGGGTTTGGATGTGTTTTTGGATCAGGATTTATTGAGAGTAGGAGGTAGACTACAGTTTTCTGGGCTTCCAGAGGAGAAAAGACATCCAATTTTGCTACCTTCTGGGGGACACTTTGTGGACTTTTTGATCCTGGATATTCATCATAAGCTGTTACATGCTGGAGTTAGAGAAGTGATAATAGAGATCAGACAACAGTTTTGGATTCCCAAAATTAGGCAAGTAGTAAAAAAGGTTTTGCATAAATGTGTGGTTTTCAAGCGTTGGAGCGCAAAGCCAGATTATGAAAAGGTGGCTCCACTTCCAAGAGAACGGTGTGTCTATACTGCCCCATTTGATTTTTGATGTAGTGGGAGTAGACTTTGCAGGTCCAGTCTATGTGTATGAGCAAGGGGAGTCTAACCAAGGTTATATATGTCTTTTCACATGTGCTACCACCCGAGCAATCCATTTGGAGTTGGTAAGCAACTTAAGTAGTGATGTATTTCTTTTGACCTTTAAAAGGTTTGTGAACAGAAGGGGTTTCCCAAATAAAATCATATCGAATAATGCAAAAACCTTCAAAAAGGCTGCAAAAGAACTCCAAGAAGTTTGGTCCTTGCTAAAAGAGGAAGGATTCCAATCCTACCTTTCACACCAAGGGGTACAGTGGGAGTTTATTGTTGAAAGAGCACCATGGCATGGTGGGGAGGGAAAGGCTAGTGAGAAGTGTAAAGTGTCCATTAAAGAAACTTTTAGCTAATGCTCATTTGAGCAAAGAAGAATTCTGCACTGTTTTATGTGAAGTAGAAGCAATGGTGGACAGTAGGCCTATCACTTTTGTTTATAACAGTATGCAGGATGCAGAGCCATTGACACCAAATCATTTTCTTTGTGGTAAACGATTAACATCAAGCCCCAGTGTGCCAGAAGACTTGCAGCCTATCCAGAGCACTCAAGGAGAGTTAACCAGACGGTTCAGGTACCTTGAAGAGCTACAAGATCAGTTATGGAAGAGGTGGCAGATGGAATACTTGCCAGAACTCAATTATTACCCATCAGGCAAGGTAAAGGGCTCCAATGCAAATTGTATCAAGGTGGGAGAAGTGGTAATGATTGGAGATGAAAGACCAAGGCAATGCTGGAAGCTTGGCATAATTGAAGAGTTGTTTGTTGGCAAAGACAATTTAGTTAGGTCTGCACTGGTAAAGACTTCAGGAGGAAAGTTAAAGAGACCTATACAAAAATCTATGCTTTAGAATCAGCAAAAACACAGATAGTCAAGATGAAACATTTGAGTTACAGCCTCATGGAGAAGGCTTGGCCAACCTTGCAGAAGGTAATGACAACAATGCCTCTTCGGTGGGGAGTGTTAGAAAATCTAGAAGAGGAAAAGCCATTGTTGTCCCAAGGCGATATGATGACTAAGCTGATTGATGCAGCATTGCTTGTATATATTAAGTTAAGGTGTATATATATATCCATATCATAATTGTAAGGTTAGTGAAAAATTCACTTAATTTAGAGCTAGCATTTTTGGGCTCTTGTGGCATCATTGTTTGGGCACTCTGGTGGCATCATTTTGGGGCGCTGCACGTCCTTTCTACTCGTTTGTGGAATGTCGTACGTACAGGGTGTGGTCTTATAGAGAGCTCTCTTGCAATTCAGTTTAGTTGTTTAGATACAAGATTGTTGCATCGTGCAATAGTGCAGGTTGTGTTGTTGTTGCAAGGTTGAGAAAGAAGACCATAAATAGTGCCCCTTTTGTTTTTATCTTAAATTCATGCAACTGAGGCCTAAGGTAGGCCCACATCGAGTCAGCAACCCTGAGGTAGGACCTAATAGGACCTCAAGTCCGTAAGTTTTTAATTTTAGCTTAACTTGGGCTGTAGGTTGAACTGGCCCTTTAGAACTTGGCCGTTCACGGCTCAGCTGGGATTTTGAACCCAATAAATAAATAAATAACATAATCCGGTTCGAAGGACCATGTTATTTATTTATTTATTGGGTTCAATATCCAGCTGAGCCGTGAACGGCCAAATTCTAAAGGGCCAGTTCAACCTACAGCCCAAGTTAAGCTAAAATTAAAAACTTACGGACTTGAGGTCCTATTAGGTCCTACCTCAAGGTTGCTGACTCAATGTGGGCCTACCTTAGGCCTTAGTTGCATGAATTTAAGATAAAAACAAACGGGGCACTATTTATGGTCTTCTTTCTCAACCTTGCAACAGCAACAACACAACCTGCACTATTGCACGATGCAACAATCTTGTATCTAAACAACCAAACTGAATTGCAAGAGAGCTCTCTATAAGACCACACCCTGTAAGTACGGCATTCCACAAACGAGTAGAAAAGACGCGCAGCGCCCCAAAATGATGCCACAAGAGTGTCCAAACAGTGATGCCACAAGACCCCAAAAATGCTAGCTCTAAATTAAGTGAATTTTTCACTAACCTTACAATTATGATATGGATATATACACACACACCTTAACTTAATATATACAAGCAATGCTGCATCAATCAGCTTAGTCATCATATCGCCTTGGGACAACAATGGTTCTTCCTCTTCTAGATTTTCTAACAACAAGATTGTTGCATCGAGCAATGGTGCAGGTTGTGTTGTTGCAAGGTTTAGAAAGAAGACCATAAATAGTGTCCCTTTTGTTTTTCCTTAATTTTATGCAACTGAGGCCTAAGGTTAAGTAGGCCTACATCGAGTCAGCAACTCAGAGGTAGGACCTAATAGGACCACCAAGTCCATAAGTTTGTTTTAGTCTAGCTTAACTTAGCCTATAAGTTAAAGTAGCCCCTCAGAGCTTGGCCATTCAAAGCTCAGCTGGGATTCTGAACCCAATCAAAATAAATAAAATAACATGGTCCTTTGAACCGGATTCTAGCCCAAGACTGAGTTAGTGACTATTTTTCAGCAAAGTTCTGATTGTGCAAATTGTAGCTTAAGTTAGGCCTGGATGGGTTGAGCTTAATTGAGTTAAGGTCCCAGGGTAGAAGGTTTGGTCGCCCAATTGCGAAACTTGCCCACTAGTCTGTCGTTGTTTTGGGCCTACATTTGGTTTTAATGTTCGTAGGCAAAGGTTGCAGACTTCAGTGCGCCAGTTACTTGGGTGGAAAATTTGGTATTCCATACTAGTGGTTGGTCAGTACCCCACCAAGCAATTCAGTTTATTTGAAAAAAGGCAAATTTTGAGTTTGGTCAGTTTGGTTGAGTATTTTGACCAATTCAGCTTATTTGGCATTGAGCCGAGTTGTTTGTTTGCATTGAAGATGAGTGCAGCTGAATTGAACAAGTTCAGAAAAAAGAGAAGTGCCTACAAAGGTCTAATTTCAAAGGTCATTGCCACTATAGATTCTGCCACAGAGCAAGAGGATTTAAGCTTAGTGACTGCGCAGCTTTCCATATTAGAAACTAAAATGGTTGCTCTAAGCAAAGTAAATGTTAAAATTGAAGTTCTTATAGAAGAGCATGAAGTAGAAAATTAAATAATTTATTTTGAAGAGATTATTGATGACATAATTAAAGCATGCCACAGAGCAAAAGAGTTTAACAGCTCAGTACAGTTAGAGACCAGGTCTAATAATGAAACACAACCCTCAACAAACAGTGTTTGTGAAGTTAAGGTTAACAGATCTGCAGTTCAATTACCGAGGTTTGTACTCAAAACATTTTCTGGGAGTACAGTATTCAGAAATGGCAAGGATGGGCAGACATTTTTCAGTCAGCAGTTCATTCTAGTCAAGTGTTAAGTGCTGTGGAGAATTTTAATTATTTACAGTCCCTCATGGAAGAGGAGGCAGCAAAGACAATAGCAGGATTAGCATTAACAGAGGCTAATTATAATGTGGCTTGGAATATATTAAAGAAATGGTTTGGTAAGCCAAGATCTTAATTAAAAGCCAACTCCGCGAACTTTTAGCTATACTTCCTGTTAATAAAATGCGAGCAAATTTGTTCTTATAAGTCCTTTAATTTTTGATCTGAATGAACTAAAAAATCGAGAGAATATGTTACAACCTTATAATTAAAACGTAAGTTGAGGACTTACTGAATTCTATATCAACTGCAATGCCGTAGTTTTGCTTGTCATTTAGAAATGTTGTACAAAATTTTATCGCATTTTTGTAAATTGTAATGTTATTTATATAAAAAAGTTTTAATATATGTTACTTATACCTTAACCTTTGTGTTATTGGATCAATGAAAGAAAGCCACCCCCAGCCTTCTTTAGTTAGCTTTATAAGGCTAACTAACGAAAATATAACGACCTAACCTAACCAATCGTCAAGGGCGTACAGTTGACCTAACGATTGGTTAGGTTAGGTCAGGTCGTGATATTTTCGTTAATTAGCCTTATAAAGCTAACTAAAGAAGGCTGGGGGTGGCTTTCTTTCATTGATCCTTGTTATTTTATGCTACACATAGTGCTTATGCGGAAATCAGGGCAACCCCCCCCCCCCCCAGTAAAGTGCCATTCCATACATAAACTGTGGCATAGTTTTCACTTCAACCACCTGGGTGACGAGTACTTAATTTCCTTTTGGCGGGATAACGTATTATGTAATGTACGATAGTAGATTGGAGGCTGTTCATTTAATTATCTTTCCTCCATGTTTACAGCTTTTTATATTTCAGTGTGCATTGATATCTCCAGCATCTGATCACCGACGTAAGATGTGGGAACGACGTAGAAAGAGTAATTAATATACGACTCAGGACCAAAATGTAACCAGTCTTCAACTGCGTACCAACAAAGCGAATGGACGAAATGGTGAATTTTGTGTATTTTTAAAACTTAATTTTTAGTTCCGTAATTAACGAGCGACTGGTTTTCTAAAGACCGATCTAATACACATATTTTTACATTTACAAACACTATTAAACCTAATAGAATACTTAAACTTGTTATTAGTCCAGTAAGCTTTGGAATTAAGAACATTTTATTATGCAGGATTTTTTTTTAGGCAGGAAGAAGGGCCCAAAGGCGAGCGCCCCGCAAAAATGCTTCCCCCCCCCCCCCCGCTATATAAGAAGGAGAGAGCCCAAACAAGGTCTTTGAGGCTCACGATGCCATTTTTTTTTATTTTGAAAAGATTGTGTAGTGTGTAAAATGCGTGTTTGCGTAGTGAAGAATAGAGGGATAAGCGTGTTTTTGAGAGCTGGACTGTTCACAAGGTAGATGAGACACAAAAAATATTATCTGAAGAGGACAGTGACAAGAGAAACGGGAGTTCAAGCACTCCCTGTTTCCTGCCTGACATCCCTCACGGAGTACTACAGTCTCCTCAAAATAATTTCACTCTATACACATTGATATTATTAATTATTATTATTAATTATTAATAAAGATATTTTGAAATCGCAATTTTCTTGTATGCATAGTTGATTTTATTGTAAAGAGCAGCTAAGACATTTCCGTGTAGTTAAGCTAAGTTACATAATTCAAAAGCTTTCATAACAGATGAAATTAACAGGTGCTGTTCTCACTCGTCGTAAGGGGGTTTTGTGCACTAAATTATGTAAGTTCATTTCAAGTACTTATGCATCCTTGTATTAATAATTGCCATGCAAAACGCTCGCCACACATTATGAGAAATAAAAGCCACAATACGAAAAATAACTTTTGGGTTTGGATTCCACTTATCAGTCTGCGACTGTACTTGCGTTACTGTAAACCTTTTGTCAATGACAATTATAAGGATGAGATAGTTTCTCTTTCTCTCTTTTACGCTCTTGACCGCAAAATTAAATTTTTTGTGTGGTCGGAGCTGAGCGTATTCTCCATCCATTTCCGAGTGAGAATTAAAACAATCGGTACCATATGACGGAAAGTTTTACCTGTGGATAATTCTTAAAGTGAGAAAAGTAAACAAATTTATTTATTTTTTAATCGAAGATAATTACACAACTCGAATAGAAAAGAACAAAAGTGGTGAAATGGCATCACCAGACAATTAATTCTACGATTTTCAGGCAAGTCATTGTGGTAAGACAATTCAATTAAATTAAGGGGGTAAAATTATTTCTTTACTAGAGATTAATTAAACAGCGGAACTGAGCATGTTTTTCTTTTCTGATATGAACTGGAAAGCACAGCTTCAGAAACATTTACAGGTTTTATTTTATTTCCCCTATCCCAGTGCAGCAACTTGCGCTTCTAATGTATTGATTCTGGCCTCAAGAGTAGCATCTTTGGCCTCAAGTGCCGAGAGTCTGTTGGTAATGTCTTGTATATTAAAATTCGAAACGAAAAAAATCTTCCCTAATGGCTCCGAAAGCTGTTGGAACTGCGGCTCCATGCTTTGGAATGGCAGAGGCAAAGCAAATTGAGGGCTGCGCTGCTCTACAGGCACTTGGAAGGAGTACATTGGAGGTTGAATGACATTGGCAGTTACCACTGTGAGGCTCACGAAGAAGATGGCGACAGATTTCATTGTAAGCAGCTAACCTGGAAAGAAAACTTAATTTACATTTCTTTTATACTGATCGTGTTCATAATTGAACTGAAATAATTTTATTAGTTTCGCTAGTTTTTGTTTTTTTTACTTTATACGAATGATTTGAGTACAGTATTTTGAAGTGAACTCGCATCTACAATCATTGCTCATTGTTATTTAGTTTTCACATTATACATAGTCATGAATTTATCCAAATATACACGAATTCCTCATTTCGTTATAATATACGAGTATATATATATATATATATATATGAAAATTATTTCACGAAGGTAACACGTGAAAAATATTTATGATGAATAAAACCACGAAGGAAAGGAAACACAAAATGGTGCTCAAGCGCTTTCGTCTAATGACATCCTCAGGAACACTGAAGTACATAAAAAGGGTTAAGCCTATATATAGGTTACAGAAAGAAAAAAAGAAAAAATAAATAACATACATACACACACACACACATATATACACATATATATACATACATATCTATATATACAAATACATAACATACATACATACATATATATACAATAAACAGAGAAGTAAAAATAATAAAAAATTAAAAATTAAAACCTTAAAGGATTACCAGTGAGGCGTACAGATTTGTAAGAAAAAATATCGATTTTCAGCACAAGATCAAATGGATTATAAAAATACAAATTTATACTGGAACTCTGCCGGGTTTTAACACAATGCTGCCTATGGTCAGGTTTCGATATATATAAAAAAATAAAATGCAAATTAAAAGTTAATCGATTTTAGCACAAGATCAAATGGATTATAAAAATACAAATTATACTGGAACTCTGTCCGGGTTTTAACACAATGCTGCCTATGGTCAGGTTTCGATATATATAAAAAAATAAAATGCAAATTAAAAGTTAATAAAGTAGAAGACAAGTTTACCAAAGATTTAATGTTTTACCCTTCTTATCTAAATCTTTTTTAAAGGAATTCAACATAACAGGATCGAGTTGAAAAAGACCTTTGCTTATGTTGAAGTTATTTGAAAGTTGGATAATGGCAGACTCAAGAATATTTCTATTAACAATGTTGCTTGAATGGAATAAAACTGAAGCATTATTCCAATCAATACAGTGGGCTAACTCTGACAAATGGACAAAAAGGGCACTGGACAACTGTCCTGTTCTAACGGAATATTGATGCTGTTTTATACGTGTGTGCAAATCCTTTCCCGTCTGACCTATGTAAAAGGAATCACATTGTTTACAACCAATTTTATAGATAATGCCTGAATTATTGGTAGGGCTATTTTTTACTATGATATTTTTCACAATATTGTTATAGGAAAATACTACATTAATATCCAAAAGTTTAAGTACATTAGCAATGCCTAAAAAGCCCGGGAAAAATGGAAGTACTAAAATATTTTTTGACAAAGTACGAGTGTTAATATTGACACGATAGAAAGTTCGTTTGCCTTGTTGAGACAAGATTCCATAAACGCAGATGGATAACACAAATCACTTCCAATACCGTTGATTTTTTCCAATTCGGCATCGATGTATTCCGGACTGGCGATCCTAAGGGCGCGGAGAAACATTGATGAAAATATGGCCTTCTTAGTGGGGGTATCATGTCCCGAGTAAAAGTGTACGTAGGACAAATTGTTTGTCGTTTTCCGATAGATACTAAACTTAAAACCTGGGCTTTCCCTATGTACACGCACATCCAAAAATGGGATTGAATTTGTCTTGCTCAACTTCTAAAGTAAACTTAATGGAGGGGACTTGATCATTTAACTGAAGGAGGAAGCTATCCAGGTCACGATTCATGGGCCAGATACACAAAATATCGTCGACGTACCGCAACCAAGGGATGCCAACCCCCAGGATTCTCGGAATATAGGTAATTTCGAAAAACTCCATATAAATATTGGAGAGGATTCAGGCATTATCTATAAAATTGGTTGTAAACAATGTGATTCCTTTTACATAGGTCAGACGGGAAAGGATTTGCACACACGTATAAAACAGCATCAATATTCCGTTAGAACAGGACAGTTGTCCAGTGCCCTTTTTGTCCATTTGTCAGAGTTAGCCCACTGTATTGATTGGAATAATGCTTCAGTTTTATTCCATTCAAGCAACATTGTTAATAGAAATATTCTTGAGTCTGCCATTATCCAACTTTCAAATAACTTCAACATAAGCAAAGGTCTTTTTCAACTCGATCCTGTTATGTTGAATTCCTTTAAAAAAGATTTAGATAAGAAGGGTAAAACATTAAATCTTTGGTAAACTTGTCTTCTACTTTATTAACTTTTAATTTGAATTTTATTTTTTTATATATATCGAAACCTGACCATAGGCAGCATTGTGTTAAAACCCGGACAGAGTTCCAGTATAAATTTGTATTTTTATAATCCATTTGATCTTGTGCTAAAAATCGATATTTTTTCTTACAAATCTGTACGCCTCACTGGTAATCCTTTAAGGTTTTAATTTTTAATTTTTTATTATTTTTACTTCTCTGTTTATTGTATATATATGTATGTATGTATGTATGTATGTATTTGTATATATAGATATGTATGTATATATATGTATATATATGTGTGTGTGTGTGTATGTATGTTATTTATTTTTTTTTTTTTTCTTTCTGTAACCTACAGTATATATAGGCTTAACCCTTTTTATGTACTTCAGTGTTCCTGAGGATGTCATTAGACGAAAGCGCTTGAGCACCATTTTGTGTTTCCTTTCCTTCGTGGTTTTATTCATCATACATATATATATATATATATATATACTGTATATATATATATATATATTATATATAATATATATATATATATATATAATAATAAAAGGACGTTGTGTGTGCGGGTATGTTCCAGCCATAACTCCAAAATGGAAGCAGTTACAAACATGAAACTTCACACACATATTGATTAGGTCCCCAGGTTGTGCACCTGGGTGTTAATAAATTAAATAATTAAAATTACTGGGCCCGAAGGCCCCAGCACCGCGATTAAACTACAGAAAAGAACACAGCCGTGAAAATTATGCGCTTCACATTGTGTCAAGATTTCCGAAAGATTTTCATGACTAATTGTTCTTTTTTATAGTTTTATTGACCAAATAGTCATGAAAATCTTGAGTTTCACATATAATTAAAATTAGCGGAGTGACCCGGCGTTGCCGGGGTGGATGTTGAACGATATATATATATATATATATATACAACATATGCCCGGTTACGTTAATTGAATGCCCGGTTAGGTTAATTGAATGCACGGTTAGGTCAACTGAATGCCTGGGTAGGTTAATTGAATGCCCGGTAAGGTTAATTGTACGACCTTGACGATTGGTTAGGTTAAGTCGTGATATTTTCGTTAGTTTATAGCGTTCAACATCCACCCTAGGAACGCCGGGTCGCTCCGCTAGTATATATATATATATATATATATATATATATATATTCCCTGACGAGGTGTAGCTCTGAATACACGAAAGGCCTTGGAATCTTTTTTCTTTTTCCTTGTGGGTTTGCAGCAATATATATATATATATATATATATATATATGATGAATAAAACCACGAAGGAAAGGAAACAGAGTGGTGCTCAAGCGTTTTCGTCTAATGACATCCTCAGTGTTCCTGAGGATGTCATTAGACGAAAGCGCTTGAGCACCATTCTGTTTCCTTTTTCCTTCGTGGTTATTTTCATCATAAATATTATTCACGTGTTACTTTCGTGAAATAATTTTCATATTTTCATATATATATATATATATATATATATATCGTAAAGAACGACGCTTGTATAGGAGATATTCCGCGCAAGACGAGAAAGAGAAAACAACAAATGAAAAAATGAAGTACCACCTGGGAATCGAACCCGGGATCTTCCGATTGCCGGTCAGACGCGATAACCACTACACCATGGACTCCACTCTTCCAAATGCCGTAATTCCTCTACATACTCACAGAAACCAATGCCCCAAGGGGGCACCTCCCGCTTGCCGTAACATTATATACATTCAACTGCAAAGAACACGCAGTATAAATAACGTAAAGAACGACGCTTGTATAGGAGATATTCCGCGCAAGACGAGAAAGAGAAAACAACAAATGAAAAAATGAAGTACCACCTGGGAATCGAACCCGGGATCTTCCGATTGCCGGTCAGACGCGATAACCACTACACCATGGACTCCACTCTTCCAAATGCCGTAATTCCTCTACATACTCGCAGAAACCAATGCCCCAAGGGGCACCTCCGCTTGCCGTAACATTATATACATTCAACTGCAAAGAACACGCAGTATAAATAACGTAAAGAACGACGCTTGTATAGGAGATATTCCGCGCAAGACGAGAAAGAGAAAACAACAAATGAAAAATGAAGTACCACCTGGGAATCGAACCCGGGATCTTCCGATTGCCGGTCAGACGCGATAAACTACACCATGGACTCCACTCTTCCAAATGCCGTAATTCCTCTACATACTCGCAGAAACCAATGCCCAAGGGGGCACCTCCCGCTTGCCATAACATTATATACATTCAACTGCAAAGAACACGCAGTATAAATAACGTAAAGAACGACGCTTGTATAGGAGATATTCCGCGCAAGACGAGAAAGAGAAAACAACAAATGAAAAAATGAAGTACCACCTGGGAATCGAACCCGGGATCTTCCGATTGCCGGTCAGACGCGAAACCATACACCATGGACTCCACTCTTCCAAATGCCGTAATTCCTCTACATACTCGCAGAAACCAATGCCCCAAGGGGGCACCTCCCGCTTGCCGTAACATTATATACATTCAACTGCAAAGAACACGCAGTATAAATAACGTAAAGAACGACGCATTGGTTTCTGCGAGTATGTAGAGGAATTACGGCATTTGGAAGAGTGGAGTCCATGGTGTAGTGGTTATCGCGTCTGACCGGCAATCGGAAGATCCCGGGTTCGATTCCCAGGTGGTACTTCATTTTTTCATTTGTTGTTTTCTCTTTCTTGTCTTGCGCGGAATATCTCCTATACAAGCGTCGTTCTTTACGTTATTTATACTGCGTGTTCTTTGCAGTTGAATGTATATAATGTTACGGCAAGCGGGAGGTGCCCCCTTGGGGCATTGGTTTCTGCGAGTATGTAGAGGAATTACGGCATTTGGAAGAGTGGAGTCCATGGTGTAGTGGTTATCGCGTCTGACCGGCAATCGGAAGATCCCGGGTTCGATTCCCAGGTGGTACTTCATTTTTTCATTTGTTGTTTTCTCTTTCTCGTCTTGCGCGGAATATCTCCTATACAAGCGTCGTTCTTTACGTTATTTATACTGCGTGTTCTTTGCAGTTGAATGTATATAATGTTACGGCAAGCGGGAGGTGCCCCTTGGGGCATTGGTTTCTGCGAGTATGTAGAGGAATTACGGCATTTGGAAGAGTGGAGTCCATGGTGTAGTGGTTATCGTGTCTGATCGGCAATCGGAAGATCCCGGGTTCGATTCCCAGGTGGTACTTCATTTTTTCATTTGTTGTTTTCTCTTTCTCGTCTTGTGCGGAATATCTCTATACAAGCGTCGTTCTTTACGTTATTTATACTGCGTGTTCTTTGCAGTTGAATGTATATAATGTTACGGCAAGCGGGAGGTGCCCCCTTGGGGCATTGGTTTCTGCGAGTATGTAGAGGAATTACGGCATTTGGAAGAGTGGAGTCCATGGTGTAGTGGTTATCGCGTCTGACCGGCAATCGGAAGATCCCGGGTTCGATTCCCAGGGGTACTTCATTTTTCATTTGTTGTTTTCTCTTTCTCGTCTTGCGCGGAATATCTCCTATACAAGCGTCGTTCTTTACGTTATTTATACTGCGTGTTCTTTGCAGTTGAATGTATATATATATATATATATAAGGTGGCGCAAAAGTCGCGCATCATAGAAATTTTCAGTGTTGACTATAATATACTATTTTTTTCCTTTTAGGTAGGGGATGGCTGCGAAATTAACAATAGACGAGAGAGTGAGCTTGGTTTTAATGTATGGAATACCAGGTACTACAAATCGATGAATCTGTACAGATTCATCAACTGGCAAAATTGAGCGTCCACTTTTCAAGGCACATAACATGGCCGTTTCACGATAGAATTGAACTTTGAATGGTCCCTTGAGGTTTTTTCATGATACACACAGACCGTGCATGGAACAAGGAACTCTTCTGGGAAAATTAAATCCAGTATAGTCCGAATAAGTAATGGTAAATGACAAACACTATAGTTTTTTCTTTTTCATGATGTTAGCCCGACGTGGGCAACGGATCACTCGCAAAGAGGACCCCAAAAATATAGCTTTCTCGCAGATAGGATCCAGCTTTGGGACAGGATCTAGGGGTTACAGCTTCACCTAACCTACTATATCCAGAACCTCAATATAAGCAAAAGACTCGTTGCATTCGCGTCGGATTGAGTACATCATAGAAAAAGGGGTAGCTATTGTATTTTTAGCCAAAAACCAAAACTTAAACCTCAACTGTCAAAATTGAGCGTCCACTTTTCAAGGCACATAACATGTCCGTTTCATGATGGCCCAAAGCTGGATCCTATCTGCTTTGCAGATAGCTAGTGAGGGAAGTTATAGTTTTGGGTCCTCTTTGCGAGTGACCCGTTGCCCCGTCAGGCTGACATCATAAAAAAGAAAAAACTATAGTGTTTGTCATTTATCATTACTTATTCGGACTACAGTTGATTTAATTTTCCTAGAAGAGTTCCTTGTTCCATGCATAGTCTGTGTGTATTATATATATATATATATATATATATATATATATATATATATATATACACACACACACACACACACACAGACACTTATTTACTGATGTCAGGTGTAAGTAGGACATTGAACATACCGAAAAGGCGAACCATTAATACATAAAATGATTTTATTACATTCAAATAATTTCTTTATTTAGTTATTTTGGTTGGAAGGTTGCGTTGTTAGTGTTGCATATACGAGTAGGGCCGTGAGCAGGGTTGAGCGGTGCGGCTGTCCAGGACACCGACGTGTGGGAGGTGCCAAATTGTTGGTTTTAGAGCTGTCACGTAGAATGAAATTTTAATTTTTAATTAATTATGTATTAATTATGTATTATGTATTGTCCATGTATTAAATAATTATTCATTTTAATTAATTATGTATGCCAAATATCAATTTGTATATGTTCCGAATATAATGGGGTGGAGGGCGCATAACGAATGCCTCGCACAGTGCGCCATCACAGGTTGGTACGGTCCTGGATGCGAGTATTTCTTACTACAGTATTTTGAATGTGAACTTTTGAGAAACTCATTTTATCGAAAATTTTACCCTTTTTATTCGAAATTTAATGGACAAAATTTCTAACTTAATTTAAACTAGTGACCCGATCTAACATAGCCTGGACTAAGCCAATTTAATCTAACCTAACCTAACTTAACCCGACCAACAATCCAACCTAACAAATTAATTGTCGTTGAAATTAATTAATAAAGAAAATTATTTCTAGAATTAAAAAATCAATTTCTTAATATTATATCACAAAATTTCGCAGCTTAATTTCAGTATAGCATAAAATAGAATGGTAAATTCCCGTGGTATAATAATGTATAATAATGTTGCATTTATTATTCATTCCTAAAAAGTTTATAATATGGCTTTATTAAATCCGTTGTTCTAGTATAGCTATTGTTTACTATATGTAAACGCTAAAAATTTATTTAAAAAACAATAGCAAAATTTATACCTATTCCATTTTGACATCTTTGATGGACAAATAATGAGATAAATTTTAAAAATTCCTTATTTTTTTTAGGCTGGAAAAAATTAATGCTAATTCAATTTGATTTAAGAGATGACGAACGGTGTCTGAAAAAAAAAAAAAAAAAAAAAAAAAAAATATATATATATATATATATATATAATATATATATATATATATATATATATTATATATATATATATATTATATATATATATATATATATTGGCCGTAAGTTTCCATACATAGGAAAAATAAACATTTTTTTATGGACAACCATTTATTTATATAATATGCTCTACATGGTTGCCATTGTTTTGAAAACACATTTCAATACGTGTTCCCACTGTTGATGAACACGCATTAGCACAGTTGACGTTATGCTGTAATGGCGTTGGTGATACGTTCCTTTAGATGATTTATGTCTCGTATCTTTTCCTGATACACCATGGCCTTCACGTGCCCCCAAAGATAGAAATCACGGGGGGTGAGATCGGGATCTGGGAGGCCACTCCACAGGACCACGCCGACCAATCCAAGCATCCGGAAACTGCTGATCCAAATACCGACGCACGTGAAGACCATAATGAGGTGGAGCTCCATCTTGCTGGAAGTAAACTGGGAAGTTACCTTCCTCGTTTAGCAGGGATGGGAAAATCTCTTCTTGCAACATGTTAAGATACCTTTCGGCATTAAGATTTCCACTGACAGAAATTGGTCCAATAATTCTGTCACCCATATCCCGGCCCACACCATCACTTTACCGGCACCTTGCATCTCGTCGGACTCAGCCAGTTAGGGTTAGCATTACTCCAATAACGTATGTTTGCCGATTAACCTCTCATTGACGTAAAAATTTGCTTCATCAGTAAACAAGATCTTACGTCAAACGCATATTCTTAGGGTATCTGAAACATAAAAACAAACGTTTAATTTTTCCTATGTATGGAAACTTACGGCCCACCCTGTGTATATATATATATATATATATATATATATATATATATATATATATATTAGGGTGTCACTTAAATGCAAAGTTTGAAATTTTCATGCTGACACCCCGCGAATCTATTCCATTGGTAAAAAAAACATGGTGACTGAAAAATCTTTTTATTTGAATAACTATAAAAGGTCGCCCCCGCCTTCCAAAGTTTAATGCTTGCGCGGCGTCTCCATAATCGTTCATTAGATATCTATATATCTCTATATATGTGTGTGTGTGTGTATCTGTGTGTGTCTGAATATCTGAGAGAAATAAAGTGAACAATACTTAACGATTCACCGTTTCTCATTTCAGCTACGTGATTTCTGGTGATGGAAACCCGGAAGTGTATATACCTATTAGGGGCAGCGGTTGATGAGGTGAAAGGATGCAAGCTTCCTTCCTACAGGCAAGCATTCGGTTACTTCCTTTACCTTCACCATGAAAATAAAATGACAATACGTGACGCGTTGAGGAAGTCACTTCGAGCAGTGATGTCCTTCTGGGAGAAAGCTCACATTCCAACTAGACTCGAGACACACTGCGTCAGCAAACTGGATAAAGTCTTCGAGGAGTGGAAAGGACTCAAAAAACACGCCTCAAGGACGAGCGATTCACACAAGACGAAAGAAAAAGAATTCATTGAACGCCTCGATCGTCTCTTTGACATCGCCCACGCTGATTGTGAGAAATTGGTCAAGTACCCAGAGGATTGGGAGTTCCTTCAGCAGCAGCGCCAGAAAGGACGTCCAGGTTCAATGGCAGGTTTGGACATGACCCATCAGCGCCAAGTCAAAGATTGTACTCGACGTCGGGAGGAAGAGGAGAAACGAAGAAAGCGATCAGCAGCTGAAATGGAGCAGTATCCAACGAAGCGGTTTTGAGTCCTCATCCTCCAGCTCAGATGATAGCGAAGAAAAAGGAGCATGTGGTGGTTCGTTAGCGTCTAAACAAAGAGCAACGAAGAACATCATGACATCGGAATTGGCGGCAGCGCTTGATCGCACGCAACTCTCGTCAAGAAAGGCCACATATCTGCTGTTTGAGGCAGCTTCCAGCTTAGGGCATGATGCTAGCGACTACAACATCAATCGTGGATCCATTCATCGTCAGCGTGAAAAATTCCGTACCCTTAAGGCTCGGCAACTGAAGAGCGAGTTCCAAGGCAATAGTCCGTTGACTGTTCACTGGGACGGAAAACTCATGCAAGATCTGACGTCACGAGAATATGTTGACCGCTTACCTATTCTTGTATCTGGCTCCGGGACAGAGCAGCTCCTCGGGGTGCCAAAACTTCTGTCAGGAACCGCGCTGGCACAAACAAATGCCATCATAGATTGCCTGAATGAATGGGGAGTGACCGATCATGTCAAATCTATGTGTTTCGACACAACCGCGACAAACACAGGCCACCGTGGAGGAACTTGTGTTCTTCTGGAAGAAAAAAGTTGGACGTGACCTGTTACACTGCGCGTGCAGACACCATGTACTGGAGTTGGTGCTACAGGCGGCATTCGCAGCATCGCTAGATTCAGTGTCTACCGGTCCAGAAATTCTGCTTTTCAAGCGCTTCCATGATTATTGGACCCGCATTGACCAGCAACAGTTCCAAACTGCGGACACAGATGCGTTCACCAAAGCAGCTATTTTTAAGCATAGAACGGAGCTCATTGAGTTTGCAAAATCACAAGCACTTCAAGTTCGTGATGACTATCAGGAATTCCTCGATCTTTCCGTCATCTTTCTTGGAGGAGTTCCATACAAGGGACTAAACTTCCGCGCCCCTGGTGCTATGCACCGGGCGAGATGGATGGCTAAGGGGCTCTATGCCATCAAGATCTGGCTCTTCCGAAGACAGTTTAAACTGACGAACACTGAGGAACGCGGAATTCGAGATATCTGCCTCTTTTCTGTTCTAGTTTACATGAAAGCGTGGGCAACAGCTCATCTGTCCATCGAAGCTCCGCTGAATGATTGGGAATTGATGAGGACGCTCCTTCGATACCCGCACAAGAAGATCTCTGATGGTACCACCAAGAAGCTGTCTGCGCACCTGTGGTACCATTCGGAGGAGGCAGTGGGTCTGGCGTTCTTTGATGAGAGGATATCGATGGAAGTGAAGTGCAGCATGGTTGCAGCGTTAGATCAAGAAGCCCCTCACATGCCGCCAAAACGACCTTTGGTTCTTGATACTATGTTCCTCAGTGACAGCAAAGGACTGGAGCAACTGATCACAAAGAACACCCGAGGATTCTTCTCAAAACTTCAGTTGCCAGATTGCTTTCTGCTCCACCATCCCAGTTCATGGACGTCAAACTCTGAATACGTGCAAGCTCGGGATGTGGTCTCCAAACTTGCAGTGGTGAACGACAGAGCAGAACGGGCCGTGGCTCTGGTGAAGGAGCTGAACGGAAAGTTGACAGTGAAAGAAGAACAGCTCCAGTTCCTCGTTCAAGTTGTCACTGACCACAGAAAGCAACACCAGCTCCGAACAAATCAGCATTAGTGAGGACGCGAAAGAACTAATCACTGATCAGCGTATGAGCACCAATTATTCTGCTACTGTATATGTATTTTATTTCTCAAAGTTTTGCTTTTGTTGCTTCTCCATTTTGTACCATTATTCGCCAAATTATGTCTTCTATTTTGATTATATAATAAACTGTTTGTATTCTTTGCGTTTTTAAGTGTCTTACTTTCGTTATTTCACCAAATTGCCTTGTCTTTTATTATCTGGTTCGGCCCAAGCTGTGAACACTGAACAGCTTGTTGACGTCAACAAATGGGTCTTGTTTTCAGTGACGAGGGCGACCTTTAAATGATGACCAATCAGGACCAAATTTCTCTTCCGTATGTTTTACACCAAATGGAACAATTTTAGGGGGTGTCATAGGAAAATATCCATTGTTTAATTTTCCCCCTATTACCTAGTGACACCCTAATATATATATAGCGGATCGACAAGAAATACACCAACAAATCGACAGACATACTTTCTTTCCACGCTACCATAAAACAGTTTGGAACACACGTGGACAAAAGTCAAACAATGGAAAGTCTGTGTCCTCCCAAGAAAGGCGCGAATGAAGCCTTTGTAAACTAAAGGACACGCGGACCGAGCATCTTAAGATTTGGTATAGTCCTACGTCACCAGGGTATAAAAGCGAGCTTCCATTTGCTTTCATTCTCACTCTCACTCACTCGTACGCACGTCATCACGTGAGCAGCGCGTCCACCAGCCGCTGTCCGGCCCCCTGCCGAGGGGCCGTGGCCGCTACTTTCTTCAAGGCCTACAGTTATCATCAAGTAAGATCTACAGACCGCCTGCAGAAGTAATCCTTCGAGGCGCAACCGGAATCACTTCGGGCCTGTGGTTTGCCGGGTCGGCCTTCAAGTTTCTCCACGTTCCTCGAGATATCTTCCGCACCACAGGCCTACGCCTGCAATATCACAAGGCCAGCCTGCACCTCGAGAAGTAACATCACCTCAGGTTTCCGAACGAAGCCTATCATCCATCATCTCAAGAGGCTTAACGGACAACGACAACCAGAATCTGCGTAATAGGTTCGTCTTCAACCCGCCTTCAACAAAGTTTACGTCACCATAAGCTAAGTACATCATATTCTAAGTACTCTTGAAGCCTACATTAGCCTACCGCCGAACGGTAGGCTATACTCCCAAAGTGTGTATTTACGCGTTCCAACTGACTCTCGTGAAAGAACGCAGTAGGCCTGTCATCCAATTCAAGTGTCATTTTTATACCGTTATTTCCTCGTATCATCCGTTATTCTGTTCAATTCACATATTTACGTGTTAACTAAACATTCTCTTGACGTAATCACTTAACATCACATAATGTTCTTGTATATAAATGATATTTGTGCAAGCATTACAATCCATTATAATTAGGCCGCATCAATTATTCCTTGTGCATCCATACAATCATTTAGCCTACTTAATCAGTGTCATGTTTTCCATTCAATGTACCAAACGCACGTGCATTCTTTATAGCAATTATTAGGCCCATTCAATGTTCTATGTTGCATGCCATTACATACCATCGATGAGTACAGTACTTATTGCGTGTAAATTAACTATTAACATTTCATCCTATTAGCTAAGTCCATGTCATAAGCACAACGTAAAACTACCAATTAATTACTGTCAATTCTTTGTTATATCACAGCGAATAAAATAACGGATTTATTTTCATAATAAACTACAAAACCCATAAGGTGTCTTTTATAACCTTAATATTAATTTGCTTGGGCGTAAATCAAGCTGGTGACCCTCGCTGCCATTGCGGTCACTTCCAATAGTATGGTGGATCTAATCAAATAACCAATTATTACAATCGGTGATACTGTATGACATCATAAATTATTAACCCAGCCTATCATTATAAAGCAATCAGTCATTGCCTTAATCAATCGTTGCATACAATTAAATCATTATCACCTTAAACGGCTAAAACTAGGTCCACTATAAATTGGTGTAACCCCGGAGTGACTCGAACTTATTTTACGTTATTTATTCACATTAAATAATTTCTATGTAAATACGGTATTCATAAATTGAATGTGATTTTCTGTAGCCATATCAAATAATTTCTATGTACGTATGGTATTCATAAATTCAGTGAAATTAAATAGGCCTACTTGCAAACAGTGATATTCGTTCCGCGCGGTACTTTAATGCCTTACTGTCTCGCGGTCATGTGCCGTCGCACAATCACCGCAACTTTCAAATTCCCGAGTGCGTCCCCCTGAGTCGAGTCTCACTGCCTCCTGACGGCAGGGGCGCGGCGACCCCTTGGAGAAGCCACACCTGGCATTGGGTCCTGCTCCGCCGTCATACGGATCGTGGAGGGACTCACGAAACTCACCACCTAACGCCTCAGGAGAACACTCACCCCCCACCCCCCAGCGCTGCAGTCAGTCCCAAATTCGTTTCAAACGGCGCATTCTTTCGTCACCACCTCGTCCAAAAATATTCAACGGTCTCGTCTCGGCCGTTGTATGGTAAATCATTTGGCGATAAATCTGGTGACGCGCCTCATTGCATCAGCGATTTTTTTTTTTTTTTTTTTTCCGTAAGCACGACGGGTTTTCCCTTCCCCATTCCCTACGGGAAGGCCTAAAAAGAAAGCATTCTTCAATCAACGAGCAGAGCGCACACATGCATCCACGCAAAACAGACACTTCAGGCACAGGGGTGGCGATCCCCTGCCTTCATCAACTGTCTCTTTGCATCATTCCGTGGATTACTTCCTGCTGCTCGTGGACTCGAACGACGTTTCTTTTTCTCCCTGCGGCAGGAGCGACCTCAACGAGAACAACCACGCGACGAGTTACGGGCAATGTTCCCTCTAATTTTTTTTAGTCCATGTGCGCAAGAAATTTTCGTTGTGCATACATTTAGATTTATGGTGAAAAATTGTGCAAACTTTTCTGAGCGCTATTATCTTCAAAATGAAATATATATATACAGGGTGTACATAAAGTCAGGATCTATTTTTGTGAAGCACTTTGAAATTATATGGAATTCAATCATAAAATGATAAAGTGGTAACATTTATTAAATAATTAAGAGTAGGATTCGACGTGACGCCCATCAGTATCCCTGCACAGCTCAAATCGTTCCGCAGCATTTCTAAACACATTCTGGAGCATTTGCGGGGTTATGTTATCTGCAGCAGTTCGTATACGTGTACGTAAGTTTTCAAGACTCGTAATCTTCGTCTGATAGACGTGCGACTCGATAAAGCCCCATGCAAAGAAATCTAAAGGGGTTAAATCTGGTCATCTCGCTGGCCAAGGTCTGTTGCTTCCGTGTCCGATCCAGCGATTTGGAAAACGTCCATTTAGATAATCCTGAACAATTTTGGCATAGTGACAAGGAGCACCATCATGGTGATAGACGACGGGGATAGGATTGTTAGTACCGTCGTCTATCAACATGATGGTGCTCCTTGTCACTATGCCAAAATTGTTCAGGATTATCTAAATGGACGTTTTCCAAATCGCTGGATCGGACGCGGAAGCAACAGACCTTGGCCAGCGAGATGACCAGATTTAACCCCTTTAGATTTCTTTGCATGGGGCTTTATCGAGTCGCACGTCTATCAGACGAAGATTACGAGTCTTGAAAACTTACGTACACGTATACGAACTGCTGCAGATAACATAACCCCGCAAATGCTCCAGAATGTGTTTAGAAATGCTGCGGAACGATTTGAGCTGTGCAGGGATACTGATGGGCGTCACGTCGAATCCTACTCTTAATTATTTAATAAATGTTACCACTTTATCATTTTATGATTGAATTCCATATAATTTCAAAGTGCTTCACAAAAATAGATCCTGACTTTATGTACACCCTGTATATATATATAAATATTAAATACTTAATAAATATTTTCCATAAGGTGATAGCTTGATCATTACGGTACTATTAAATGGATATTAAAAACTGTTTACAATATTATATATTCTTAAAAAGAAAACATTTTATCCATTCTAAAAATATGAATAAAATAAAAAATAGTAAAATAAAATTCAAAAATAAAGAAATAAAATAAAAATAACATTAATTGAAAATGACTATTTTAGTTATCATTTCTCAAAACAATTTTTAGCATTTAGCAATTTAAAATAGACTATCAAGATAAATAAAAAATTATTTTATTTTTTATGAATTATGAGATAATTACTATTCGTTTTTATGCAAAAATAAGAAAGAGAAGGTTTATATTCAATGCGTTAATGTATAAAAGAAAAAAAATGCAAATACATAGAGTAAAAAAAATCCGTATTGCGTAGTTGCGCGGACGTCGGCGAAGTCGGGCGGAAGGGGTTAATACTTAAAATAGCGACTATAGAGTATGTTGATGCAAATGGTCAGACCTTGTGTGACGGTATATTTTTGAAATTACTTCATTTACTGTCGTGACTCATGATACGCTTGAGCCTGTGCGCATTTTATTTTGAGGTGTGCGCGGGTTTCACAACGCGTGTGCGCGCGCACACGCGCACACCTTAGAGGGAACATTGGTTACGGGCACAGCATTCGACCTCCAACACAGTCCCCCCTGCCCCTCTCGTTTCCTCCGTTCGCTCCTCACTGTCCCCCATTCCTGCCGTACCCCACCCCACCCCCCTGCGGAACCCCCACCCCATACAACAGCGCTTCCTCTTCCGAGCATCTCCCCGCTCCGAGACGACCCTTCACTCCTTCCTGCGTCAGGATATCCACGACATACCAGGCCAAGCGTCAAATCTCGGAGTGGCCTCATCAGGTCTCCCAACAGAATGGTATTTCTTCTCAGTATCGTTCCTTCGTCTCTGAGAGGGAACTACTTGTAGCGGATCGACAAGAAATAGACCAACAAATCGACAGACATACTTTCTTTCCACGCTACCATAAAACAGTTTGGAACACACGTGGACAAAAGTCAAACAATGGAAAGTCTGTGTCCTCCCAAGAAAGGCGCGAATGAAGCCTTTGTAAACTAAAGGACACGCGGACCGAGCATCTTAAGATTTGGTATAGTCCTACGTCACCAGGGTATAAAAGCGAGCTTCCATTTGCTTTCATTCTAACTCTCACTCACTCGTACGCACGTCATCACGTGAGCAGCGCGTCCACCAGCCGCTGTCCGGCCCCCTGGCCGAGGGGCCGTGGCCGCTACTTTCTTCAAGGCCTACAGTTATCATCAAGTAAGATCTACAGACCGCCTGCAGAAGTAATCCTTCGAGGCGCAACCGGAATCACTTCGGGCCTGCGGTTTGCCGGGTCGGCCTTCAAGTTTCTCCACGTTCCTCGAGATATCTTCCGCACCACAGGCCTACGCCTGCAATATCACAAGGCCAGCCTGCACCTCGAGAAGTAACATCACCTCAGGTTTCCGAACGAAGCCTATCATCCATCATCTCAAGAGGCTTAACGGACAACGACAACCAGAATCTGCGTAATAGGTTCGTCTTCAACCCGCCTTCAACAAAGTTTACGTCACCATAAGCTAAGTACATCATATTCTAAGTACTCTTGAAGCCTGCATTAGCCTACCGCCGAACGGTAGGCTATACTCCCAAAGTGTGTATTTACGCGTTCCAACTGACTCTCGTGAAAGAACGCAGTAGGCCTGTCATCCAATTCAAGTGTCATTTTTATACCGTTATTTCCGCGTATCATCCGTTATTCTGTTCAATTCACATATTTACGTGTTAACTAAACATTCTCTTGACGTAATCACTTAACATCGCATAATGTTCTTGTATAAATGATATTTGTGCAAGCATTACAATCCATTATAATTAGGCCGCATCAATTATTCCTTGTGCATCCATACAATCATTTAGCCTACTTAATCAGTGTCATGTTTTCCATTCAATGTACCAAACGCACAGTGCATTTCTTATAGCAAATATTAGGCCCATTCAATGTTCTATGTTGCATGCCATTACATACCATCGATGAGTACAGTACTTATTGCGTGTAAATTAACTATTAACATTTCATCCTATTAGCTAAGTCCATGTCATAAGCACAACGTAAAACTACCAATTAATTACTGTCAATTCTTTGTTATATCACAGTGAATAAAATAACGGATTTATTTTCATAATAAACTACAAAACCCATAAGGTGTCTTTTATAACCTTAATATTAATTTGCTTGGGCGTAAATCAAGCTGGTGACCCTCGCTGCCATTGCGGTCACTTCCAATAGTATGGTGGATCTAATCAAATAACCAATTATTACAATCGGTGATACTGTATGACATCATAAATTATTAATCCAGCCTATCATTATAAAGCAATCAGTCATTGCCTTAATCAATCGTTGCATACAATTAAATCATTATCACCTTAAACGGCTAAAACTAGGTCCACTATATATATATATATATATATATAATACAGGGTGTCCCGTAAGTCTGGACCATAGGGAAAAATAATAAAATTACAAAATAGTCCAAAATTATTACATAATCTGTTCAAAGTGTCCGCCGTTGTGTCGCACACATAGTTGAAGACGCAATCTCCACTGCGACAGCACTTTCTGAATCACAGTCGCAGAAATTTCTTGACACGCCTCCACAATGCGTGCTTTAAGGTGGAAAATGTTCTGAAGTTTGACCTCGTACACTTTGGCTTTCAAGTGGCCCCACAAATAAAACTCCAGTGGAGTAAGATCATAATAAAAAAAATAATAAAAATAATAATAAAAAATAAAAAATATATTATAAATAAATTTTTGGACTATTTTGTAATTTTATTATTTTTCCCTATGGGTCCAGACTTACGGGACACCCTGTATATATATATATATATATATATATAGTGGACCTAGTTTTAGCCGTTTAAGGTGATATATATATATATTCAGACACCGTTCGTCAGTCTCTTAAATCAAATTGAATTAGCATTAATTTTTTCCAGCCTAAAAAAAAAAAGGAATTATTTAAAATTTATCTCATTATTTGTCCATCAAAGATGTCAAAATGGAATAGGTATAAATTTTGCTATTGTTTTTTTAAATAAATTTTTAGCAAATATAATATTCCATGGGGTTTACACACACACACACACACTAAAATATATATATATATATATATATATATATATATTAGTGTGTGTGTGTGTGTGTGTGTGTGTAAACCCCATGGAATATTATATTTGGTTTGTTATTCTCCGCTGTTTTTGTATTGTTATAATTTGATTGTGGAATTACAATTTCATTATAATATATATATATAATATATATATATATATATATATATATATATGATACACACAGACAGTGCATGGAACAAGGAACTCTTCTGGGATAATTAAATCCACTATAGTCCGAATAAGTAATGGTAAATGACAAATACCATAGTTTTTTTTTTCATGATGCTAGCCCGACGCGGGCAACGGGTCACTCGCAAAGAGGTCCCATAAATATAGCTTCCCTCACCAGCTATCTGCAAAGCAGACAGGATCCAGCTTTGGGACATGGATCCTGTCTGCTTTGCAGATAGCTGGTGAGGGAAGCTATATTTATGGGACCTCTTTGCGAGTGACCCGTTGCCCGCGTCGGGCTAGCATCATGAAAAAAGAAAAACTATGGTATTTGTCATTTACCATTACTTATTCGGACTATAGTGGATTTAATTATCCCAGAAGAGTTCCTTGTTCCATGCACTGTCTGTGTGTATCATAAAAAACTCATGGGACCATTCTGAGTTCATTCCCATATATATATATATATATATATACACACAAACATTTAAGGCATGTCAACAAATTAAGTTCAAGTTTAAGGAAATGTTTCACTGTTTTAGATAAAGCTCCGCTCCTCCCATACACCCATTCAGAGTACGAGCAGCTCGCAGTGTCATTGCCAATCGCATAAAGGGTCAGTGTACCGACACTGCTTCCGTACGTGGTTCATCATCACTGGCAGAAACAATCACTTTGTTATCATAGGCTAGTTAATTAATGTTTGGTCAGTGCGTATGACATTAGTTTGCATCATCACAGGCACCTCTGACTCTTTCGGTCCGGATGCATGATTCGTTTGGAACGAGGTGCACCATATATATATATATATATATATATTATATATATATATATATATAATATATATATTAATATATATATATATAAAATAAAAATTATTAGCGTACAAAACTTGTACTTACCTCTATATAAGATTTGAAAAGACCAAAACAACTGCAAGAGCTCGAACTGAAATGAAGTTTTGGACTTGTCAAGTTGCACAGTGAAAACTGCAGATAATTATCTTCCTTTTATAATCTCGCATGAATCTCTTCAGGCGTCGCGGTAATTGATTCGCAGTTCAGGTGATTGCCACCCGAAAGTGCCTTTCTCAGAGCACGAGAGAATTATGATTTTGTTCAACGGTAAATTTTTTGCAGCAGCTTTTGGGAGTACTACTTATCACATTATTATTATTATTATTATTATTATTATTATTATTATTATAATTATCATTTAAAAACTTCTTATCACTTCTTTGTATATATGAGGGGTCGCGTACTATAACCGCGAATGCTCCAAATCTCGGGGTTTTTTTTTTTTTTTTTTTTCATCATATGGTTCAGTCAATCATATTCTTTCATCTCCTGAAAGGATTTTCATGAAAACACACTAGAAATAGACTTTCTAAAAAAAATTCAATTTTTATACTTTGAGCTCTAAAACCTTTTTTTTTTTCCATTTTTATGCTTTGTAACAAATAAGTGTTGTTCTAAAATAACAAATAAAAATATTTATACTAGATTTTCATTGTTGAAATAGTCATTAAATTAAAGAACATATTTTTTTCTTGCTTATAAATTTTGTTTTAATTAAATCTATTGAAAATAAAGCATGTTACACGAGCGAGTTTCGACGTAACAAAGTTTGGATCAATGAAAGAAAGCCACCCCCAGCCTTCTTTAGTTAGCTTTATAAGGCTAACTAACGAAAATATCACGACCTAACCTAACCAATCGTTAGGTCAACTGTACGCCCTTGACGATTGGTTAGGTTAGGTCGTTAAAGTTTCGTTAGTCTGGGGCTGGGGATGGCTTTCTTTCATTGATCCAAAACTTTAAACCCGTTTTTCTCAAAAGTGTGTTTTGGCGCATTCGCGGTTATAGTACGCGACCCGTCATATATATGTCACAACCATGCGACTTACCATTTCTATAGTTGAACAGTATCCATGTTCGTGCCATTTGAAGTTCGCTGTAAAAAGCGAATGTCCCTTAACTGTGCCTCTCTAATTCGTCTCCTTTAATTTTTCCAAATAATGACTTATACTATACATACAATACGTCATAAAGTACGTCTTAAAGTACTTAGTTTCCTTCGTTTCAATCACGTGTTTAGTATGTGATTATCCTTAGTATTCCATGTATGGTAAACTCTTTAATAATAATAAAAACTTTACTCTCTATAAGTCATTATTTATATGTTGTGTCCCGACTGGTGTTATGCAATATAAATGTTATTCAACCATACTCATTCATACATCCATGTTCTTTCTTGACCGTTATCCCGTATTAATTTTATCACCTATTACCTATTTTATTACCTATTGTCTACTTATGCCCTATCAACCTATCAGTCTGTTTACTCGTGTCTAGATTACGCGCACAACTTATTGTGTGACGACTGTGTACACTACTTTGTGCAGTCGTACATGTCCCTTGACGATCATGATTACGTACATGTAAACATGTCCACACGTATTCTTTATACATTTTCTTTTAATTATTTCACCTCTCGCGAGATACTCGTTAATGCTGACTGAGTGTTCGAATTCCGATGTCGTCGCCAAAAGCAAGCGTCTGAATTCGAAAATCTCCTCTCTTGCTTCTGCTACAAATGTATAACATTAAGGTGTTATATTATTGTAATATACTGTATTGTTTCCATACCAGATCACTGGTTCGTTATCTGCTTACGTCACATAGTCATCCACGTTCTTATTACTTGTACTTACTATTTTTACATAATTGTCATTCAAATTCTATATTACTTCTGTAATTACGTTATCATAAATGGCTGTGTACTTCCAATGGAAAGTACACTATATTTTCCTCCGTTTTCATCATCGCTGGCTTTTAGGTTTTCAGACCATGATAACCAACCATTCTTCTAATAATATTTGACATAATTTGACGTAATTATTGTTAACTATAAATATATAACATTGTTGTTAATCCCCTTTAAATTATCACTGGTATGCATCAATTTTGCTGTCAAGGGTTTTGTAAGTGATTCTTATAGAGTTTTTCCTGCTGATTTCGAATCTGCAATCCGTCTTTCTCAATCAGCTCAGGTTATCCGGCTATGGCCTCATAAGTAAAATAGAATTTTTCGTGATTTTGTCAAAGCGGAATTGGAACAGTAACATCTATCATCACTTGTTTCACTTGTATAATATCTTTTTTTACTTTTCAGGCATATAGATAAAATATTTCATAATGAATAGAGCGTGTAAAAATGATCCCAATAGATTCTGCTACATATGTGGGACGGTTACCATGCCAAATATCCAGTCCCAAATCACTAAATTTATGAAGACAATGTATAGAGCATACTTTGGAATTAAGCTAGGGGACCAGGACAAAAATTTCGCCCCTCATATGTGCTGCAAGACGTGCATTGAAAATTTGAGAAGATGGAGCAAAGGCAGAGCGAAATCTTTGCCTTTTGGAATTCCCATGATTTGGAGAGAAGGAAAGGATCACGTGACAGATTGCTATTTCTGCATGACAAACCTCCAAGGTGGGCTTATAAATTTATTTTTCTTAAATATTTTGAAATCCTCGTATGAAACTTGACATAATATTCACCATAATGTAATATTCACCATATACAGCATAATATTCACCATAATGGTAATCATACATTTACATATACATATTGTTATAGAAAATACATTTACACATACATATTGTTATACAAGTTACATTTACATATGCAATGATTGTATATTTCTTTTTTTTCATTCATATTGTCCCCGAAGGGACAATATGAATGAAAAAGAAAGAAAATATACAGACTCCATCGACCTATTTCATATCTTACAGACCGCAGCCTTCCCTCACGAGCCGCCACTGTCTGAATGCTTCTTCTATTTCATATGCAAGTTTTATATTCATGTTTCTGTGTTTCTATTTTCAGGAGTTAACAAGAAGAATAAACACATTGTTGTATACCCTGACATTCCTTCTGCTATGAGACCTGTACTCCATGGTCCTGGAATTCCAATACCCGACCCATCTCAAACCCTGGACTTCGATGATTCTGATGATGAATCAATGACCAATGCCAATGACCAGTCCCAGTCGTATATACCTCAAAATACCGCTTCAAATGAGCCGAGGCCTCTCAACCAGGCCAAACTTAATGATCTTACCAGGGATTTAGGACTTTCCAAATTAGCTGCCGAGATCTTGGGCTCACGACTTCGAGAGGACAACTTGCTGGCTCCGGGAACAACATTCTCCTGGTATAGGAAACGAGAGGAAGAATTCCGCAAGTTTTTTGCAGTGCACGAAAATACCTCTTCCTTAGTGTACTGCTGCAATGGTGAGGGGCTAATCGAATCCTTGGGCCTGCCATATAACGCATCAGAATGGAGGCCATTTATAGACTCGTCTAAGCGAAGTTTGAAAGCAGTACTTCTCAACATTGGGAATAGTGTTGCATCAGTCCCTGTAGCACATTCCGTACAACATACTGAGAGCTACGATAACATGAAAATTTTACTGGATGCTCTCGTATACGACCAACATAACTGGAGGATCTGTGGAGATTTGAAGGTAATACTAATATCATAAGTAAACTATTGCTATTGACTATGTTGTTTTTCCAAAGGTTATTTGAGAGCGTATAAAACACTTAACTTCCCCACAGAAGTGATACAGTCCAATGCATAGATTTTTTATCTGATAGAACAAATTCTCTAAATTCTTTAAATATTTTCATTTTTTTTCAGATTTTGGCATTTGTATTGGGAATGCAAGGGGGATACACGAAATACCCATGTTTCCTCTGCAAATGGGATAGCCGAGCGGATGAGAAGCACTATGCACAGCGTGAATGGGCATCCAGAGAGAATTTTGAACCTGGGTCGCATAATGTCGTTTCAGTGCCCCTTGTACCACCAACAAAAATTTTGCTACCACCACTTCATATTAAGCTGGGTTTGATGAAAAATTTCATCAAATCAATGAATAAGGAGGGTTCAGCATTCCGATATCTCGAGAGTAAATTTCCTCATATATCTGATGCTAAACTAAATGCTGGGTTTTTGATGGTCCTCAAATTCGAACTTTGATCAAGGATACTCAGTTCGAAAACGCAATGACTCCAACTGAGAAGAATGCCTGGCAGGCATTCAAATCAGTTGTCACTGATTTTCTTGGCAAGCGTAGAAGTCCAGAATACGAGTACGTTGTCGAAAACTTGATGGAAGCTTTCAAAGCTCATGGGTCGCGCATGTCCATAAAAATGCACTTTTTGTGGTCCCACTTGGACTATTTTCCTGAAAATTGCAGGGATTATAGTGAGGAACAGGGTGAACGATTTCACCAAGATATCAAAATAATGGAAGAGAGGTACCAGGGAAACTGGGATATCAATATGCTGGCGGACTATTGCTGGTGTTTGAAGCGAGACGTGCCCGAAGAAAAACACAGACGGAAAGCCAAAAAAACTTCATTCCTTCCTCAAAAACTTTTTTCCATATTCATTGTATGAATAAAAGTATTTATTCACACAATGTTTTCATTTTTCAAGAGTGTTCTTATAATATTATTCGTATCTACAGTGTTTAAGCTAAAAAAATCAATAAATTTGGGGATAAAATTGGACTTATAATAAATGGCCAATAGAGAAAAAACCTGACCTGATTGAGGAAAACCAATGTCATTTTCGAATTCAGCATGGTCGAATTATATAATATGAGTTGAAAAAACCCTCACAGCAGACAAAAAAATTTCATATGCATACCAGTGTTATAGAACAACGGAGAATTCTCCTTCATTATGTAAATTGTATTACCTATTCAGATTACTTCAGCATTAGATATGTCAATTAACAAATTGCTAAAATTGTAATTAACGGTAATTAATGTACTTAATATAATGTAATTTATGTACTTAATGTACTCAGTACATGTCGGCCCCCGACATTATGTCGCCATCCAAAAGTGTATAGATAACAAAAATTAGTATTTTTTTTGTTAACTTTTTGCTTAAATTATGCTTAACTTCAGAATTCTTCAGCTCTCCAGCTAAAGTGGGCGCTTAACCTTCGACTGCATTCCCCCAAGACTGAGGCTTATTTATTTCTTGTATTGTAAATTAAATTATGCCTGCCTGAGCCATTGATATAAGAGGTTGCACCTCGCCCCCCTTAAATTCCTCCCTGAGGCTTAGACCAAGGAGGCCAAGCATCCTCATTTTAAATTCCTGCCTGAGCCATTGATACCGGAGGTTGCACCTCTCCTCCTTTAAATTCCTGCCGGGGCCGTTGTTACCAGAGGTGACTCCTCTCTCACTTTAAATTCCTACCTTAGACTTTACCCGAGGAGGCCGAGACCCCCCCTCGCCTTAAATTCCTGCCGTAACTCTTACTCGAGGAGGACAAGCCTCCTCGCTTTCAATTCCTGCCTTTGTTACAAGGAGTTGCACCCCTCTCATTTTAAATTCCTGACTTAACTGTTGTTGTAAGAGGTAAAACCTCTCCCCCTGTAAACTTCTGACTATCAGTGCCTCGTTTTGTATATATATTGTTTTGAAATAAAAATTATACGAGTGAACTAAAACTCCGATTTAAAAGTGAAGTGTTTCCATTCATCCCTTCGGGAAAAGACTTGGCAGAAACTGTTGTTGATACTCGGATGCTCCTGGCTAAGGCCGAGCTTACCCAACGAGGACCACCTTCGTTGGATTGTCCAAAATGCATTCACCTTAAAAAGTCGCTAGCGGGCAGTGGCTCGCGAAAGCGCGTGACACACACACACACACACACACACTATATATATATACAACAGGGTGTCCCAAAAAAATGTACTCACACTTTGAATGACAATAAATGCAGTGTTTATTGACATAGATACAAGTCTAATAGGTTAAATTAAAGAACATTTGGAATTGCGAGACATTGTCTTTCAATTTCCTCTTTCAACTCATCGACTGTCGCAGGTTTTGCGGCGTAAACCTTATCTTTCACATATCCCCATAAAAAAAAGTCCATTGGTGTGAGGTCTGGTGAACGTGCAGGGAATTCAACGCAACCTCTGCGCCCAATCCATGTGTTCGGATGAGTTGCATCGAGATAGGCCCTTACATCACGATGGTAGTGGGGAGGTGCTCCATTTTGCTGGAAGTAACTCTCTTCGTCACCAAACATCTCTTCAATGCATGGACCGACGGATTCCTGCAGTAAGTTTAGGTAAACGGCACCAGTGACAGTTTGGTCAAAAAAGAATGGTCCTACGATGCCCAATGCTGATATCCCACACCACACTGTAACCCCTGGTAAGTTCAAATGTTGTTCCAAAGTAACATGCGGATTTTGAGGAGCCCAGTAGGTGCAATTATGTCGATTAATTGAGCCATTTAACTTAAAGGAGGCCTCATCGCTCCAGACAATTTTGTCTGGAAACGCTGTATCTTCCGCGCTTTTGTCCAGGTACCATTCACAAAATCCAACTCTCCGGTCAGGATCATCTTCATTGAGAGCGTGGATTAATGTTGGAATGTAACTTTTCCAATGGACTCGTTTCAAAATGCGATGGACGCTCGATTGTCGTATGGATTTCTTTGGGGATCGGAGGAGGGTTTCCAGCAGTTGTTCTTCTCTTGCGGGGCTGGTGGATGTCCGTGGTCTTCCAGAACGTTGCTTGTGGACGTCCTGAACAGTTCCATCTGCTTCAAACTTATCTCTGATACGAGCAATGGTGCGTCGCGTTGGTGGATCTCTGTGAAACTGTCTTCTAAATTGTCTTTGCACTTCCGTGACGTTTTCGTACTTCCAGTAGCACTTTATGACAAATTTTCTTTCTTCAAAAGTTAGTCGTACGTCTGCCATTATATTCACGTTAGTATGGCCTGAAACAAATAAAATTATATGAGTAAAGGGCTGTCTAAGAGTGAGTACATTTTTTTGGGACACCCTGTATATACAGGGTGGGGCACGGGAATCAAGTGTTTTTTGAATAGCTAGTAATCGGCCATTAGGAATGGGAGGGGCGTGCGGTAGGTAGCATTCCATTCCTGGGTTCATAGCATTTAACTTTAACTAACACTCACCTTTATCTTTCAGGTGCCATCATGGAGCAGTGGACGTTAGAACACCGCATGTTCCCATTCTATGACTTCAGACGGTCTTTCATTGGACCAGATAATGAAAAATTATGAAAATAAAATTATGAAAAAAATTTAGAAATTTATACATTTTTAACACATATTAAACATGATAAACATAAATGAAAGTGTGTTTTTAAAAAAATTGTCCGATTTCATTGAAATAGATAGTTAATTCTGGGACACCCTGTATATATATATATATATATATATATATATATATATATATTACAGTCAAAGTGTGTAACCAGCCATTTCGCGTAATGGCTGAAACTTTTTAGTCATTTCGCGAAATGGCTGTTTCACTTGGTCATTTCGCGAAATGACTAAAACCTTCATCTATTACGCGAAATAGCTAAAATTCCACCTTGGTCATTTCGTGAAATGGCTAAAATGACTTTTGTCATGAATTCATAGAAATAACAAACATCACAATAACATTGGAAACCTTTATTTAACTAACCAAATCTGCTAAAACATACATACATCCACAGGTCTGTTCAAATAAGTGAGAAGCACTCTTCAAATACACACTTGAACACATTTGAATTTTCAATGTAGAGGTTTTCAAATACTAACCGGGCCTTCAATGTTATTCCGATGTCCGCCATTGAAGGCCCGGTTAGGTCAACTGTATGCCCTTGACAATTGGTTAGGTTAAGTCGTGTTATTTTCGTTAAAACTAACGAAAATAACAACTTACAAGATCATTTGCCCGGTTAGGTCAACTGTGAAATGGCTGAAGATTTTAGTCATTTCGCGAAATGACCAAGTGAAACAGCCATTTCGCGAAATGACTAAAAGTTTCAGCCATTACGTGAAATGGCTGGTTTACACACTTTGACTGTAAGATATATATATATATATACACACACACACACACACACACATATATATATATATATATATATATATATATATATATATATATACACAGGGTGAACCAAAAGTAGGTGGACAGTAGGTTGAATAGGGTTTGTGTTATATTATATTATAACTATGGTGTTTGTGTTATATTATATTAAATATTATAACTAAATTTATTTAAATTTAATCTTTTTTCTTTTCAGATAGTTCAGAGAACCCATAATGGCAAATAATCTAAATACTGATGCCAGAAAATGGGTGTTAAAAGAGTATTGGAAATCTCAAAATACTGAAACTATTAGAACAAAATGGGTTGAAACATTTAGTACTCAAGCCCCAAAGAGACAAACCATTTACCGCATTCGTGAAAAATTTGATGCCACTGGCTCAATTCTTAATGCCCCAAGAACTGGTCAACCCAAAACAGTTTGCACAGAGGACAATAAGCAACTTGTTGCCGAAGCATTTGTTCACAGTCCCAAAAAGTCCACCAGAAGAGCCTCAGCAGAACTGGACATTTCACAAACCTCTATTATACGAATTCTGAAATCTATTGGGTTGAAAGCTTATCGTCCACGGCTAATTCATGGCTTATTGGAGGATGACCCAGACAGGCGGCTGCAATTTAGTGAGATCATGCTGAACGAAATTGAAGGAAATCCAATAATTTTAGATAACATTGTGTGGACCGATGAGGCTTCTTTCAAATTATCAGGTCATGTTAACCGACATAATTGTGTTTACTGGTATAGTGAGAACATGCATTTAACATTAGAGCAGCAACTAAACCAGCCTGGTGTCACTGTTTGGGGTGGTATTTCAAGTTCTGGTGTTTTAGGACCAATTTTTGTTGATGGAACAGTCACAGGTGATAAATATCTCGAAATTCTAATGAATGAAGTTGTTCCACACTTACAACAACAGCCTAATTCACATGACCTCTATTTCCAACAAGATGGGGCCCCTCCACATTATTCAAGAGCAGTCCGTGAGTATCTTGATGAAACATTTCCCGAGAAATGGATCGGCCGAAGAGGTCCAATTGAATGGCCTGCACGTTCACCTGACTTTACCCCAATGGATTTTTTCTTTTGGGGAGTACTCAAGGACAAAGTTTATAGTCGAAAACCACGAAGTGTTGGTGATTTGAAAAATTACATCAGAGATGCATTTCAAGAAATTAATGCACAAAGAAACTTGTGCAAAAATGTTTGTCAAAGTGTGAAAGGTAGACTTCAAAGCTGTGTAAATTGTGATGGACAGCAATTTGAGCACCTGCGTTGATAAAATTTTCAGTGCTTTTGTATTGTATTGGTATAAGTTAATTTTTATTTTTATTTTGTATTATAGTATACAAAAAAATTAAATATAATTGATATGTATTCTCAAAATAAACGTTATCATTTACTGTCCACCTACTCAAAATAAACGTTATCATTTACTGTCCACCTACTTTTGGTTCACTCGGTATATATATATATATATATATATATATATATATATATATATATATATATATATACAGGGCGTCCCAAAAAAATGTATACACACTTTAAATAACTATAAAGGCAGTGTTTATTAAAATACATTTCATTTTCAAAATGTAATAGAATCTACAGACATTATTTAATTGTTTTGTCAACGCCTGTTTTCAAACTGACGTCCGTTCTGGTCCAGGCACTGCTGATAACGCGAAGCAATGGAATCGCAAACATCACGAAACATTTCGTTTGGTATTTGTGTGCATTCTCGTTCAATGGCTGCTCTCAATTCAGCGACTGTTGCAGTTTTATAGCGTAGACTTTGTCTTTTAAGTATCCCCACAAAAAAAAGTCTAGTGGTGTGAGGTCTGGTGAACGCGGAGGGTATTCTACGAAACCCCTTCGTCCAATCCACATCCACATCGTGCCAAGTACCACTCGCAATACTCCACTCTTCGGTCCGGATCATCTTCATTAATAGCATGGACTAATCTTGGAATGTAACTTTTCCATTGACAGCGCTTCAAAATGCGTTGGACAGACGATTCTGAAATTCCTACCTCACGACTCGCTTGCCGCACAGATTTTCTTGGACTTTGGTGATACGTTTCCAGTACTCTTTCTTGCTTTGTGGGGCTTGTCGATGTCCGTGGTCTTCCGGAACGCTTCTTGTGGACATTCTGAACAGTTCCATCGGCTTCAAACTTATCTCTAATTCGAGTGATGGTAAGTCGCGTTGGTGGATCTGTTTGAAACTCCCTCCTAAACTGTCTTTGCACTTCAACTGCGTTTTCACACTTCCAGTAGCATTTTAGAATGAATTTCCTTTGTTCAAAGCTTAGTCTGACTGCCATTATTAATTCTAATGGGTTTAACTTGGAAAGAAAGAAACATCAATTGAGCTATCAGCTGTTAAAGTGTGTATACATTTTTTTGGGACGCCCTGTATATATATATATATATAGAGAGAGAGAGAGAGAGAGAGAATGTCTCAAAAGTCGCGCACCATAGGCTTTATTCAGACTTACGAGGTTTACGAGTCAATATGGTTTATATATCGGGTGGCCACAAAAAACTTTACTTAATTCAAAGTTTAATAACTGCAACAATTCAAAACTTATGCGATTGAGCTTTGGCACACATTAACAGATGGTTATAATCTATAATTGCTGGAATTTTCAAATATGTAGGTTCTGTAGTTTTGTTACAGTGAACAATTTAAAAGCATATGTCTAAAAATAGCATGCCGAAGAAAATGAATTTGAACTTAACAAAATTTACTTAAACAAATGGTCAATGTGACCACCTCCCTGTTGGTAAACTGCCCTCAATCGCTTCTTCCACGAGGAGATGCACTTTCGAACCTCATCTAAGGTGATATCCTCCCATGCTCTACTGATTTTCTCCTTAAGTTCATCTTCGGTGAATTTGTCTTTCTGGCTGCCGTAAACCTTCACCATGAGGGAATCCCATACTGAATAGTCCATCGGATTACAGTCGGGAGACTGAGGCGGCCATTCATCCTTTTTGATGAAATTAGGGGTCTCTTGCTCTAGATGATTTTGGGTCGCTCGGCTTGTATGGGCGGGTGCCCCATCTTGCTGGAAAATGTAGGCCTCATCAGGATACAGCTGACGACAATCAGGAAGTAACCCATTATCTAACAGGTTGATGTAGCGCTCAGAGTTAACTTTAGTTTCGTTTGTGGCAATAAAATGAATTCGTGTTTTCCCCTTCCATGAAATTCCCGCTGATACCATTACTTTTCTGCTGAATCGTGAGGTTTCATGATAAAGCCTGGAGGGAGGAATGTCCTTTTTCCTTGAACCATAAACCCTGTCATTTTGCCTGTTTTTGGCCACCTCCAACGTGAAATCCTTTTCGTCTGTAAACACAACTTTTTGCACGTCTTCAGCTGAGTAGCGTTCATATAGGGATTTACAGCGGGTCTTTCTACGCTGTCTTACATTCTGATCACGCCGAGAAACTCGAATTCTCTTGTAGGCCTTCAATTTCAAACGTTTTACAATCCCTTGTACAGAGGAGCGAGAAATCCCAAGGTCGTACGCAATCTGTCTCTGGGAGCGATGAGTTCCTGGTATATTCTCCTGGGATTGAATCAGTTCCTCCACGGCAGCCTTATTTTCTTCTGTTGAAACACTTTTGGGCCTGCCGCTGCCGGGTTTTCTAGCTGTTGATCCAGTATCCTTTATCTTTCTTATTAAGTTATAAACACTTTGACGAGTCCAGTTCTTTGCGGGGAATTCTCGGACAATCCTATTTCCATTCCAACCTTTTTCCTTGACACATGCTTCTATGATGGCTTTATCACTTTTACTTAACGTCATGCTGGCGGGGTTTTAGCGGAAAAATAAAAGAAAGCAAATTCACATTAGGTTTAGCCTACGCCAGCGCGCGTGTCATACTACGTTACATTAGGTTTAGCCTACGCTAGCGCACGTACGTGTCAGATGCACACCAGGCATGCTATTTTTAGACATATGCTTTTAAATTGTTCACTGTAACAAAACTATAGAACCTACATATTTGAAAATTCCAGCAATTATAGATTATATGCATCTGTTAATGTGTGCAAAATCTCAATCGCATAAGTTTTGAATTGTTGTAGTTATTAAACTTTCAATTAAGTAAAGTTTTTTTGTGGCCACCCGATATATGTTTAATTACAATATATGTTCGAATAATAAAATTAATAGTATGTACAATTAAGCAAAAAGCTATCTTAAAATAATTAAATTGAGTGAAGCTACAGTATATTAGCCAAGGTGTCTCAGGCGTCGCGCACCATTGGCTAATGTAGCTTCATTCAATTTAATTATTTTAAGATAGTTTTTTGATAAATTGTACATACTATTAATTGTATTATTCGAACATTATCGAACATATATTGTAATTAAATATCACTTATAAACCATTTCGACTCGTAAACTTCATAAATCTGAATGAAGCGTATGGTGCGCACCTTTTGAGACACCCTGTACATATATAATGAGTCAGGAGGGCTAGCAACTGCCGTAGTGCTCAGGAAAGCGTCTTCACCTAATCAAGGTGTGGTGGTGGGTTCGAACCCTGGTGGGGCAATTTTTTAATGAAAAGACAACATATCCGTTTCAAGATGGGAATGAACTCAGAATGGTCCTTGTTCCATGCATGGTCTGTGTGTATCATAAAAAACATCAGGAGACCATTCTGAGTTCATTCCCATATATATATATATATTATATATATATATATATATATATATATATATATATACATATATATATACAGGGACTTAGAAATGGGGGCTACTGGGGCTTCAGACCCCCTGAAATAAAATCCTGTTTGATATTCCTATGCATTTTTTGAAATTATAAGTAAATTATAAGTAAGTACGCCATGCCAAGTACCTTCAACACATGTTTAATTATTATAATACATTTATGAACAGGGTGGTGTAGTATCGCGATACATTTCCCGTATCTTGTGTCGTATCGCGATACATTTTTTATTATTTGTATCGTTTCGAAAGATACGATACAAATAAGTGTGAGTAACGCGATACTTTATCATAGACTCAGTCAGTGATCTTTCCCCTCCCCTCTCTATCTTCTCTCCTCCCCATCTTCCCGTCTGAGGCCAAGGCTTGCTTGGAGACTGAAATAGAAAAACTATCTACACCACAAAGCAATGAGACGAGCAGTGAGGAAGAGAACGAGTTCTTTAGTTTTAAGAAACTAAAAATTTGTGAGATTGAAAACAAACCTCGTCAAGAATTATCTAATTATTTAGCGAATAATTCATCAGACATTCAAGAATTACGCGTGTATCCTTTGATAAAAGAACTGTTCATAAAATAAACACTACACTACCATCAAGCGCTCCGGTTGAGAGACTTTTTAGCATAGCTGACTGTGGCGGATCCAGTGGGGGGGGGGGGTTCGATCGAACCCACCTAAACCAGAAAGCCCCGCTCCCAAAGCTAACTGACTGAACATACAAGTTATTTTACAAACAACACTAAAAACATGTAATATACCCTTTTGTTTCGTTTGTTTCAGATCGTTAGTCGACCCTGTGTCTTACTTTAATACTCAAAAGTCTAAAAAGCAATATTCATTCACAGTATTTAGTCAATAGAATTTTCGGTTTACAATGTCAAGAAGAGTTAAACAGCAACCAAGAATTGACCGATTTTTTGGTCCATCAAGTTTGGTCCATCCCACGTCAGTGGCAAGGTTAGTAACTGTATTGTAAACTAGAACAAACTACTTAGTTACTGATCGATTGCTCATATTAAATTCATTGTCTCTCGTTTTGACAGTGATGAGGAAGGACAATCTACCTCGACTGCAAAGAGGATTCGCAGTAACGCCAGTAATACCGGTAGGAACACGTGTTGTACGACAAGCTGACTCACAGAAAACCATTTTTCTTGTTTTGATATATTTTACGGTTAAGACTAAAAACTAAAGTAAGCTAAATCTTATTTCATTTTCTTAATATAATTATAATAGCTCCGCATTTTGTTTTTATTGCAGGTAACCCTGCTTGCCATGCATCGGTACATGACAATGACGTTGGTGCCCTGTTGCGTCAGGAAATTCCTGTTAGATCTCTGCAAGAAGCTGAAAAGTTCAATGTCATAATTAACCATTTTCAACCAGGAAAGGATTATTCTTTCCCCAAAGTGTTTATGAATGGTTGTAATCGGTCTTTTCAAAGCTCTTGGCAGCAACGCTATCCTTGGCTGGTGTACAGCAAGGAATGCGATGGTGGTTTCTGTCTCCCATGCATTCTATTTGCTACACGAGAAAACCTTGGTGCTCTCGTGAGCAGTCCATTTACACAGTGGACAAAAGTAAGTACGGTGTGCGGTCAACACGAGAACGCCCTTTACCACGTAGATGGTATGGTCGCTTATGACAATTTCCTCGCCGCAAGTCGAAATCCTGAAAAAAGTATCCAGGTGCAAATTGAAAGTTAACGTACCTACACAATGCATAAAAACAGAGAAGTTATCAAAAGTGTGACAAAAATTTTTCAGCTTTGTGGCAAACAGTGCACTGCCTTAAGAGGTCACAGACAGTGGTGTAGTGCTAAATAAAGAAGTGAGGGAACGCATTTTGAAAGTGTTACTCAGATGCGGGGGGGACAATGGCGAGCGCGGCGAGCCCATACAGCTCGGGGTCCGGGGGCACTGTAAGCCCCCCGGGAAATCTTTTGAAATCTGACCAATTTCAGGGATATTTTGAGGTCATATGCACTGGATATTAGGATATATTCCAAGGTTGAAGATGCAGTATTTCCAGTGTCATTAGATATACGACATCCAGTACGATCAATAAAAATAGCTAACAACTGGAATGATTAACTAAAAAAAAGTTAACAACTGGTACGCCGTGGTGACTGTTTCACCAGATCTTTATAGGCTAGCATTGCCTCAGTTGAAGCTAAAAGAAATGAAGCAGTTAATGATTCTTTCTCATATTTCTTCTAGGGGTGGGAATTAAAATTTCATGACGTTAGAGATTTGTAAGTTCGGATTTATTTGAAATAGTGAGGGAACGCCGTTCCGTCTACCAAAAAAAGTAAGGGAACGCCGTTCCCACGCGTTCCACAGCACTACACCACTGGTCACAGAGATGATAGCATAGCCACCCAAGACGCAAACAGGGTCAATTTTTGCCTTGCTGGAATTTCGTGTCGATGCTGGTGCTGAAATCTTAAAAAAACCATTTAGCAACATGCCGCGCCAATTCAAGATGTTCCAGTAAATCAATTCAAAACCAAATTATTGGTTTAATTGGGGATCAAATTAGGGATTCGATCATCAAGGAGATAAAAAAAAACAAAGTTTTTTTCAGTTCTTTGCGATGAAGTGACAAACAATGCAAATCTTGAATAATTATCGCTTGTTTTGGGGTTTGTTGACAAGAATTGTATTATTCGCGAAGAATTTCTAGATTTTAAAACCACTGAACGCATAACTGGCATTGGGCAAGTCATCTCGAAAATGATCCTAGGAAAACTGGAGCAGTGGGATCTAGACATAGCAGACTGCCGTGGACAAGGGTATGATGGCGCTTCAAACATGTCCGGCCAGGCCCGAGGGGTGCAACGCATAATAGTTCAGCAAAACCCCAAGGCAATATATGTGCCTTGCAATTCTCATGTCCTCAATCTCATCATCGTTAAAGCTTGTAGCCTACCATCTGTACGCAATATGGCAGGAACCATAACTGAGATTTCTAACTTTTTCAATTATTGTCCAAAGCGACAGAGGTGTCTGGAGAAAGTAATAAGTTTGGATCAGCCAGAATCTCAAAAATCAAAGATCCGAGACCTTTGCAGCACTCGTTGGGTAGAACGCCATGAAGCATATGAAACATTTGTGCTCTTGCTGCCAAGAATTATTAAAATATTAGAAGTTATTATAAATGAACCACAGTACCAGTATCAGTATAGTTCTGAAACACATTGGAACTGGGATAGAGAAAGACTCCAAAAAACATACAATTTCTATCACACGTGTTGTTCGTTTCAATTTCTTATTTCCTTGACTGTTGCCATGAAAATTTTGGCAATCATCAAGCCGTTAATCATCAAGCTTCAGAAGAAATCAAACAACATCGTGAAGGCTTACAACATGATCTCGGACACACAGAAAGAGCTGAAGAAAGTGAGAGATAAAGCTGACGATGTGTTCAGGGGATGGTATTCGCAAGCTGCGCAGATCAGTTCTGATTTTGGTACTGAACCCAGTGTACCAAGGACAACTGCCGGACAACAGCACAGACCAAATACTCCTCATGACACCTGAGGAATATTATCGTCGTACTCTATTTCTTCCTTTTCTGGACTATATTATGCAGGAGATTGTCTACAAGGTACGTTTGTAGAACACGAACTTCTAAATTCTAAAAATCTGACAGTTTTCCGTAACACGGTGGTAACGCCAACCGGTCTGGATCCGCCCCCTGCATTCTCCACCTAATTAATGAACTCTTTTTGTTATAGATTCGGACCCACTCAGAAGATGGCTGTTCAGTTACTTGGTCTTGTTCCCAGAGTCACCGTTGAGCCAGCAACAGACATTACTGAGATTTCTGTGATGTACGAGTCAGACCTTCCCAGCTCTGGGACTCTTGACATCGAATATATGCGATGGAGGAGAAAGTGGCAGTCAGAGAACGCCAAACCAGATTCGCTTCAACCTGCATTAAAGGTAGATTATAATTCTTAGTATGGCCCATCTTCGGGTGACAATTCTTCGTATGCTCCGATTATTTAATATTTAATATTTAGTGTAAAATTTTCTAGCTTAATTGTAACTTTATCACTTTTTCTTTCCAGGCTTGCGATGCTGATATATCCCCAAACATCAGTTGTTTGTTACGAATTGCTTGCACCATACCCATCACTTCTGCTGACAATGAACGTACCAACAGTACCTTGAAACTTGTGAAGGGGTACCTTAGGACTACTATGTCCACGAAGAGATTGTCGGGGCTGGCGTTGATGAGCATTCATTACGACAAGCCCGTGGATTACGAAGCTGTAGTTCAACGGTTCGCTGAACAGCAACCCCGACTAATGACGCTCGTCGATCCAGTCTTTGAGAGTCGGGAGATTAACTGATATCTCAGTCAACACAAAACTTTGTCAAGAAATATAATAATTTCAATTATATTAATGAACAAATCTAGAATGATAAAGTATGATTTTGAAAAGAAATTTAGGTTTTGATATTGTGAAATTTTCGTAAACAGTGTTTCTTTAAGACTTATCACGAATTTTGTCTTTCCCTTGTATAATTTTCTTGCAAATCAGTACATAACTTAGATATTGTAAAAGCTAATAAACTTGAACAAACACCCCGCAAATTGCTTAAAAACGCGTTTCTGAGAGCCTTAATTTTCAAAATTTTCCGGAGGAACATGTCCCCGAACTCCCCTAGAAGCCTTCGGTGCTCGTACCGAACCCCCTCCAGCAAATCCTGGATCCGCCCCAGGCTGGAAATCTCTCCTTCAAAGAGAAACAGAATGTCTGATGAATTGTTTGAGAAGTCACTGTTTGTAAAATTCAATTAAAATAGAAAGTAATTCAGTTGTTTCATAATATGTCATATATAATATATATATATATATATATATATATATATATATATATATATATACTGTATATACTATATATATTCATTATATATATATATATATATCGTATCGCGAAACATATATTATTCATATATCTAGTATCGTAACGAGATACATTTTTGCCAATGTATCGAGTATTGTATCGCGTTACATTTTTTGGCCCCGATACACCATCCTGTTCATGAATGTGTTTTTACTCGTTTACACACTTACTTTTAACATATACTGTATATTTCCTAACCTCGTAGCAGTTCTGTACGTTGGTCTCTCTTCACACGAAGGTGAAGCTGGTGGCCCCGCCTCTAGGCCTGGCTTGGTGGAGGAGCGAGTTGCTCTTTTGCGCTCTTCACCGCACATAGCCAGGTACACCGGCTTTATCTGGTACCATCCTAGCCAGGCATCTAGTCTTCTTTTGAAGACTTCAATTTTGACCCCTGTAACGTTTCTGAGGTCCTTTGAAAGTTGGTTAAAAAGTCTTGGCCTCCTGACAACTAAGCTCTTTTCCTTCAGTATTGAAGAGGTCCCTTGTCGGGCCTTTAATTTGGAAACACTACACATTCTGCCTTTCCTATTTTTCAGTGTTGTTTGGATGGTAATTGGGTTTAGTTTGAGGTTTGGTACCAGTTTTTTTATCATTTTCCATGTATATATTATGGTGTAGCTCGCTCTCCTTCTTTCCAGGGAGTACAGATTTAGTTTACGTAGTCTTTCCCAGTTGATGAGTTCTTTACAGTCATCAATCTTGGCTGTGAATTGTCTCTGAATATCTTCTAGTTTATTAATTTTTTTCTTCTTGTATGGGAACGTCAAGACTGAGCAGTATTCAAGTTTTGATATGATCAGCATTTTCAGCAGGGGAATCATTACTGTTTTGTCCCTTCTTTTAAAGGTTCTTAGTGGTATCTGTCCCGCGACTCTTCCCAGTGCAGCACCACGGCAATGGGCTAAGTTATAGCTAACTTAGTGGGAACGACCTCATTTAATGATGAGGTCCCATTTTTTTTTTTTTTTCTGTTTGAAACTTTTATTGAAACATTATTTACAAATAAAAGCACTATGGCTTTTGTGGTATCATCTTCCGACACCATGAAAATGAAACAGAAGTACAATGTACACATTTGTTCATCTGTAATTTTATTCAGTTACCTGCTGAAATTCAGGCGTTAGGATTTTGGCATGTTCTTTGATTGCACTTGCAGAATGAGCAGCATAGTATGGATGACGCAGTGCAAGGGCATTTTGACCTCTTGGTACAGGTTTTGCAGCTGCAAGGTTCAATCAAATCCTGAGGTTTATCTGGGTAATCGGTTAGTTGAGGTTCCAAAAGTCCCTCATCAGACTTTACGTAACCATAGTCAAGTGGATTTAAATTTTCAGATATGGAGCCATATGGAGAGTCAAGCCAAAGTTTGCACTGAAGATATGCCCGTTTAATATGCAGTCTAATACTTTTTGAAGAGCAAGGAAGAGGAAGCTGAGTAAAATCGATTTTGTCCCCAGTTTTGTAGTATTGCTCAGATCTTAGTTGATCAAATGATATGGATTTTGACTTGGGTTTGATGCAATGAACCAGAAAGTTTTCGGCACCTTCGATTATTTCCTCTGTAAGTGGTTCCTTGCCAAAGTCCTTAATTTCATCAAAGTAGTTTGACTGCTTCAGTGCACTAGATTTTGTGCCTACTTTACTGACACTGTCACAGCCAGTTAAAGCATGCAAGGCAGGTAAAACTTGGATCAAATCGTTTTCAAGCTTTTGATGCAAGCCATGCAGAGGAATGATTTTGCGACTTGTTCCAGAGCCTTTAACAAACCATAATTCCTTCAGGCCATGCTCAATCCATTTTGTTAAATGGTAGATGAGGCACACAAAGATATCAGTATCACTGGTAGCTACTGAAACTGTAGCTCCACCACCAGGCATTGCTTTATCCACCACATAGTTTACATGTAACATCACTTTGTCATCTGCTTCTTCTTGTGAAGAACAAAGCTCAGGAATTTCGCAGACCTTCCCATTTTGGAATTGGACACAAACTTCTGGTTTTTCAAGAGTACCACCTCCCAGTACAATTACTTTATCTCCATGGTAGTTTTCCATGAAAAAGCCGATAAATTTTTTGGAAGTTTGCCTTGTTATCTGTGGAACTCCAATACTTGTTGAAGTCAATTGGAAGCCTCTGCTCAGGTGATGTTATGGAAATTTGTATTTTCGAATGCGCAATTGATCGTCTCATCCGTTCTCCAGTCTTGATGCTTGAAGCCTTGTAATTTTCAAATAAGATATGAATTGTGGTTGACTTGGATCCCATACTCAAAAACATATTTAAAAGTGATTGTACAAATTCACCAAATGTTTTCAACATTGCTTTTTTTCACCAGGAATTTCCTTACTTGAGCCATAAAATCTATGATCATTGCATCATTCCCTTCTAATGGGAGGTCTTCACCCAGTTTCTTTTCAAGTTCCGATCGCAATTCCGATTTCTTAGATTTCTTCAAAAAACCATCACTGTCTACATGAAAAAATGGAAGAAGTGTAATTTCATGGAAAAGTAATTGATTCAATGGAAATTCCCTGAGCTGAGCAAATGCAATGTAGTTCAGTGCTGCAATGGTTTCTTTTTTTATGTCATATTCCTTTCGTTTTCTGGAAGTGTTCCTCGCTGTTGCGGGTTTTTGCCTCTTAATTGCTGCAAACAAAGTTTCTGTTTTTTTCTCAAGCCGTTCGGTTTTGAAATTCTTGTAAGCAACATCTCCTCTATCCAGGCAAGTAATGTGATATGTATAAGACTCTTTATCCTCTTCACCGGTAGCAATGTTTCTGAATGGTTTGCCATCTAATGTTTTGCTCAATGTGTTTCCAACTTTGTAAATGTACTGTTGAATAGCTTGGACATTACTGGAGCTCGATAAGGCATGGCTCTTGGAGTATTCATGATGAATATCATACTCGTCACGATTTTCAAACTGGCCGGAACCTCTCATTTGTGAAGAATATAAGTCCTTCTCATGTTTAATAATATTCCACAGTGCCACTGCTTCCTTTCTCCGAGTAAAGCCAATTAATCCTCCGGACACTTTTGCAGGCTTATTATAATGTTGCTCAAGTGCCTGGTCCATTGGAACTCCACTACATTGTCGTGTCGTTCTCCTCACTACAAAACCACCACTAAGGAATGATTTGTGGAGATCAGGAAAATGTACCTCAAGGTTTAAACAATCCTCAAAGAAGATTGGTGCCCATCTGGCGTAGTTGGTTCTATTGTAGGCGAAGAAAAGTGGGATTGATCTCTGTATGGAAGAAAGAAATAGTGACCAATCACCTGCCCGCATTGAGTAGGTTAAATCTCTGATGATTGGATACAATCTATTGGTAAAATGATACCAGTAATGAAAGTTTTCATTACTATCAGACCTCTGCTTTATATATTGTTGAAAGGATTGAGACAGAGTATATATCGAAGACTTAAAGTCGTCCCATTGCTCTTGTTCTGCAACCATAATTGAAATTTTAGTTGCAGCATCTTGATATAAGTTACGGTGTTCATCGACACTCAAAAACCCATCGAACATAATGCTTGTTATTGCTTCGTGCACGAAAGATAATCCTTGCTTGGCTCTCACATAATGATTGCCATTCATAACGGATTTTACTGTGTCTGGACCGAAACATTCGCTTTCAACCAAAACAGATTCAATTCCCGATATATGAAGATAAGATCCAATACAAGCAAGTACAATCTTCTCAAAATGGAATCCACCCAATCCGATAAACAAATTACTGAACAGATCTTTTTCAGGAGCTGAATTTCCTTCGCAATAGCATAAACTCCTTCATCACACACAGTGCACCGTATGGCTTATTCTGCTGCTTAAGCACGTCCTGAAAGTTAATCATTGTTGTAAAAATGGTATCAAATTCAGTTGCTTTGTAGTGTATGGCAGTATGGGAGTGAACGCAATAGTTGTAGGCTTCAAGCTATCTCCTACAAAAGGGCTTTTGACAGCAACAAAGCTTGGAACAAAGTCATCATTATCAGTATTTGAGTTAGTTGAAGAGCCCTGTATTGTGGTTGTTCTATGTTTGTATCGCATCACAAACCACAGGAAATGGTCGAGATTAACAGTTTCTAGTAAATGATCGTTTGCCTTGTATTCAGAGACTTGGAAATCTTGACTTATTGTACCTCGTTCATGTCTTGGTCCAATCGAGATCATTTCTTGGCAAGGAAGAACGCTGTGTAACTTGCCAAGCCGGAGGGTTGACTATGGAGCTTCACTGATCTTATTAGTATGCTGTTGTGTTGGTGCAGAGCTTAATGGAGCATTTTGGAATAAAACTAGCACCGTATCGTGTGTCGAACCAATTCTAGACAAGGTATTTTCCAAGGTGTCAAAATTATCCATTGCTGCTTGAATTTTTGATCAAATACTGGAGGAACTGGAACTCTATGTGAAACACATAAAGATATTGTACGTTTTGCTAGTGCAAAATTTATTTTGCGAACTTCTTGATATCCTACACAAATGCTCCGTTTGTTTGCAATTTCAATAAGATCTTTAGACTGTGACAGGTTATGTATAGTTTGAGCAAGTCCGACATGGAATGGGGTGGGCTCCAAACCATTATAAAGGATGTAAAACAACATCTGGAAGATAGTGCCACACTTCAGCATCAACTGATTGTTGCTATCTGATACATTCCGGGTGGAAAACAAATGCTGAAGAAATCCCATCCATATTGGAGGATGTTAATTTTGGAAGCGTTTTAAGGCTAGATCAAGATCGTTTGGATCACAATAGCTAGAGCGTAAACCAAAACTGTAAGTTTTTAACTCTTTCCTTAGGCAACGTTTTCGCCAGATGATTTCTGCAAAGTTTCAACAATTCTTGCACTCTCAATCTGGACAGAATAAACCATCTGGGATTTTCGTTTGTTGCTAGGATATGTAAAATAAATGGTGTCCTTAAATTTGTCTATAAGCAGGCTCTTAACCAAATAGTTACTGATAGATTCATCCTGGTTCAGCTTTTTATTGATCTCTTGTCTCAAGTAGGTGACACTGTATCCACAGCTTGTGAAGTCTATTTTTGAGACTACATCATTAAACGCTTCTTGAACCATGTCAGTAGAACCCATAACTTCATTTTCTTGCTGTCTGTTTTCCAAAATCGTCTCTATTCTGCGATCATAGGCTGCAAAATGCTTCTTTATACAATTATTATGATAGAATACATCTGCAGCGAATACATCTTTGTATTCGTTCAACATCGCTACTCTGGTAAAAACATCGTCTTGGAACAAGTGAGCATAACTCAATAACTTTTGGGCACGACCTGGAGTACATATCCGAAACAAATCATGGTCAATGTTTCCACCTTTCAATTTGACTCGAGCTGAACCACAAAATACACACACTTTCATATCCTTGATATGCTGTGTTTTAATCCTTTTGCTTGAACTATTTTCTGGAGGAGTTAATGCTTCCCCTAAGGAGGAATCGGAGGGTTCAGATTCAGCATTTTTAGACTTCTGGCTACGTTCAACGAACTTTTTATATGTTGCATAGCACGAAGTGCTGTGATACTGGATATAAGGAGTCTGACTCTCAGTAAGAGCTTTCAAACGCTTGCTTCTGTCATCATTTGGGTACGCAGAAGCCAACTGAAGCAAATTTTTTATTCCATGTTCTCCGCTGCTCAAATATTTCTCTCCACTTGGGCTTTTGTTCTTCTGGCACAAGATACATTTACCAAGGTTTGAGCTATGCTTCTTTTCTGGCACAAGTTGACATACATCCTGAAAAAATAAAATATACTAAGACTTCTTGCAATTGCAATTATAATAAACTGGTTCTATTCTATACATATAAAAATTCATTTGTAACACACTGGTCTTTATATTTATGTTTTAAATATTCAATTCGATTATTACTTACCATGATCTATCATCTCTTGAATCACATAATGAATACAGGGATCCTCAATTTGTAGCTACTACCAATACTAAACCTGAAACACAATAAATATGACTTAGTTACTCTAAAGAAATCAAATAGATCGATTCTATAAGAAGTTCAAGCATTTTGCAACAAGCAAGCCTAAGAATAACATAAAATTAGTACTATCTTTTTATATTTTGGCTATTTTTTCAAGTATTTTACAACCATTTTTATCGATTTATACCCGAAATTTAGACATTTGTGCATACTTTGTTTTAATAAATTCTTGCAGAGCTATTAATATCTAATTTTTGACTATTTAGTTCGATATGATTGGTTAGAGCTAGTTTATGCACCAAAATAGCCAAAAATTTCATTTTTGCGATTTTTTGACAATATTTACTTAATTTTTTACTATTTTTGCTGTTATTTTTTGACATTTCTGTCAGTTTTCTTGGTTCAGGCAGCAGTATGTTACAAAAACAGATTCTCAAACAAAAAATTGTCCTTAAAAAATTTTTCAACTCAAGAATATGACAAAAATACGAAAAACTGATAAAATTTTGTAATTTTTGCCAATTTTTTGCCATTTTGACCACTTTCGCACCAATTTGGTGCGATGGCATAGAAAAATTCGGATTCTCCGCCCCAAAATTAGTCTAGACCAGTCGTCAAAACCTCTGCACCCAGAAATTTATCGCCTGAAAGCACACTAATGACATACGGGGCAACTCGCACCTCGTTACCCGTGGTAAACGATCCGCAGTCCGTTCTAGAATCAGAAAGCAAAGCTAATGCATACGAGATGACTCGCACCCCGTCACCCGCGGAGACCGTGGTGAGCAGAGCTCTCCTCAGGATCTGCTCTCTACCCAGAATCTGTCGTTTAATGACTGGACCCCTTCTTATATATGAGGGAATCCATTCCCATATACGTCAGAGAGGTGAGTCACCATAAGACCAAAAGAATGTTTAGTTCTCATAGTCAAGGTTCCCATCCTGAAACTCGAGACGGATGCGAGGTGTTCGCTTGGAAGGCAAAACATGCGACCAGCGAGCGAAGGATGTCGCGAAAGCGCGTCTGGGCGCTCTTTGATTAAAATGAATGGCTGTTTTAATATCATATTTCATATTTCGGGCGTGTGCTTGAGGGCTTAGAAAAGATTAAGCAGATTCGCGTGTCAATCACTGAGATAAAGACGGGCGCCTGCTCTTGTAGGATATTTAAGAAGGGGGCGTGCTTGTGTATACACACACACATATATATATATATATATATATATATATATATATATATATATATATTATCGGTTGTGTGGAGGTAATTAAGGTCATTGGTCATTCTGTTTGTTTTTATATGTATTTTCGGTTTTAAACCCAGAAAGGTCAGAAAATGTTTTCAAACCAGGGTAAGTTACAAACTCCCTAACCCCTAACATATACGGTTCACAACAGAAAATACTAGAAACAACGGAACGGCCTCAATTACCCCGACTGATGGTAAACCCTATTTATGGATTTTATAATCATGATTTCTTGCAAATACAAGTAATGAACATACCGGCCTGTAATTAGTTGTGTGATGCTGCGGATTATCTTTAAACACGCGTGTATGTAACCAATGTTTAGCATTGATGGAAATATTCTTTGAGAAATACATATATGGCCAAAAGAGTTGAAACACCCGTTCTTCTGGTTCTGTGAAGATGTAACAAACACCCAAAAGGATAAAACATACTGTATGTGTAGTGTTCTAAGTTTTATTGAAGAAAAATAACAATACGTGATGTGTGGTACCTCTCCTTCCTAGTCTTTTACCATCCGTCAGTTCTTGCAGTGGCGACCCTTGTTTTGACGCGTTGCACGAATCTGCTCTGGCATGGACAGGACCAAATGCTGGATAGTTGAGCCGTCTTGTATGGCCTACCAAGCTGTCTGTAGGTTTAATTCCAGTTCATTCCGCTTTTGTGGCTACCTTTCCCCTATCGCCTGACCCACGGTCCCCAGAGATTTTCGACTGGGGTAAGATCTGGTGAGTTTCTGGGCCACCCCAGCAGACGAGTGATGTTATGATCATCCAACCACTTCACTGCTTTTGCTTGGTGTTAAGGTGCACCATTATCCTGGAAGAAGAAATCTCCTAAAAGCTGGAGTCGTGATATTGGTAGCAGGTGGTTTCGAAGGGTTTAGAGGAATCATTTTGTGTTCATCGATGTCCAGGGCCGGAGAGAGCTGCCACGGGCCACGGGGAAGGATTGGTATACGGGCCCCCCTGTTTACTCAGTATTTTATTTTGAATGTTTTTGTGCACATAAGCAAACTGATTATATGTCCAAGTCAAAACGTACAGTTCAAAACATACAGTATGAATAAACAAATCAGAAGAAAATGACCATTTTATTTTTCGAATCAATTATATTAATTCTATCACCATACAATTTACAAATGCAGTACCAGTCCATGCAGGCAAGACAATTGTTTACGGCAAGATTTTCATAATTAGAAGTGTACTTTCTTTGCCTTCTCTCTAGCGATGTGGTAAATGATTCTGATGGAATTTAAAGTACGAGCTAACTGGTTTTCAATTACAATGGTTCCCAGATCTGTCAGTCGGTCCTTGGCATTGGTGGACTGCAGATAATATTTTATCTGTTTCAGTTTGACTATGATAACCTCTATAAAATGTATGTTCATTAATTATATTTCCTCGCTGTTATTTAATCAATTGCTTTATTAATATTTTTAGATTTTATCCCCCTCTTTCCGGGCCCCGGTGATTTATCCCGGCTTCCCCGCCCTCTCGGCGGCCCTGTCGATGTCCCTTTGGGTGGAACATGTAGTGATCCTGTTGCACGACCGGAAAAACACACAAAGGTGATAGCAGTCTCCGGATGCTTCGTCGTGGATAGCGTGCACTTTGGGTTGAAACGCTCGCTTTTCCTTCTGCGGACACGAATTCTTTGCTGTCGAAGCAATTGAAAAGGGGATTCACCCGAAAAAATTACTTTATACCAGTCATTACCTCAGACCAGTCCTGGTTGTTCTTCCGACAAAGAAGAGGCTTTGCCGGCCTGCGTGATAAACCATTCTCCACTAACCGCCTTCTGACTGTGCGTTCTGATGCTTGCACGCCTGGTTCCTGCCATGCAATCCCTCTGCAAATGCACACTGCTGACCGTCCTTTCGCGCAGACTGGATCGTTACAGAAAGCGATCGTGGCGTTCTGAGCTGACTTTTCACCATCCTGACCGTGTTGCTGCCTCATAACTACTTGTCTTCTGCTACCTTTTAATGATCCTGGAAACATTGATACAACTGGTGTGACCTCTGGCAGCAATCTGACGGCTACTAAAGCCTTCCTGATGAAGGGCAGTGATGGCTGACTGAGTTTCTGGTGATGTCTGATGGTCTATTCTGGTCACATCTGCAGAAAAAGATTAATTCGCCAGTTTAGGGCTGGGACCCTGTAGTAAAAATCCGGTCCGGTCGGGTGAATCTGGTAGGCATAATATACGGATTTCCAGTCCGGTCCGGTTCCGGTGTAACGTTGAAAAATGAGGTACACCTCATTATTCATCGTTGAATAATAAGGTGCACCTCATTTTTCCACGTTGAAAAATGAAGTACATTGTTGAAAAATAAGATACTTCGTTGAAAATTGTGTTGAAGTACGCTATAAGTTAAAGTAGCCCCTCAGAGCTTGGCCGTTCAAGGCTCAGCTGGTATTCTGAACTCAATCAAAATAAATAAAACAGCGGAGCGACCCGGCGTTGTCCGGGTGGAAGTTGAACGCTATATATATATATATATATATACCTGTTGATAATATTCGCTATTGAAAGTGAATTTACAGTCTTTGATGCAAAGTTTAATGAGTTCCAAAACGATGTGTGCAGATAGTGGTGGCAGGTCATACTTATGTAATTCTTGAGAGAGAAAATCAAGCATATCGTCAATCGGCACTTTTGTAAACAATGAACAAACGTCGAAACTGATCAATCTATCGTTGGTTTCAGTGCGTATATTATTCAGTTTTGGGATGGCCATGGGTAATCCCTTGTCGCCCCTCCTCTCCAATATTTATATGGAGTTTTTCGAAACCACTTACATTCCGAGAATCCTGGGGTTGGCATCCCATGGTTGCGGTACGTCGACAATATTTTGTGTATCTGGCCCTTGAAGCGTGACCTGGATGACTTCCTCCTTCAGTTAAATAATCAAGTCCCCTCCATTAAGTTTACTTTAGAAGTGGAACAAAACAACTGAACCCCGTTTTTGGACGTGCGTTACATAGGGAAAGCCCAGGTTTCAAGTTTAGTATTTATTGGAAAAACAAACACTTTGTCCTACTGTACGTACACTTTTACTCCGGACATGACACCCCCATCAAGAAAGCCATATTTTCTTCAATGTTTCTCCGCGCCCTTAGGATCGCCAGTCTGGAATACATGGATGCCGAATTAGAAAAAATAAACAGTATTGGAAGTGATTTGTGTTATCTACTTGCTTTCTCGGAATCTTGTCTTAACAAGGCAAAACGAACTTTCTATCGTGTGAATAATAACCCTTGCACTTTGTCGAAGAATATTTTAGTACTTCCATTTTTCCTAGGCTTTTTAGGCATTGCTAATGTACTTAAACTTTTGAATGTAGCATTTTCATATGACAATATTGTGACAAATATCATAGTAAAAAATAGTCCTACCAATAATTCAGGTATTATCTATAAAATTGGTTGTAAACAATGTGATTCCTTTTACATTGGACAGACGGGAAAGGATTTGCACATGCGTGTAAAACAGCATCAATATTCCGTTAGAACAGGACAGTCTTCCAGTGCCCTTTTCGTCCATTTGTCAGAGTTATCCCACTGTATTGATTGGAATAATGCTTCAATTTTGTTTCACTCAAACAACATTGTTAATAGAAATATTTTTGAGTCTGCCATTATTCAACTTACAAATAATTTCAATATCAGCCAGGGCCTTTTTTCTCTTGATCCTGTTGTTTTGAATTCGTTCAGGGATTTAGACAAGAGGGGCAAAGTGCTAAAACTCTGGTAGCTTTTCCTTATAGATTTGTATGCTCCTCCTACAATTTTTATTTTTCTCTTATTTTTTTGTGACCTATATATAGTCTCGAACTTGTTATTTATTTCAGTGTTTCTGAAGCGCTTGAGCACCATTCTGTGTTTCCTTTTTCCTTCGTGGTTATTTTCATCATAAATATTTTTCACGTGTTACTTTCGTGAAATAATTTATTTATATATATATATATATATAACATGTGGGACGCACTTTCAGTATGGATTGAGGACCTGAAAACAATGAAAAAAGTTTATATAAACATATGCCCGAAATCGCTTTGTTTCCGAGTTACAGCCCGTTATGTGTTCCAGCAAGTATCCGCCTTACCTTTAAAGGAAGTGCTCAAAATGACCGCCTTGCGCTTGAATACACGCCTGAACACGCCTCGTCATAGACTGCCTGACGTGTTCAAACATTCCAGGTATTGCTCGGATTTTCTGGCATCCTTGTTCTAAACATTGGCGAAGCATTTCAACGTTGTCAATGGGTGTCACGTAAACGATGGATTTTAGATGACCCCACAGGTAAAAATCGAGTGGATTCAGGTCCGGGAAGCGAGCAGGCCACGCAATGGGTCCTCCATGGCGTATCCATTTATCAGGGAGATGGTCATCCAAATAGTCTCTGGCTACTCGACTAAAATGAGGCGGGGCGCCGTCATGCATCAACCACATACGACGTCGGACACCAAGAGGAACTTCATCTAGTAAATCGCTTAAATCATTCCTTAAAAAATTGGAATAGGATCCTCCTGTTAATCTTCCAGGCAAAACAAAAGGACCAATTAAGTTGTCGGCAATAAATCCTGCCCATACATTGATACTAAATTGTTGTTGGTGACTTGACTGGATGATGGCATGCGGATTCTCTTCGGCCCAGTGATGATGTTATGAAAATTGATCACGCCATTTCTTGCGAAAGCAGCCTCATCAGAAAACAACACAGAGGATAGAAAAAGAGAATCGCGAGCACACTATTGAAGGAACCAAGTACAAAACGCCTCTCGTGGTGGGAAATCAGCTTTAGTAAAGCTTTGGACTCTCTGAATGTGATATGGGTAAAGCTGTTGTTCCCGTAAAATTCTCAACACAGTTGTGCATCTTACACCCTCTGCTGCTGCTATCCTTCGGGTGCTGACACCAGGATGTTCCTCCACGCGATTCAGGATCCGCTCCTCCAACTCAACAGTTCTGGCGCTGATTGGTTTATCGCCATCTGAAACTCTCTTGTTGAATTATCCTATATCACCAAGACGCTCGTCTATTCTCTGAAAGGTCTTCTTATCTGGCAGACGGCGATTCGGAAACCTTTCCGCATACAGACGTCTTGTTGCGGCCGCATTACACTCGGCAAGTCCATACATGAGATGCATGTCTACCATTTCTCTGTTTGAATAAGCCTCTGACTGACTGACGGCTCTACACTCAACGATATTGAAACATGTCATAGAGTGTAAGAAACATTACAGTCAGCAAGGCCATACCTGAAATAAGTCTCGTACATATTCACAAACATTGTCGGCAAGCAGTGTTTGTAAACAGTTTGCGGAAAGAATTGCTGGAACACAAAACGGGCTGTAATTCAGAAACAAAGCGATTTCGGGCATACGTTTATATAAACTTTTTTTTTATTGTTTTCAGGTCCTCAGTCCATCCTGAAAGTGCGTCCCACATGTTATGAAACACCCTGTTTGTATATATATATATATATATAATATATATATATATATATATATATATATATATATATATATATATATACTGTGTGTGTGTGTGTATATATATATATAAAAGAGTCCGGAAATGTCCCAATGAAAATTCGGGTGGCTGAGAAAGAAGAGGAAATAACGAATAACAATATAATACGGAATTAAGACAGAGATGAAAGAAAAGAGATATACGTAAAAGTTGCGAGGTAGTAAAACTGGCCAACGAGCAAAATGATAAAAAGATAAAAACTAAAAACGTAGGAAATAAACACCCAAAGAAAAAATAATGATAATATCAAAATTAAGAACATAGAAAATAATCAGATAACAAGAAGTAGAAGCGTAGAAAATACCGTATGTAAATACTACGCAAAAGGGTACTGCAGATATCGGGATGGGCAATGCATCTATGCATATCCCACATTATGTAACACACATTACACAAGAGGATATTGCAAATTTGAAAAAAGTGCAAGTTCCACCATCATACTGTATGCAACACCTATGCAAGATATGGGAGGTGCAAATACGGACAAAAATGCTGTTACCACCACCCTCAAAGGAACCCGACAGGTGTGCAGACGAAAGTAGCGACAAAGAGGGCTACCAATTTTTTAGATGTAGCCCACACAATCCAACTATTGAATACCATCTAACAAATACAAAGCCAACTGATAAATACAGCGATCCGAGAGCCGTACAGAAGGCACACAGAAAGACATTACATGCGATATCGGGACAACGGTTATCGAAACAGATAAAGAGAGGAAAATTCTCTCACAATCACAATGCAACGAATCCGGCACCACCATTGGAAAATGATTCGGAAACACAAGTATGTCAAAACGAAAGGGAAAAAATAAAAATAATCCTAGCCAACATTCAGGGCCTTAAATCAAACCATTCCTCTGACAAAATTTTAACCTGAAAGGACTAGTGCAAGAAACCGGAGCAGATTTTGCATGCCTCAGGGAAACCCATCTAAAGGACTGCCATGCGAACTGTAAAAACTGTGAGTTCTGTATTGACAAAAAAAGAAATACAAATTAACAACTATAACATCCTCCGAGCCGACAGAACAGTGACACGTAAAGGAGGATGTGTTATTTACACACGCGAAAGGCATATGGCAGAAATGACTACAAGTACCTCAAACAGCTACGTAGAATGTGTAGCAGCAAAAGTTGAAAAATTAAATATGGTACTAATTGTAATGTACAGAACTCCGAACACGCCAAAGCTCAAAATTCTCGGATTCCATTACAGAGGTAAGAAACTGGGTAAAAGATCTACATTCTCCAATCCCAAATATTTTTCTCTGTGGTGATTTTAATTTTCCATTCATGAAATATAAAAGGCTAGGAAAAAATATATGTATACACCAGGACAAGGACGCACACGGGAAGATCAGGAGCAGGTAAAAGTGCTACTAGCTCTAGCTGATGAATTTATGTTAACACAAGAAATAACAGAAAACACAAGAAAAAACAACTGCCTAGATTTGTTATTCACAAACAACAGCAACCTAATTGATAAAAAAAAAAAAAAAGATTTGTTTATAAAAAACGTCTGAACAGGTAGCTAGAACAACGTGAAAAAAGTGTTAGCAGCTGACGAAGAAGCTTCTAAACAGTGGCTGCATCCTCCAGCGCAGGACACGTCAACGCGAAGAGGTGACGTCAAACGAAAACATCAACGCGCTGGTGGCCAAACTTCCTCAAATCTCCGTGCAGCGGGCTGTCTACGGTTGGCCAGACTGGCAGTCGACGGCCTGTTGCGTGGCACGGTCAGAGTGCCGATCGGCTCCCGGGGCCGGACCTATTCTCAGCGTGCTATTTTTTCAATTACAGGGAACAATTGCGTGCTCCCCGAACTACTCTTACTCTCTGGCGACATTAAAACTAATCCAGGCCCCACTACAACTTACACATGTCACCATACACAAAGACATAGACACAATAGCACCATGAGACACATACAGAAGTATAATATTAACATATTACAGTACAACGTAGATGGCCTCACAAACAAAATCATGCAGCTTAAGGAATTCGTAGACAAACAAAACATTCACATAGCACTTATACAAGAAACAAAACTAAAACGCACACACAAAACACCCACCATCCCTGACTTCACGGCGATCCGTCAAGATCGTACTGGGGGTAACGGGGGTGGACTCATCACTTACATACGTAAAAGCATTAGCTACACTGATGCTACCCAAAACATTATAAACACAATTCAAGCAGATAACACGATAGAAATACAGGCAGTTAACATTAAAACACGCGCAAAACACACCACCACACTAATCAACATTTACATCCCACCAGATAGTTCACCTCAGGTGCCAGCCAATTACAACCCACAGTTACACAATCTTGCCTCTCTCACTAATGTCATCTTAGGAGGAGACTTCAACGCCAAAGACACTAGTTGGTACCTGCACAACCAAAACAACACCAGAGGCGCCACCATAGCCACACAACTAAACAGCCTCTTCATCCTTAACAATACAGAAGAACATACACACATACCACATCAAGCAGGATACTCAAACTCCTCCCCAGACATAACGTTCTGTTCCCCCTCACTAGCAACACATACACAATGGAGAACAGAAAAACAACTGTCATCAGACCACCTGCCCATCATCATTACAACACATTCTACACTCTGCCCCAACAGCCTTAGGCACACTTACAGAAATTACAAGAAAGCTGATTGGGAACAGTTCAAAATACAGACTGAGGAACAATTCACCACATTAAACAGCACACCCATCATAAACATCGATACAACACTCAAGACATTTAATCAGATTATCAATAATGCAAACAAATACATACCCAAGGGCAACATTAGGAAATACAACCCAAATTACACTAGAGAAATAGCCCACCTCATAAGGCAACGTAACAACCTCAAATATAACACACAAACACCACACACAGAAGCCATAAAACAGCAGATACAACAGCTCAACACAGATATAAACAACAAACTCAAAGAAAAACAAACAGAAACATTCAGGGAATTCATAACAACACTAAACCACTCCACAGATACATACAGGCTATACAAGACTATAAACAGCATTACCCACTCCAACAGCGGCATTCACACCTCACACGCGGCTATCTGTCGCAGCCAAAATAATATCCCAACATACACACAACAAGCTAACATTCTAGTTAATCACTACGCAAAGATAAGTCACTTAAACAGAGACAACAACCAGAAACACGCAGACAGACAAACAGCCAGACAGAAGAAAACCTACAGACTCGACACGACCATTACACACTTCAATACAGGCCAGACCACCAAGATCATCAAAAACATTAAGAATTCGAAGGCTACTGGACCAGACAACATATCTAACATACACCTTAAACACTTGGGCCCACAAGGAATACTAGCTCTCACAAATATCAGCACATATTCATACCAACACTGTATTATTCCTGACATATGGAAACAAGGTAAAATTATTACACTACTCAAACCAAACAAAAATCCAGCAGAACCAGCTTCCTATAGACGCATTACTTTACTATGCACACCTTCCAAAGTAACAGAAAGACTAATCTTACAAATCACCAACCCACACATACCACTATCGCCTACTCAACATGGATTCAGACCTCACCATTCAACCACGACATTACTCACTAACCTCACGCAGAACATCATGGATGGCATCAACTCCAGAAGACCAGCTCAACGTACACTATTAGCAACAATAGACATTAGTAAAGCATTTGATGCTATCCCACGCTTCCCTCTCATAAACAAAATACTCAACACAAACATGCACAATAACACCAAAAGGTGGCTGAGCAACTATCTCTCAGGAAGATACTCACATGTCACATTTAATGGCAAGTCATCCAAAAACAAGCTTTTTCCGAACGGGGTCCCTCAAGGCTCTGTTCTCTCACCAACACTCTTCAACTTATACATGCATGACATTCCAACACCCATACATAACAAGCTTACCTTATCATCATATGCAGATGATATCACTCTAACATCCACCCACAACAACATCGACACCGCTACAAATAACCTACAAACATACATAAACAGTATACAAGACTGGCTCACACACAATAGACTCAAAGTAGCGCCCACAAAATCAACCATCACCTTGCTTACAAGCAACACAAAAGAACACCAGGTAATTCCACAGTTTACATCAACATTCCACACACTCACAGAACCAAAATACTTGGTGTCACATACAACACATCATTATCTTTTGCAAACCACATTCAGGACATTAAAACCAAATGTACGTCAAGACTTAACACGCTTAGGGTACTAACAGGCACAAACTTTGGACACCAGCCGGAAACAACATCACTCATATACAAACAATATATTCGCTCAGTTATGGACTATGCTAGCCCATGCTGGGCACCCATTATCTCAGACACACACATAAACACCTTACAAACAATACAAAACAACGCACTTCGTATCATTACAGGATGCACTCAAACAACACCAATAGAACACCTGCACACAGAAACAAAAATACTAAAAGTTAGGGAACATTTAGACATGAGGGGAACACAATTCATGGCAGCAGCGACAACTAACCCACAACACCCTTGCCACTACATGTACAATCATGCACCAACACCTCGCACCATTAAGGTAACACCAGAGAGACATTATAACCAAATACTCCATTCCATATCACGCCCCACAAACATCACACAGTACAGAAAACACATACACACACACCTAACCCACAAAGCACTGACACGACTCGGTCCGAATGCGGTCCTAGGTGCGAAGCCGCCACCCATTAACAGGTCAGAGATCAGCCTGAGCAGATCGGATCGAGTTAATTTAGCACGATTCCGATGTGGACATCACCCCAACTTACGGACATATAAACACAGACTAGACAACTCCATAGACGACACCTGCCACCTGTGCCAAGACACACCACAAACAATTGAACACATTATGAAGGACTGTACCGCTCTAGCACAACAACGAACACAACACAACATCACTAGTGCGCTGAACCTCTGGTCCACTCCGGAGAGGGCGATCGGTTACCTGCGTGCCGCCGGCTTGCTCGATCAGGGTGGGCTGATCGGCTAAACAACAACAACAACAACCTAATTGATAATGTAGAAATATCGCCAACTATGATATCGGATCACAACATTATTGAATAACAACCAATATAAAAGCAACAGGAAAGGAAAGAACACGAACAACAGAAAGAAGCAAATTCGAAATTTTTAATTTTCACTCCAAAGCTATAAATTGGGAAGGTGTTGCATCCAGCATGCAAGTAATAGATTGGAAAACCATCTTCGAGGCCAAGACAACGGAAGAGATGCTAATGAGAAGAGAGAGATACACCATTATTTACACTTGAAAAATAATGGAGAAACTAGTCCCTAATCTTATTCTGAACCCTGTAACTCCCCAAACAACAGTGGAAAATGGAAAAGGAAGACTGTGTCGTGTTCCCAAATTAAAGGCTAGACAGGGAACATCCTTAACCCTGAAAGAAAAGAGTTTTGTTGTGAGAAGACCAAGACTGTTTAATCAGCTGCCCAAAGAACTAAGGAACACGAGTGGTGTTGCGGTGGACATCTTCAAAAGAAGATTAGACGCCTGGCTCAGAAGAATCCCCGATGAGCCGGGCGTACTTGGCTATGTGAGGTGGAAAGTACAAGAAACCAACTCACTACTTGACCAGGCCAACTCGAGAGGAGGGGCGAGAAGCTTGACCTTCGTGAAATGAGGAATTATCGCACGAAACATTTGAAAGGTTGAAAGGAAAGATATATTATATATATATATATATATATATATATATATATATATATTATATATATATATATATATATATATATATATATACACACACACCGTATGAAAATTAAACTCTTTTTAATGAACATACTGTAATTGGATGAAAAAGACGACGTTATATCACGTGACTGCTATACTTTTCTTTATTGGGTAAACAATAACGTGTTCTAAACACGTATGAGCGTGTGGCTTTGTACCAAAAGTCACGTATGTTGTTTAAATGCATTTTAGGTCAATGTGAACTTTAAAAAATGCTCTCTGTCTTGTTTTCCAATTAAACATCATGCATTCTTTTATTTCATATGTATTAATAAACCCTCAATTTGGCAATTCCAACACAAGCTACCAGGGCCTATTTTAAGAATTTTTCAATAATGCAGGGAGGCAAATGGTTGCAGGTCGGGGTCCGTGGCCCGCCGAGGGCCCGAGAAATGTTTCACAAAAGGGTGCGCTTAGATGCAATCTGAGACTACTCAGTAACAGAATTCTTAATTATTTTGGGGGTGCCATGTATGGTAGGACCCTCTACTTGAATTATTTGGGGTCTTAATCCCCGGACCCTCCCCCAGGATCTACAGCTATACTAGGAACTAATGATATTGGAAAATATTACCACCCAAAAATATTTCAAAAACAGCAATTTCAAAAATCAAGCACTTTATTTGTTAGAAAAATACGACTTCAAAATAATTAATCTTTTCAGCATCTTATTATCTTTTTAGCATCAACAGCTTTGGCATGCATCTCACTTTCCAGATGTTCGCAAAGAATTTCTTGGCGTGGAACAGTTCCCTCCTCAGTACAGATTGCTGGTATTCTTTTTGATTTACAGAATATCTTGATGACTGCCTCTTGTTTCAAACATATCTGACACGGGACATAATTTCTTTCTTTTGATTCGCCAGCTCTTTTAAAATATTCAAAAGCATTGTTTTTACTCAAATTGGTAGAATTTTTTAAAGATGATTCATTTCCTTTGGAAGCAGATGCAGACCTTGAACTCAAACACAGATCATCAGAAATTGGAGTTGACGGTTGGGCTATTTCTATATTCACAACCGGAACTTGCTCAGCATTTTTGCCTGACATAGTAGCAGAAAAACTATCAGTTTCTTTGCTTCGGCCATCATCTGTAACTGTGCGTCTCATCAGAAAGTCTGAAATCTTGTTTTTCTTTGTTGTTGTATTTTGTTGCATTGCACTGGGTGCCAGATGTTTTTTGGTTACAGATGAACAGTGTACAGCTTGCTGTTCCATCCTAAAAAGATAAAATTCAAATGAAAACCAAAAATTATTACACCAAGTATTATTTTATTATTATACTATTATAACTATTTTGTGATTGGTTAGTGCGATACAAATTATTATTCATAGTATTATTTTATTATTATTATTATACTATTATAACTATTTTGTGATTTGTTAGTGCGATACTTAACCTAACATTTATTTAAAAATATATAATGTTAATGAGTCATCTAAAGATTGTCCTTTATTTTTGATAAGCTAGCGTGTCAATACTGCACATTTTGAAATCCAAAACTGCACACTTTTAAATCAATATTGCACAAAGTGTGCAATACTGCACACTAAAATAGGCCCTGCAAGCTACAGGAGAAAAAGTAACTTCTGGGTTTGAATTCCATTTGTCAGTATACGACTGTACTTACGTTACTGTTGAACTTTTGTCAATATTACAACTAACGGTAAGGTAAGAGCGTCCCGTGATTCGATCAGTTAGGGCAGTGGTCGGGGAACAGGGGTAAATTACCCCAAATGGGGTAAATTTAAAAATTTTGGGGGTAATGCGTGCGGTATGAGAGACACCATATGCAACAATTTTAAGAGCAATTGGCTTGTTTTTGTTTACTTTGAAGTCTGGGGGTAATTTCATTTTACTCAAATAGATTTTTGGGTAATACCCAAAAAAGTTCCCCGACCCATGAGTTAGGGCGTCACTCGGCAGTGCTGAGACTCCTCTGAGTCGTAGGGTCGAACTCCAGTGCTACCCAGAGCTGGGCGGTTGTCCTTTCTGTATTTTACATCGCGGCGAGGCGGTTGGCCGGTCACCCCCACTTAATTGACTCTGGCCAAGGTAGCCCTGGCTCGGGCCCGTACCCTCCATTTCCTGAGGATATTGATGTTACCTTTTCAGAACTAAAGGTGAGAGTAAAGATAGGATCAGTTCCATTTTCTTCTTTCACTCATGAGATACGGCTCTCAAAACCAAAAGTCTAGTTTTCTATGTGGTCGGAAGTTGAATTTATTCCCCACCCATTTCCAATTGAGAATTTACCTATATTAGGTTTCAAAATCATGACAAAGTTGAATGTTTATATTTTTAGTGTAAATGTGTTTATGCAGTATAATGCAACCAAATTATATTAGTCTCTCTCAATTAAAAATATACTTTTTTATGAGACTACATATGTAGCCATTGGACTTAAATTGGGTAAAAAAATAGGTGTAATTATTAAATTTATTATTTATGCCTTTCTATTGAAATGTCTGTAATAAAAGAAAAATGTACATACTTGAAAGTTGTTAAGTGGCGCAAAATTTCATCACAAACACGTCGAATTTCAGTTAAATGAATCAAAATAGAAACTTTATTTAAAAACAACAACAACAACGTATATAGGTTTATATTACAAAATTCTACTTAAAAAATAAAAAAGTAAATCTGTGAAAGAAATTTGTTGCAAAAATAAAAATTTTGGGAAATTATATGGCTTTTATGAATACTTGACTACAAATGTAGTCATCAGATAATATGGGTTACAACAATGAAACTCATATGCTGGAAAGATTTACCTTTGGATAATATTCAAAGTAAATGAAAAAATAAACATTTATTTTTACTCGAAACTAAATTTACTACTCAAGTAGAAAAGAATAAAAGTATGCAATGGCATCACCAGTCAATCAATTCTACGATTTTCTTGCGAGTATTTGTGGTAAAGCTTCATTTATATTAAAGGGTAAAATTATTTCTTTACTGCAGATTAAATGAACATGTTCTCTTTCTCTGATGTGAACTGTGAATCAGAATTTATCAATGTAATGAAATGGCTGACCACCATTAAACTCTTCCTAAATATCAGTAAAACAAATTTCATGATTTTTACTAATAAACGAAATGTGTATTTTAATAAACTAAATGTTGACGAAATCGCTGTAAAGGTGAACTGTAACAGTATTTCTTGGTGTAATGCAAGATAAGAATTTGCAATGGAGTAATCATGTAATTTGTATTTCAAAAATATTTCAAGGAGCGTTGCTATAACGCTTAAACTTAGACATAGAGTCCCTAAACAGGTTTTATTAACTCTGTATCATACTTTTGTTCTTCCTTATATAACGTAATGCACCCTTGTTTGGAGAAACTCCGCTAACGACGCTTTAAACAGTATCTTTGTCATTAAAAAACGAGCAATAAGGTTATTTATTATCTGTTGCTGATTTCCATGATCATTCTAGTGCATTTTTTAAAAAAGAGTTAAAACTACTAAAGCTCAAAGATGTAATGAAAGTGGCACATTTTATTTTTATTTACGAATGTAAGAACAAAATCATTAACTTACAATGGCTAAATAAATACTTTGTAATTCATCGAGAAATCCACTCGTATCACAGACCAGAAATAGATCAAATTATGGTGTTCTTCAATTTTGATTGTTTTCATCTAAAAAATTGCCCATTTTCACTGGACTGAAACTATGAATTGATTTAAATACTGATATAAAAAATATTGTGAATGTAAATTCGTTTAAAACCAAGTTGAAATCTCGATTAATAATGGAATATTAATAAAAATCTAGGATTAACCGTACATTACTCTATTACTTATTCATTTCTCGTGTGTGTAATCTAGAATTAAATGTATGATACATCACTTGTTACTATTCATCTCTCATATCTTATAATATTGATTTCTTTGAATAGTATTGACATCATACCCTCGATAATGATTTTGTATTTGTTTTACATGTATAATAATAACTTAAGATAATATATACTCTAATTAATAATTCATATTCATGATTTATATATTATTAATTAATAATACTGTAATAACATTTTTAATTAAGAACCCAGTGAAGCCTAAAGCTTAAGGGCCAAATTAAATAAAATAAATACTCCAATTTCACAAACAAAAACAAAAATTTTAAATTTTATCAATTTTTATAAAAGTTACTCAACTGTAAAGAATAGATTCAGAAAAGTTTTCGAGTTTTATTTTATTTACACCCTGTTCCCAATATAGCAACTTTGGCTTCTATAATAATAATTATTGGGTTTGTTTAATCTTCTTCGCAACATCTAAGGTCATATGACGGAGGGGACCTACAGCTTTACGTGGGATCCGAACCACGGGTCGCTACATAATCTGGACGCGGAGGACGGTCTCCCATCTAACTACTACCCAGACCCAATGTCGCTTAACTTCGCTGATCAACGGGAAGCGGTGTTACGACATTGGCTACGACGTAGCCACTTTGTCCTCAAGTGCGTTGAGTTTTTCAGTAATGCGCGAGTCGATTGGAAAGTGGTGGTAAAAGTCTTCCTGCTGAATCCGAAAGCGGTTCGAACTACGGCTGCACTCTTTGGAATGATAGAGGCAAAACAAACTGCGGGCTGCTCTGACCTACGAACACTTGAAACGGGTACGTTGGATGCTGAATGACATTGGCAGTCATCACTGCGAAGCACACGAACAAGATGGTGACAGATTTCATTGTAAGCAGCTAGCTAACCTGGAAAGAAAAATTTATTTACATTTCTTTTATAATGATTGTATTCATAATTGGACTGAAAGAGTTTTATCGGTTATGCTTTTATACTATTTTGGGTTGTTTCATGCTTCACTTATTTTAAAGTATACTTGTATTTTACATTTATTCTTAATTATTTTTTACACTTCTTAAATGTTTACATATTCATGAATTTATTCAAATATATATAATTTCTTCATTTCGTTATATATACAGGGTGTCTCATAAGTCCGGTCTCATAGGAAAGTTTATTTTAAATTAAATTTACAAAAGTCGTACATTAGAACTAAAACAAATGTGCAAATTGATGTCTTGCTTTGGGAGCTTTTTTTTGTTGCAAGTAGAATAGCACGCCATGGCTAATATGGAAGATGGAAGTGAGTTACACTGGTGAGGAAAAGACCTCCGGAATTCCTTCACTCAAACAATAGAATTATATAATAAAATAATAATAATTACAGCTGGACGCACTTTCAGACGCTGCGCGCCCCACGGTCGATCCTCGCTGCGTTTCGATAGAAAAATCCCGAAGGGATACTAAAAATCCCTTATATGTTTTATTTTATTTTCGTGCATGCCATAAATCATATTAATTCCAGAAACGACGAGTTTCCCTCTTATACATTTTTGTTTATTTTTGCATGCAAAAATTGCATAAATCCCGAAGCATCCACGAAAACTTTTTTTTAGCGATATTTTAATAAAATCTGAAAAATATTAGTCCATTCAAAGGTAACGTGCAACATTTAGAAAAAAAAAGTTTATATCCCGCAAATTTGGGATTAATATGCGTCGTAGGGAACTTTGTATCTTGAACGATAGCATTAACCTATAATTACCCCAACATGGGAACATTCTGAGGTAAATAAACTTTTGGTGTATAATAAGTATGGTGTCGAATTTTTACTGCTCCTCAAAATTTGATGCAAATCAGTTAAGAGGAAATCTGTAAGTTTGTTAAAGTAATTAATGTACCTGTAATTACCACTACGTCGAAAAGAGTGAGTTTCGAGATAATTGCTGTACTAGGCTTTCTAATAGTGCGCATCAGATTTAGTTAAAATCCGATGGATACAAAACATGTTATATGTAAAAATCTTAAAATAGTTACCCCTCTTCCAGAAAAAATATATCCATGAAGTTTCAGCGACTCCTGCAATGTGTTCATTATGCTATTGTACAATTGTAGGACAACTTTCTCAGTTGAAGTTGAATTCTTCTTTTCCGATTTGCTATAAATAGCAACTATGACTTTTCCCTGTAGTTAAAGCGATTTGCATAATTCCAAAAACTTTCATAGCAGATGAAGTGCGTATATATTCTCACCTGCACATCGTAATACGACATTCATATTTAGCAATTTTAGGGGAATTCCTGTTCCAAATGTGGTGTCTTTCTTGGATTTTGTCTGACAGTGTGAACAATTTTGGGAAAAACATTCCTCGTTCTTGGTGGCTTTTGAGGGATTCCTCGTTAAGTTTTCGATTGAAGGAAAAAGTAAGCAAATTTCTCAATATAGCATGAAATGATACAAAACTAATCTAGTTTATTTTTATCAACAAAAAGAAGTAATATTTATATAAAATTTCCTAAAAAATGAGAACTAAATGACACTTCAAGATTTCATTGGAGTCACCAAAAAACAGTGCGAATAGTCAGCACAAATGGAATTCTTTTGGGAAATAACAGGAATTCACGAACAGAGTTTTGGGAACCTTTGTTCCATGTGCAGTGTGAATAGGGGTATAAGGATGTTATATGCACTAAATTATGTATCTAATTTTATTTCGGTTATACGATTACCATGCAGAATTCTCACCTTCGTCGGATATTATTGTCATTTTAGATTGCCTTTCCCGACTTTTTATTATTTTTATTATGATAACTGTTACCGAGTTTCCTTAAGTTACCTTTTTAAATTTTTTTAAAAATCTTTATTGCATCCAAAATTGAACGTTTGAAAACTTACAGTCAATCCGCAGAGATGTAATCATGTTAAATTTTATTTATTTTCTGTGCATATTTATTTGGAAGAGAAGCCACACCAGGAAAAGTAATTGCTAGGTTTTGATTTCATTTGTTACTATTAATCTTTTATCATTATGACAACTAAAGGTAAGGATAAAGATAGGATCATTTCTATTCTCCTCTTTTACGCATGAGATATGGCTTTCGAAACCAAAAGTCTAATTTCCCGTGTGGTTAAAGCTGAATTTATTCCCCCATCCATTTTCAATTGAGAATTTATCTATATGAGGTTTCAAAATCATGACAGAAAGTTGAGTGTTTGTATTTTTACAGTAAATGTGTGTTTACGCAGTATAATGCAACCAAATTATATTAGTCTATCTCAATTAAAAATATACTTTTGTATGATACTACATATGTAGTCATTGGATTTAAATGAGGTAAAAAATAGGTGAAATGATTAAATTTATTATTTGTATCTTTTTATTAAAAGGTCTGTAATAAAAGAAAAATGTACATACTGTACTTGAAAGTTGTTAAGTGCCGCAATATTACATCACACGCACGTCGAATTTCAGTTAAATGAATCAAAACGGGAACTTTATTTAAAAACAAAAATAACAACAACAACATCAACAAAATCATTACAAAATTCTACTTAAAAAATAGAAAAAAGTAAATCTGTGAAAGAAATTTGATGCAAAAATAACAATTTTGGGAAATTATATGGCTTTTATACATATTTGACTACAAAACCCATATGCTGGAAAGATTTACCTTTGGATAATATTCAAAGTAAACGAAAAAAGTAAACATTTATTTTTACTCGAAACTAAATTTACTATTTGAGTAGAAAAGAACAAAAGTATGCAATGGCATCACCAGTAAATTAATTCTACAATTTTCTTGCAAGTATTTGTGGTAAAAGCGTCATTTATATTAAAGGGTAAAATTATTCATTTACTACAGATTAAGTGAACATGTTCTCCTTCTCTGATGTGAACTGGAAGGAACAGTTTCAAAAAAAGTTTTCCGGTTTTATTTTATTTACGCAATTCCAGTATAGCAACTCTCGCTTCTAATGCGGCGATTTTGGCCTCGAGTGAAGTATCTGTTTTCTCAAGTGCGGTGAATTTGTCAGTAATGCGTGAGTCGATCGGAAAAGGAAAAACTCTTCCTGCTGATTGCGAAAGCGGTTGGAACTGCGGCTGCACGCTCTGGAATGTTAGAGGCAGAACAAAATGTGAGCCGTGTTGATCTACGGGCGCTTGGAAGCGGTACGTTGGATGCTGAAAGACATTGGCAGTTACCACTGCGAGGCACACAAAGAAGATGGCGACCAACTTCATTTTGAGAAACCAACCTGGTAAGAAAAATTAATTAAAGTTTTGGATTTACACATCTTCGATCGGCATTAAATTCATCGAAAGTCTAAACTAGCGATTCCCAACCTGTGTCACGCGTATCACCGATGGTACGCGGAGCTTTTTCAGCTTGCTAATTGATGATTAATTTTATGATAATGTTTACAAAAGTTATATTATTATAACTGAACAACTCACACCCTTTCTGACTGCGTGTTTGCATGCTATCCAATTTGCTGTCCAAATTTCAAGATTTTTAGTTCAGTACAAATATCGACGAATCTCATTCGAATAAATATAACTTTTTAGATAAAGCTAAAAATTCAAGATTGAACATACGGTCTCCTCTCTGTGGTTTTGGCTAGGTGATACCACATTCTTTCTTTAATGATGGTACTCGTATTTAAAAAACGTGATGGCAAAACGTGGTACGCATGGGCGTAGCCAGACATTCAAAAACTATACGCACGATGTCGTGAAAATCGAAAATAAATCAAACTTCACAAGAAAGTGTATTATGATTATTTATTTATAAACAAATTAGGTAAAGTCACGTTATTTTTTTTTGTCAGTTAAAAATTCTATGTTGACCAGAGTAATGCTGGAATCGAGACGCAGAAATTCTCAATACAATAATATAAATGAAAACGTGTTATCCGGTAACCGGTGGCAAAAAAACTATACGCACGTGCGTATAATGCGTATGCCCAATTACGCCACTGGTACGTCGACCTAAAAAGATCGGGAACTACCGGTCTAAGCAATTCAGTACTTTACAAACTTTTTTTCCCCTTCAGACCACCTGTTTGTGTTGTTAATACGTTGGCGAAATTTTTAAGGAAATTTCGGAAAGGAGTTTGCTGAAAACATAAAATTTGTAAAATCATAAAAAATTACTAATTAGTAATGACTGGGTTTTGTTTTTGAAATTTTATTAATGTTTAACTAAAAAAGAATAAAAATATCTAGACTCTAGAGGTAAAAGAAGATTACCAATCAGTAATTTTTTTTTGCTTTTCAGAAATTTGATGTTTGTAGGCGAACTTTTTTCTTAAACTCTACGTAACTGTACCATATTCTATAACCTTTTCGCGAACCTTCTGGTTAAAATCTTTGGATACCCATGTAGGAGGTCTCCAACGCAGCCCTTCCTTATAAACGATTCGAGTCACTTATAAACAAAGTAATTATTAATGAAGTGTGTGTGTATATATATATATATATATATATATATATATATATATAAATTAACCATTTCTAAATTAACCCCTGCATATATATACATATTTAAATTAACCATTTCTAAATTAACCCCTGCATATATACACATATTTAAATTAACCAAGTAAGAAAGTTAGAAAGTCAGTCAAGATTAGTCAGTCAGTCAAGATTAGTCAGTCAGTCAAGATCGGTCGGTTGATCAAGGTCGTGGAAGGTTATAAATGACGAATTACTTTTCAGTCTTTATTTCACAAGGATAGATCACTTTTAAAATATTAGATTTTTTACAGTGCGCAGTAATTAGAAAATCAAATCCTTAACACGACACTTGCTTAGAGAGTTATCAACGAACCAATGACCTGAGCCGAACCGGCTGCCCAAAGGGCACTCGCCAGAGGGGTGAGGCTTCGACTGCCCTCTCAAAGTGTTTGCACTTTGCCCTGGAGAAACTCCCATGGTGCCACGTTTACAAAAGATTCTTAAGGTTACAAAGGTTATCTAACAGATATTAGCAAAAGAATTTATAGTAGTAGTATGGGCGCAAAATGGGAGCGTGCAATGCAATTGCAAGTGTTGATCAATGTTGCAGAAGGTTATGCAACAATGGTAGGGGTGTTGCTAGTTGCTATGCAACAAGGGGGATGTTGCAAGATGTTATGCAACAAAGGGGGAGACGGGAATGTTGCAAGAGCAACAAGGGGTTGTGCAACTTGGCGGCGGAGTTATCCCCCAAAAGAGAGAGGAGAAGGAGAGAGAGGAAGAGAGGTGTTCGCCTGGCAGGAGCCAAGCGCATACATATTACGACTTCAGCCGAGCGGCCGTTGTCTTATAGGGCCCCTAATCAGCCAGTTGGCTTATCTGGCTGAGTTGCCAGATTGCGCTATTTATTTAATTAAAGCATATATTCTGGCTTATGGCTTAGAAGGCTTCTTAGAAGGCATAAATGACCTGTATATATTAATAACCTTCGAACGAATTAAAAGCGCACACAAACGCACATACACTGTACGCCCATAAAGCCCCTATTATCACACACACACATATATATGTAAAAATGAACAATGAATAATCCATAATCATTTTTACATGAGAAACCAAAATCGCCTAAGCGAGTTTTGGATAGAATTTCGATTTGTACTTCTTTATTCATTACTGTATTTCTCTAATTCATCGTTTCTAATAATGACTTATACACTATGACGTCATAAAATAACTTAATTCTCTTTACGTTTCCCATACCTTGTACACTAAATCACGTGCTTAGTATATGGACATCTTCCGTATGCAATGTATGGTAAATTCTTTAATAATAATGTTGTGGTGTTATGTAGTATAAATATTATTATTCAACCATATTCATCTATACGTCCATATCTTATCTTGACCATTACCCTATATAAATTTTATTAAATATTCATTTTTTACTCGTGTCAGTCTCTGAAACGCAAAACTTTATGCATTCGTTCGAAAACGCACAAATACGTTCTCGTATTATTTTTTTATTTTTATTTTTTTTATTCTATCACCTCCCGCAATGAACTCGAAAATGCTTAGGTAAGTAATCGAATTCGCTAATCACTGCAAAATCGAACGCTTCTAAGATAAATATCTCCTCTCGCTCTGATTTCAAATTTATAACATGTTATAACATATTATAACATATTATGTTGTATATAAACCCATACCGTATGTGCCCATGTACTTTGTATTATATTTCTAACATCTTAATTGTCTATTAATATGAAACACCGTAAAAAACAAAACAAAGTTATAGTAACTGTTTAATTGTAATTAACTGTAATACTTTAATTTAATATAACGTAATGTACTTTAATGAAACTGTAATTAATAATAACTTGTAATGTACTTCAATGAAACTGTAATTGAATGTAATGACTTAATATATAATGTAAGAATGTACTTTAATAGAACTGTAATGGACAATCATAAGCGAATGTGAAGTAATCCATAATTGTAATCGTAATTGTAATGAACCAAAATTAATACGTACTCAGTCATGTACTCAAATTGTACTTATGTACTACTATGAAATTATATCGCCTTCATAAATGTAGACTCGGCGAAAAATACAAATGAGTTTTTTTTAGTTTTTTTATTATTTTTATTTGGAATTTTTCAAACATCTGATCATGTGTTTAAAAGGGGGGAACTTAACCTTCAACTGCCTTCCCCCAACATTTAGGCTTATATTATACATGTATTTGTAAAATGAACTACACTTCATTACGGGACTCTGCTTTGGTCACTGCTACGAGACTCCCTTGTTAGCAGCCTCGCTGCGGGGAGGGGGCAGAGGCCCCTTGCCTCCTTAACTTTTTAGATTCCGGCCTGAGCCATGGTCGAAAGAGGTCGAACCTCTACCCCTATAAAATTCAGACCACTACCTGTAAATTTTTAAGAAGTAAATTACTGTAAGAGAAACTTTTTATTTTCCCCCTCGAGTTGGGCTATCTTCAGAAGAACTTAGTCAGTAAAGTCGATAAGTTATAAAAGAAAAGTCGATAATTTTAGTCTCAGAGAAAGTATCAGAGTATTATAGAAAGAGAAGAATTAACAACTGTCGACCCCATAAAGCGAGAGAAAGAGACAACCCAAGCACCATAGAAGATTATTGGGTCAAACAGTCTGGCGACCGAAAAGAATTAGAATGTTATAGAGTTATAGAAGAAATATCCGTTGCTGCCTCCTAACCAGAACCCCCGTCGACTCCGAACCACCCCAGGGCCATAGACGGAGGGGTTAACACATATATATATATATATATATATATATATATATATACACACACACATATATATATATATAAACTGATTGATGCATGCAAAGCCCAATAGCAAAATATATACGAGCACAACCACCTCACAAAAAAAGCATCACATCACCAACAATCGTCTAAGTATAGACTTTTAGGAGCTCATCCCATCAACAGCACATGGTGAGATGAGGGCTACGACTTTTAGGAACTCATCCCATCAACACCACGTAACCGATATGAGGGATACAACCAAGCGTCCAAACTTAGACGACCAGTGATGAAACTATTACACAACAACCCACCAACCACCTCCGCCTTACTTACCAACTCCTGGTAGACCGACAAGGTCTCTAAATACGACCCAACAGACAGAGCTATTAAACATAAACAAATACGTTCATGGGGCCAAATCAAAAAAGGCAACGCCAATAGTTTTTTTATTGAGCTGCTCGTGGTTTAACGAGGCCTATTTGACATTTGGGAGGCGATCTTTTAAACAAAAAATCGAATAAGATAAACTAAGTTTAATACAAATACAAATTTTCATCATAATACGCAATTTTATCCTTAAACTATAACATAAAAAGCATTAATATGATTTTTAAAACAAAATAGAAATTAAATTAGGGGTAACTTATTAATTTTTCCTCTTTTAGCCAATTATTGTGTTTCAATATAAATTTATCTTTAAGACACCAATATATCTTTAAGCCTTATTACAAAAAATATTAATATGATTTTTAAAACAAAATAGGTTCTATTTCTGGATAACATTCATTTTTCCTCTTTTGGCCAATTATTGTGTTTCAATATAAGCTTATCTTTAAGACAATTTTATCCTTAAACCTTATTACAAAAAATATTAATATGATTTTTAAAACAAAATAGATTCTATTTCGGGGTAACTTATTCATTTTTCTTCTTTTGGCCAATTATTTTGTTTCAATATAAATTTATCTTTAAGACACCAATATATCTTTAAGCCTTATTACAAAAAATATTAATATGATTTTTAAAACAAAATAGGTTCTATTTCTGGATAACTTATTCATTTTTCCTCTTTGGGACAATTATTGTGTTTCAATATAAGTTTATCTTTAAGACAATTTTATCCTTAAACTATAACATAAAAAGCATTAATATGATTTTAAAACAAAATAGATTCTATTTCGGGGTAACTTATTCAGTTTTCTTCTTTTGGCCAATTATTTTGTTTCAATATAAATTTATCTTTAAGACACCAATATATCTTTAAGCCTTATTACAAAAAATATTAATATGATTTTAAAATAAAATAGATTCTGTCTCGGAGTAACTTATTCATTTTTCCTCATTTGCAGCCCTGCCGCGACACTGCTGCATTATTTTTTAATATAATTAAAACCAGCATTCACGATCATATTAAATCTTACTGTTAAAGCCGAATTCCGAATATATCTCTCAGTGTCACTAAAACCCTTAATTTTCTGGTATTTGAAGATAGAGAGGTGAGGTTTTAATACCCAAGTTTTGGGCTGTAGACCTTCACGGGGGAAATACCCACGATGCCTCACTCTGCTTCTCCTTGCATTCGTTCTTTGATTTTAAATCACAATAAACAGTATAAATATTCTATGAGATTAATACTTATTTTTTCACCCTATTAGCAACACTATAAACGGAAGAAACGATCTGCCTTAAAAAATCTAAAAAATAACTTCTTAACAATCCATGTTTTCAATTAAAATAAACATCTACGACACACACACACACACACACACACACACACACCTTTTCACCTGTTCAGACTCTATTGTTTAAGGTTCAAATTTGATTGTCAAACACAGATATTTTTATCCTATCCATCTAGCGGTATATCTATCTATCTACCTGTCTATCACCTATCTATCTATCCATCTATTTATCTATCTATCTGCCCGTCCGTCTATCTGTCTGACTATATGTATATCTATCTATCTATCTATCTATCTAACCATCTATATATATATATATATATATATATATATATTGGTACCAAGCCTCAAACTAAACCCAATTACCATCCAAACAACGCTGGACAATAGGAAAGGCAGAATATGTAGCGAACCCAAACTAAAGGCGTAACAAGGGACCTCTTCAACACTGAAGGAAATTAGCATGGATGTCATGGGCCCAAGACTTTTAACCAGCTTCCCAAGGGCCTCAGAAACGTTACAGGGGTCAAAGTTGAAGTCTTCAAGAGAAGACGACTCCTGACACAGGACGGTACCAGATGAGCCAGATGTACCTAGCTATGTGCGGTGGAGAGCGCAAGAGAGCAACTCGCTCCTGCACCAAGCCAGGCCTAAAGACGGGTTCGCCTAACCGGACCTAGCATAACCCAACCAAGCATAGCCTAACCGGTTACGTGGTGTTGATGGGATGAGCTCCTAAAAGTCGTAGCCCTCATCTCACCATGTGCTGTTGTTGATGGGATGAGCTCCTAAAAGTCTATATTTAGACGATTGTTGGTGATGTGATGCTTTCCTTGTGAGGAGCTGGTAATTAAAGCGGTGATTGTGGTGCTCCACCACCAATCGTCTAAGTTTGGACGCTTGGTCATAGCCCTCATATCGGTTACGTGGTGTTGATAGGATGAGCTCCTAAAAGTCGTAGCCCTCATCTCACCATGTGCTGTTATGGGATGAGCTCCTAAAAGTTTATACTTAGACGATTGTTGGTGATGTGGTGCTTTTTTTGTGTGGTGGATGTGCTCGTATATATATTTTGCTATTGGGGCTTTGCATGCATCAATCAGTATATATATATATATATATATATATGTATGTATGTGTGTGTGTGTGTGTGTGTGTGATAATAGGGGCTTTACGGGCGTACAGTCGGTGAGTGTATGTGCGTTTGTGTGCGCTTTTAATTCGTTCGAAGGTTAATATAATTGAGGGGTCGCGCGTCTTAGGGTACCTAAGCGCCGCCACAGGTGAAAACGTGTTTTTGATGGATATCACTATTTTCACCCTTCCTCTATCGCGTGGTTTGGGTTATAATGACCTTATGACACTAGAAGTATGGTTGAAAACCTTATGAAGCGAACTACTTTTTTCACCTCTATCGCCAGCCAAAAGTTCACCCAAAATTCGGCATAATAAGAGAAAAAAAAAAAAAAAAATATATATATATAAAATATAAAATATGAAAATCTATTCCAAAAACTCATCAACATCTTCATTAGCATACTTAGAACTCTAATTTAGCCAAAAATAAACGTTCTAGCTCAATTAATAACAGAGATACTATTGCCAGAATATTGCTGAACTTTGGAGGCGATTTCTGACGAATTTTAATTTTGGCGCTTAGGTACCGTAAGACGCGGGACCCCTCATATACAGGCCATTTATGTCTTCTAAGAAGCCTTCTAAGCCAACTGGCGGATTAAGCCAGAATACTGTATATGCTTTAATTAAATAAATAGCGCAAACTGGCAACTCAGCCTTCTAAGCCAACTGGCTAACTAAGCCAGAATATATGCTTTAATTAAATAAATAGCGCAAACTGGCAACTCAGCCAGATACGCCAAGTGGCTGATTAACGGCCGCTCGGCTAAAGTCTTAATATGCGCTTGGCTCCTGCCAGGCGAACACCTCTCCTCCTCTCTCTCTCCTTCTCCTCTCTCTTTCTCTTGGGGGATAACTCTGCCTCCAAGTTGCACACCCCTTGTTGCTCTTGCAATATTCCCGTCTCCCCCTTTATTACATAACATCTTGCAACATTCCCCCTCCCTTTGTTGCAAACATCTTGCAATATTCCCCCTCCCCTTTGTTGCTTAACAACTTGCAGCATCCCCCTCCCCTTGTTGAGTAACAACTTGCAACATCCCCCCTCCACCTTGTTGAGTAACAACTTGCAACATTCCCCTCCCTTTGTTGCATAACAACTTGCAACATCCCCCTGTTGTTGCATACAACCTGCAACATTTCCTTTTCAACATTGATCAACATTTGCAATTGCATTGCACTCTCCCATTTTGCGCCCATACTACTCTTCTTTCTTAACCCGTTATAGGCTACTGCTACTACCTCTTAGGAAATCTTATTAATAAACAAACTTTACACACACACACACACACACACACACACACACACACACATATATATTATATATATATATATATATATATATATTATATATTATACAGGTGTCCCATAAGTCCGGCATCATAGGAGAAATTCATATTTTTCTATTTCTACAAACCATAATTCATATGCTCGGGATGCCAATTTCCCGTCCACCATTCTGTTCAGTAACGAGGCTGTTTTTTATGGAAATGGTAGGGTAAATCGACAGAACACCCGCTACTGGTCTCAAAACAACCCTCACTGGTATACCTCTTCAAAGGAACAAGGTGCATCTCGGGTGATGGTATGGTGTGGCATTTGGAAGGATCGCATCATAGGCCCCCTCTTTTTCGATGAACATGTCAGTGGAGGCACCTACCTACGTATGCCCAAGGAAGAAGCATTTCCCAGTGTCTTGAACGAATGAAATTTCCCAACATGGTTCCAGCAAGACGGCGCTCCTGCACATTACAGCACCCAAGTAAGGAAATACCTGTACCAACAATTCCCTGGTCATTGGATAGGACGTCGAGGGCCTGCGGAATGGCCAGCTAGAAGCCCGGATCTCACGCCACTAGTTTTCTATCTCTGGGACAACTTGAAAGCGCTGGTATACGCAGAGAAAATTAGGAGTATTGAACATTTGCGGCAGCGCATTATTGGGGCATGTAACACCATTACTCCTGACATCATTCACCGTGTGCTTGCTGATTGGGTATCGCGTCTGAATTTGTGTATTGGAAACAATGGTGGACATATTGAGCACGTTCTGTAAATAAAAGCTTTTGTTTTGCCTTTTTTTATTATTTTTCCTATGATGCCGGACTTATGGGACACCCTGTATATATATATATATATATATAATATATATATATATATATATATATATATAACATTCTCAGTGAACCTTTCTTGAAAAAGTCCATTTGACTGGGTGTTTATGTACTAGTACAGTGGTTCCCAACCTTTTCACCACAAAGGACCCCTTTTATTTTTATTTTTTTCCCACGGACCCCATGTTTTTGAAAGATTCCGTCTACCAAACAAACTGTTTTTATTAACTAATAATTAACTCGTTTTCCCATTTTTCAATATCAAATAAAGGACATATAAGAGAGTATGCAATTAAAATAAAGCGTATTAAAAAAAGTATTAATAATTCCAGCCAAGAGTAAGGAAACGAAATTTTAGCCTAAGCGCCCTTATCGTGGGTAAATGTACGATTTCCATTGGAGCCTCTCGAAATATTGAAAGCTCACGGACCCCCAGTACTACCTTCGCGGACCCCTAGGGGTCCGGGGACCCCAGGTTGGGAACCACTGTACTAGTATATTATAATGACTGCTTTTCATTAACAGTGTCAAAATTTAAAACGAAGTAGATCTTTTTGCATTCCCCCATAATCATAGTTATGTAACATTAGAATTACTTAAGACTTCATTTATTTTTATGGTACGACACCATGATTAGCCATGCTTTCTATCTATCTAATAATTGCAGTAACGTCGGGAACCCTTTTTCCCACAACACGGAGGCGGGTGGACGTAAACCCCGACGGTCACTTGAGTTTGAACAATTTGTGAAATTCAATTTCCGAATTTAGAAAACTTCGAGCGCTTTTGTATGTTTTAAAAAAATAAAACGTTGAAAAATGATGACTTTAATGAAACTGAAGTTAAATTATTTTTACCTCATATTATTTGTAAATTAATTCTAAGCGCAATAACCGCACTTTTCTCCTTCTTTTGTATTCTTTGTTTGATTTTGAAGTATAAAATTTTCGTAAAATGCACCCCGCCTCCTTCAAATTTCCAATTAGTAATTTCTTCTTTTAATGAAAATTTGTAATATTTTCGGCGAAAGAAAATTAAAATATAAACACAAAAAAGGCAAAAAATTTAAAAATTTGCATTTTTTTTTCGGGGCCTTTTTAAGTTCTATTTTTAATACAATTTTTTTTTAGTCTATTTTTAACAATAATGTGATGATATTATATGCTTATTTGTGGCCATTACTATATTTAAACTCTCCATCTAATGCAGTTTAGATCTGACTTCACACACACACACACACACACACACACACACACATATATATGATATATATATATAGATATATATATATATAGATATATATATAGTGTAAATTTTATAGCAGGTTTTATACTGTATGTTTAATTTCATATGTGATAAGTGGTATATTATTATTATTATTATTATTATTATTATTGTAATAGCAGAGTAATAATGAAAGATCACAATAAAACATTTTGAAAGCTAAATAATGAAAATTTTCACTCTACGTTTCTCTATACGTTCCATTATAAGATTAAAGCTTTAATTTAACTCTATATATACTTACCAGTAGTAAAGAAATTAATAAACTAAATGTGAACAATCTTCAGCAACTACTCGTTGAACACTAGTACTATTGTAGAATGAGACACTCTTTGTTTAAGGAATGCAAAATTAGTTACGAGTCTCTTTGAAGAGTGATGACACCCGTATCTATACTATTACTGAGCTGCTGAATTGTCAGCAGGTTTTCTTTTATACTCCCAAAACCTTGCCTTGTTGTCTCATACCCCCATATCTACTTTTATACCCCCTCCCCAGAGTGTTGTGTTTTGAGGTGATATTAAAATATGAGCGAAAACTTTTAAGTATATAGATACCCAATCCACGCGAACAAAGTCTAGCTCAGTCAACGAAACCCTTGCCCTTGCTTCACATTTCGAGAGCTGGATTATATCTATTTATAACCAAATATATATATTATATATATATATATATATATAAGTAAATTATTAAATATAGAAGCAAAATTACATAATTTTTTAAAGATTTAAAATTTGTTATCATTTAATATACTACTCGTATATATATATACAGTATATATATATATATATATATATATATATATATATAGGCGAAATTTACATTTTTACATTTTTTACATTTTTTACATTTTTTAACCATAGCAATTAGTAAAAAAAAAGCTTTATAAATGAATAAACCTATTATTATTATTTTATTATTCATTTATTTCATTTTTAATTTTATGTTTTTGTTTTTGTTTTTTTCACAGAAACAATTAATAATAAAAATATCTCAAAAATGAATCGTTTCAAGACAAAACATTTTTACGACCAAATATTGGACTCAATTATTTAATGTAAATTATGTAATAAATATTTTTGGTATCATCTCAGTCGATGTAATTTCCATTTCATTTCGCGACAAAGAGTGGGAATTTTAAAGGAAGAATTTCCAAATCGCTTTATTCCCAATTAATGTCATTCTCTCTCTTACTTCGGTCGAGGTTAGATCGGGTTAAGTTACGATAGGTTAGGTTAGGTTAAATTAAGTTACGTTTGGAAATATTAACCATTCCCATTTGGCGTCTTTACCACGAGTGGGAATGGAATGGCATTGTTGTTGTTTGTTGTTTCCCAAATCAAAAAACTTTTTCTCAAATGTGGATTTTTCACTTTGCGCATTCTCACTCGCGGTCCGCGGATGGGAACGGGAATGGGAATGGGAATGAGTGGTCAGTAATCAAATATTCGAGTAAAATCGCTCTTATAAAACGAAAAAAAGAAGTAAGAGGGCATCAAACCCTGCATATATAGACTTCAGTAAAAACAAGTTTTCGTTTGGTATAAAAAATAACTTCGTTTGGTTGTCCGAGTGCAAATAAGGAACACTGCGAAAGTTTAAAAAACAAAAATGTAAAGCTTGAACATTTAATATTCTACAGGGTGTTCCATTTAAATGAAAACATAGAGAATAAGTAATAAGGTCTTTTTTTCCAGATTTGTTGGGGTAAACGTAATAAAGGTAATATGATAATAAGGTAATAAAGGTAAGGTAAAGTAATAGAGGTAAATGAAGGTAATAAATGTAAGGTAAAGTAATAGACGTAAATGAAGGTAATAAAGGTAAGGTAAAGTAATAGAGGTAAATGAAGGTAATAAATGTAAGGTAAAGTAATAGACGTAAATGAAGGTAATAAAGGTAAGGTAAAGTAATAGAGGTAAATGAAGGTAATAAGGGTAATAAAGGTAAATGAAGGTAATAAAGGTAAATACAAGTAATAAAGGTACTAGTATCCTTTCCAATCTTTATTTATTACTCCTATTTAAATGGAACCATAGGGAGTAATAAAGATTGGAAAGGATATTGATACCTTTACTACCTTTATTACCTCTACCACCTTATCATTACCTTTATTACGTTTATCCTCACAAATTTGGAAAAAAAGACCTTATTAATTACTCCCTATGGTTCCATTTAAATGGAACACCCTGTACATTCCTCAATGTCATATACTTCGTTTCAGTTTTTCTTTTTTTATAGTAATTTCAAAGTATACAAAATAATGACTTTAATATGTATGTTTATGTGTGTTTTTAATTGATTTTTTTAAACTTTTTAAGTTTGTTTTTAAAATTACTTTTAATAGCAGCGTAGTTTTTAATTACTATTATTTTAGTGTTATAATTTTAATTACATAGAGAGAAAAATCCTTTATTTAAAACAACAAAACGCGTTGAGTTCATAACTTTTTGCTTGGATTTTATAAGGCAAGGATTAAAATACAGGGTGTTTATAAAGTCCCTATCTATTTCAGTGAAAACGTAGCAAAAAGGGCATAATTCAATAACAATATAATAGAAGGCATACATTTAATGAATACTTAAGCATATGATTCTACATGAGTATCATCAGTATCTCTACAGAGTTCGAATCTGTCAGCAACATTGCGGAACACATTTTGGAACATGACAGTGGTTATTTTTGTAACTGCTGTTACGATACGAGCACGTAAATGTCCCAGCTTCATTCAGATGGCATTTTAAACACCGTCGGCTTTCAACAAGATGGGGCACCTTGTCATTACGCAAACATTGTTCGGGAGTACCTAAATGAACGATTTCCAGATTGGTGGATCGGACGTGGAGGCAACAGGCCGTGGGCGGCTCGATCTCCTGACCTAACGCCCTTGGATTTCTTTGCATGGGACTTTATGAAATCAAACGTCTATCAAACGAGGGTTACAGGTCTGCAAGATTTACGTGCTCGTATCGCAACAGCAGTTACGAAAATAACCCCTGTCATGCTCCAAAATGTGTTCCGCAATGCTGCTGACAGATTCGAACTCTGTAGAGATACTGATGGTGCTTACGTAGAATCATATGCTTAATTATTCATTAAATGTATGTATAGTGTTATTGAATTTTACCCTTTTTGCTACGTTTTCACTGAAATAGATAGGGACTTTATAAACACCCTGTATATAATAATTGTTTTATTTAGAGTGGCCATATGTATTTTGTCGACTTCATGTTGTTATAACAAAGAAAAATCATATCTTTAAAACAACACATCAAACGAAGTTTAGTTAACCGAGTCTTGTTTGAATCAAATAAAACACCATATAAATTATAATAAGTGTTTTAATTAGGGTTACCATATGCAATATTTTGGCTTCATTTCGTTTATTGTAGAATTTTGTTCTGAATGCTAAACACTGATAAATTATATTCCTGAACGACAACCCACGTATTCACTTATGCATACATAAACCCGCCCATAGAGAGCTAATATTATCGTAGTTGATTTCGTTTCAATTTGTGTATTTTTTATTTTTTCTAAATATAAGTTTTTAAATGGAAATATAACATTTTTCACCTAAAAAGTAATCATTTAATAAAATTCTAATGTGGAGAAAAACTATAATTACCCAATTGATTAAATGCTTCTGTAACTCGAAATGGCGTAACGAGAAGTAGTCTCTCTACGTTACGTGAAGAAACCCAGGGAGAGCGCTTCAAATCTGGTAAGAGGAAAATAAAATTGTATATTCATTTCTATATGAATAATGTGCCTAAGTAAATATATATATTAGTTAGGTTGAAGTTAAAGAAAGAAGTTTTATCAAACAGAAAAAAATGTCGGGGAATTCGGTTAGAAATTTTGGTAACTCCAAAATAAACAAAATTTGTTTAATTGAAACAAATTGTTTTTTTTAAAAAAAAGGTTATGCAGATTTTGCTCGCTTAACTAAATAATTCTTTGCTGCAACAAGTTATCAACAACATAATCTACTTTTGTAGCACGAAACAAAAATTTGGGTGTCTATAAATAAAACAAAGTTTTTTTGCAAAGCTTTTATTTTTGATGGAGTCCACAAAACATTGTTTTGTGTATTTTCAGCGTCTCGTAATTTGCATCAACATTTTCTCTTTTTCTCTTTTAATGTTTTAACCCTTTAACTAATTATAAATTTGTAATGTTATATCTAAATTTCATTTCCAAGTTTTAATTTTTTGTATTGACGATGAGGTACGGTCTCGAAACGTTTATTGAGAATGTAAAGCATATTTTTGTTCATGTTTTTAACCATAATATATATATATATATATATATATATATATATATATATATATATATAGTGGCCGACGAATTACCGATTTGATGTGGCTAAGAAAGTAGGTTTACTATAATTACTGAATAAAATTATATGAAATTAGGGTCACCAATTTGGGCCGACTGCCCAAATAAACAATATTTAATAAGGAGAGAGAAATTACTTTGTTGTTTTGTGTTTAATTGGGAAAATAAATCAATTATTTGTTCACAGCGATTAACAGTTCAATAAAGGTATTTATAATGGTTAACAATTATATAACGGCATTTATACTATGCTAATATGACTGATTCTTAGCAATACGGAATGGTTATACAGACTAATTGTTAAGTAAATACACTAATTCAGATAGGCTAATGAGAATATGCAGAGGTGAACACAGAATAAATAACGAAGCCTATTGATAACGGAAATAATGCACGTACGATTGGTACAGTAAATGGATTAGGCGGTTAAGAATGAAATGCATAAAAGAACACATAAACACTAAGATGCAAGATAAGTAAATTATACGAATGAACGCAATGACAGGGTGATACAACTACGGTATTGGTACAACACTTGAATAGGCCTACTGCGGTCTTAACGCGAGAGTTAGCTCGGAAGGTACTGGAAACACTAGTTAGTTTGAACGTAATGGAAACACTTTTAGGGCCTACGTGATTAGGCAGAGCTTGTGGAAGCACGACGTAACAAAACACTGTAGGCCCGAGTGAGGGCCGAAGTAGCTTACCGAGATGATGAATAACTCTGGAGATTGAAGACCTACATGAAGGGTTGACCGTATTGCGTTCGCCCTTGATGACCTTGGAGACTGTAGACCTAGGTGAAGGTTTGAGTGTATTGCGTTTCGCCCTTGATGACCTTGGAGACTGTAGGGGGCCTATTGAAATACTTGTTGAACGGGCTCCAATCGCATTATGGTGAAGGATGAGTGAAGAGCGAAATGGGTTTGTGCCTTGTAGTTAAATAGGAGGTTTACAGACCTGGGCCTCGAAGGGTGCTTCTGTAGTCAGACTGGCCTTGCCGGCGAGAGGATAAGTGTTGACAGCCAGTGGAGATTTGTTGAAGAGGGACCAGCGGAAAGCGCCTACAGCGGCGATGTTGTTTCTTGCAGGATGGCGCTGTAGAATCGCCTCAAGTGTTACCTCGTTTCTTGTATGGTTGAAGTGTGACTTGAAGGACTGAGGCCGGCTGAGGTCGAAACGGCGCTACGTGAGGTGAGATTCACGAGGAGCAGTAAAGAGCGGAGTGAGAGCAAGTTTCAGTGAACTCTGACTTTTATAGGCTCTTAAGCTCTAATTTTTCGCTGGCCTTTTTGGAAAAACACAAGCGTCCTTTTCTTTCTCTCTCCTTAACGAACCACGTGTGTTTTTCGATTCCTGATGATTCCAAGATGTCTGCGAACGGCGAGGAAAAAGGAATTTCTTTGTCTGACCTCTACAACACACACACACACACACACACACACACATATATATATATATATATATATATATATATATATATATACACATTTAAACGGCAAACACGCAGTATAATTAATGTAAAGAACGACGCTTGTATAGGAGAATATTCCGCGCAAGATGAGAGAGAGAGAACGAAACAAATGAAAAAATGAGGTAACCACCCGGGAATCGAACCCGGGATCTTCCGATTGCCGGTCAGATATGATAACCATTACACCATGGGCCTCACTCAATCAAATGTCGTAATTCTTCTACATACGCGCAGAAACCAATGCCCCAAGGGGGCACCTCCCGCATGCCGTACATTATATACATTTAAACTGCAAACACGCAGTATAATTAACGTAAAGAACGACGCTTGTATAGGAGAATATTCCGCGCAAGATGAGAGAGAGAGAACGAAACAAATGAAAAAATGAGGTGTTTGCAGTTTAAATGTATATAATGTACGGCATGCGGGAGGTGCCCCCTTGGGGCATTGGTTTCTGCGCGTATGTAGAAGAATTACGACATTTGATTGAGTGAGGCCCATGGTGTAATGGTTATCATATCTGACCGGCAATCGGAAGATCCCGGGTTCGATTCCCGGGTGGTTACCTTATTTTTTCATTTGTTTCGTTCTCTCTCTCTCATCTTGCGCGGAATATTCTCCTATACAAGCGTCGTTCTTTACGTTATATATATATATACACACAGTATATGGGAGAGAAGAAAAATCTTCTAGCGGCAAAATAAGCTTTATCAATGAACAAACTGGAATAACCTAAACCTCCAAATATACTTTTAATATGTAAAACTTCATCATCAAGATAAATGGGGTCACAAATCCTGAAAGCTCTAAAAAAGAGACTCAAAATAACGCCTTTTTTTAGTACAGAGAGAATGAGTGGAAAAAGCATGAATGTAGCTGTCTGAATGCGTAGGCTTTCAAAATATCATACTTTGAAAGAAGGTCTTTGGTTGGGGTCTCTTAAAATAAGAACATCCAAAAACGAGAGAGATCCACTAATCTCAACTTCATACGTAAACTGTATTGAAGGTACACGATTGTTAAGAAATCCCAAAATCTCATCCAAATCCACATGAGATTCCAAAATAACACACGTGTCATCAACATAACATTTTTCGCCAGAATCTTGCCTCCAACAGTTCTGGCGTAGTTTATGAAATCCCATGTGGAGAGGCTGCCCTCAAAAATACATCCGAGAGACAATTGATTTTCAGAGAAGGATTAATTCCCACAAACGTGACCTGAGATCGGGTAATATTTATAGTAGCTTAGTTCAGCATAGGAAACTTCATAATCATATTTTAAACTTTGGATCACCTGAAGATCAGGGCCCCCCAGCCTTCTTTAGTTAGCCTTATAAGGCTAACTAACGAAAATATCACGACCTAACCTAACCAATCGTTAGGTCAACTGTACGCCCTTGACGATTGGTTAGGTTAGGTCGTAATATTTTCGTTAGTTAGCCTTATAAAGCTAACTAAAGAAGGCTGGGGGGGCCCTGATCTTCAGGTGATCCTTAATTTTCAGGATTCTAAACCTATTTTGAAGGTCAGGGACCAGGAACAGAGACAAATATACGAGGCATTTTATATTTTAGGAGAAAACATCATTTCAAATATTAAGCTATCCTATAGTATGGATAGCTTATTTTTAACATTTTAATTTTTTTTAGGGCAATTTCGGGTTGTGACCGGCTGCCAGATGTACAGGATTGGCTTTTACTTAAAGATTTCTCATCTTGAATGTTTGAAATTTTGGCAAAATTTTTTGCCTTTGCCAACTGCCAGACGTATGACAGCCACCATACCTTTGTCCGTGATTATGCCTTAACACAGTCATTTAAACTTCAGCTTTTCCGCAGGACGGAAGTTTTTAATCTCGTTGGGCATTTTAACTAGTTTATGGCTTTGAAATTGTGACCGGCCGAAATTAATTACCCTTTTTAAACACTGTTTTAGTTTTTTTCTTTGCACACTGTTTTAGTTTTTTCTTTGCGGGTTTGGGTGATCTCTCTCTCTCTCTCTCTCTCTCTCTCTCTCTCTCTCTCTCTCTCTCTATATATATATATATATATATATATATATATATGATGAAAATGAAAAGGTTTATTGGCAGACTATAGTCCATATGACAAATATTATTAATACAATGACAGTTCACATAATAAGGATAGAAATATACACAACTGATTAGATAAGTTATAATACAGTAATGTCGAAGGCAAGTGGAGCTACAGACACGTTTTCGTACCAAGAACTCCATAGCTTAGAGGACAAACGGCAGGACTCATGGATAGCTTCGATAATCCGGTTGGTTGATTTTTTAATTCTTTGCATTAGACTGTATTGAGCACGTCTTGTTACCTCCAGGAAGCTTGGGACATTGCGGGTAGCAAACATTTGCAAAGCTGAGCACCTCGGGGGTAATTTATGTAAGAGTCTAAAAGACCTGTTTTACAGCAAATTTAGGGTTCTGCCAGAACCTTTTTTATAATTCACCCAGAGTTGCTGTCTGTATATATTACTGCAGAAAGTACGAAAGAGAGTCTTTAGCTTCACTTGTACAGAACCGGAAGTTCCTTATAGTCATATTCGCTTTAGCACAAAGGCTTCGAGATTGTTTTCTTATAGCTGAGTTATCACTCAAGGAGCTGGTGATAGTTTGACCCAAATACTTACACTCTTGTACTTCCTCAATTACTTCACTTCTCATTTTAAACCTAATATCAGCTGGCTGATTACAGCTTTTAGGATGAAATTGCATAACCTTAGTTTTTGTAATATTAAAAAGAATATCATGTTTCTGCGAAAACACTTCGCAGACTTTTAATAGCCGATCCAGACCTTTAACAGAGGGACTTATTAACACCATATCATCGGCATAAACTAAGTTATTTATCCTTGTGTTATCTATACAACATCCCACTTTTGCCTCATTAAGTGAAGCAATTAATCCGTCAATATACACATTAAACAGCATTGGAGATATCAAGGAGTGTTGTCTTACCCCGTAAGAGGAGCCAAAAGATTCAGATAGTACATTGCCCCATCTAACGGTAAAAGATTGGTAGGAATACCAAAATTTCAATAAATTTAATATGTACATGGGAACCTTCCTGTCTTCTAGTTTTTTAAATAAAATATTGTGGTTCACTCTATCATATGCCTTACTTACAGTATATCTAGGAAACAGCTATAAATACTTGAATTACTCTCAGTGTATTTAGATACTATTTCTTTAAGTACACAGATACACAGGTCAGTTGAGTGGGACCTTTCAAAACCAAACTGATTAGATGTCCATAGGTAATTATTTAATCGGAGTAACAACAGTTTTTCTAGTTGCTGTTGTTGTTGTTGTTGTTTAACCGATCAGCCCACCCTGATCGAGCAAGCCGGCGGCACGCAGGTAACCGATCGCCCTCTCAGGAGTGGACCAGAGGTTCAGCGCACTAGTGATGTTGTGTTGTGTTATGTGTTCTATGTTGTGCTAGAGTGGTACAGTCTGTCATAATGTGTTCAATTGTTTGTGGTGTGTCCTGGCACAGGTGGCAGGTGTCGTCTGTGGAGTTGTCTAGTCTGTCTTCTTTTTCTTCTTTCTCTTCGCCCGTTCCCGCCTCTATGCGGGGTCGGCGTTTCTGACCAGCCTCCTCCACACAGCCCGGTCCTGGGCTTCTTCCTCCGACAAACCCTTCTCCCTCAAATCGTCCCTCACCTTCTCCATCCACCTTCGCTTCGGTCTGCCTCTCTTTCTCCCAATGCCTTCCCCTTCTTCATTCCTTTCAACGCCACCTTCACCTCCTCCCTACTCACTCCTGAAGTTAACCCTTGATTTGGGACACCATCTTCAAAAATAACCCTTGGGTTTTCCTCATTTAACAGATGTTCAAAATAACTCTTCCATCTATCCATGATTTTATCCTGATCCTTTAAGACCACTCCCTGCCCATCCTTTACCTGTTTAATTTGAGTAAAATCTTTACTCGCCTTATCCCTAGCCTTCGCTATTCTAAGGATCTTTCTCTCTCCCGCCGGTGTCTCCAACTCTTTATATACTTCATCCATCGCCTGCGCCTTGGCTCTTGCCACTCCCTTCTTCGCCTCCTTTTTCGCCTGCCTATAGCTTTCTCTATCCTCTTGTCTACCAGATGTGTCCCACTTCTTTTTAGCATCTTTCTTCCTTTTAATCACCTCCTGGGTAGTCTGTGTTTACTGTATATGTCTGTAAGTTGGGGTGATGTCCACATCGGAATCGTACTAAGTTAACTTGATCCGATCTGCTCAGGCTGATCTCTGACCTATTAATGGGTGGCGGCTTCGCACCTAGGATCGCATTCGGACCGAGTCGTGTCAGTGCTTTGTGGGTTAGGTGTGTGTGTATGTGTTTTCTGTACTGTGTGATGTCTGTGGGGCGTGGTATGGAATGGAGTATTTGATTATAATGTCTCTCTGGTGTTACCTTAATGGTGCGAGGTGTCGGTGCATGATTGTACATGTAGTGGCAAGGGTGTTGTGGGTTAGTTGTCGCTGCTGCCATGAATTGTGTTCCCCCTCATGTCTAAATGTTCCCTAACTTTCAGTATTTTTGTTTCTGTGTGCAGGTGTTCTATTGGTGTTTGAATGCATCCTGTAATATGAAGTGCGTTGTTTTGTATTGTCTGTAAGGTGTTTATGTGTGTGTTTGAGATAATGGGTGCCCAGCATGGGATAGCATAGTCCATAACTGAGCGAATATATTGTTTGTATATGAGTGATGTTGTTTCCTGCTGGTGTTCAAAGTTTGTGCATGTTAGTACCCTAAGCGTGTTAAGTCTTGAGTACATTTGTTTTTAATGTCCTGAATGTGGTTTGCAAAAGATAATAATGTGTTGTATGTGACCCCAAGTATTTTGGTCCTCTGAGTGTGTGGAATGTTGGTGTTGTTTAGTGTAAGCTGTGGAGTTATCTGGTGTTCTTTTGTGTTGGTTGTAAGCAAGGTGATGATTGATTTTGTGGGCTCTACTTTGAGTCTATTGTGTGTGAGCCAGTCTTGTATACTGTTTATGTATGTTTGTAGGTTATTTGTAGCGGTGTGGATGTTGTTGTAGGTGGATGTTAGAGTAATGTCATCTGCATATGATGATAAGGTAAGCTTGTTTTCTATGGGTGTTGGAATGTCATGCATGTATAAGTTGAACAGTGTTGGTGAGAGAACAGAGCCTTGAGGGACCCCGTTCGGAAAAAGCTTGTTTTTGGATGACTTGCCATTAAATGTGACATGTGAGTATCTTCCTGAAAGATAGTTGCTCAGCCACTTTTTGGTGTTGTTGTGCATGTTTGTGTTGATTATTTTGTTTAGGAGAGGGAAGCATGGGATAGCATCAAATGCTTTACTAATGTCTATTGTTGCTAATAGTGTACGTTGAGCTGGTCGTCTGGAGTTGATGCCAACCATGATGTGCTGCGTGAGGTTAGTGAGTAATGTCGTGATTGAGTGGTAAGGTCTGAATCCATGATGAGTAAGCGATAATGGTATGTGTGGGTTGGTGATTTGTAAGATTAGTCTTTCTGTTACTTTGGAAGGTGTGCATAGTAAAGTAATGCGTCTATAGGAAGCTGGTTCTGTTGGATTTTTGTTTGGTTTGAGTAGTGTAATAATTTTACCTTGTTTCCATATGTCAGGAATAATACAGTGTTGTTATGAATATATGCTGATATTTGTGAAAGCTAGTATTCCCTGTGGGCCCAAGTGTTTAAGGTGTATGTTAGATATGTTGTCTGGTCCAGTAGCCTCCGAATTCTTAATGTTTTTGATGATCTTGGTGGTCTGGTCTGTATTAAAGGGTGTAATGGTCGTGTCGAGTCTGTAGGTTTTCTTGTGTCTGGCTGTTTGTCTGTCTGCGTGTTTCTGGTTGTTGTCTCTGTTTAAGTGACTTATCTTTGCGTAGTGATTAACTAGAATGTTAGCTTGTTGTGTATATGTTGGGATATTATTTTGGCTGCGACAGATAGCCGCGTGTGAGGTGTGAATGCCGCTGTTAGAGTGGGTAATGCTGTTTATAGTCTTGTATAGCCTGGATGTATCTGTGGAGTGGCTTAGTGTTGTTATGAATTCCCTAAATGTTTCTGTTTGTTTTTCTTTGAGTTTGTTGTTTATTTCTGTGTTGAGCTGTTGTATCTGCTGTTTTATGGCTTCTGTGTGTGGTGTTTGTGTGTTATGTTTGAGGTTGTTACGTTGCCTTATGAGGTGGGCTATTTCTCTAGTGTAATTTGGGTTGTATTTCTTAATGTTGCCCTTGGGTATGTATTTGTTCGAATCAGGCGAGTTTGTCTAAAACAATTCGTCTAAAATACAATTTGTCTAAATCAATTTGTCTAAAACAATTTGTCTAAAATAGTTTGTCTAAAATCAATTTGTCTAATAACAATTTGTCTAAAATACAATTTGTCTAAAATACAATTTGTCTAAAAATAATTTGTCTAAAATACAATTTGTCTAAACAAACAATTTAATATAATATGGCATACAAATTGTTGCCTGATGTACAATGCTATTTATTACCTGCCACGCCCCATCTTAAAAGGTTACCTCTTGTGCGGAATAGTACATCGAAATCAGTTATCCCGGAACCCATAACCCGGTTAGGTTAGGTTAGGTATATTATGAAATAAAATCAACCCATTTTCAATCTTTTCATCCTCACTCCAAATTTATCAAGCAGACAAATGCATTTCTAGTTATCTTCAGTTATTAGTCAAATTGTATTTTAGACAAATTATTTTTAGACAAACTATTTTAGACAAACTATTTCGATGTACAGGGTGTCCCGTAAGTCTGGACCCATAGGGAAAAATAATAAAATTACAAAATAGTCCAAAAATTTATTACATAATCTGTTCAAAGTGTCCGCCGTTGTGTCGCACACATAGTTGAAGACGCAATCTCCACTGCGACAGCACTTTCTGAATCACAGTCGCAGAAATTTCTTGACACGCCTCCACAATGCGTGCTTTAAGGTGGAAAATGTTCTGAAGTTTGACCTCGTACACTTTGGCTTTCAAGTGGCCCCACAAATAAAAATCATAATAAAAAATAATAAAAAAATAATAATAATAAAATAATAATAATAACAATAAAAAAATATATTATAAATCCCTATGGGTCCAGACTTACGGGACACCCTGTACTATTCCGCACAAGAGGTAACCTTTTAAGATGGGGCGTGGCAAGTAATAAATAGCATTGTACATCAGGCAACAATTTGTATGCCATATTATATTAAATTGTTTCTTTAGACAAATTGTATTTTATACAAATTATTTTTAGACAAATTGTATTTTAGACAAATTGTTATTAGACAAATTGATTTTAGACAAACTATTTTAGACAAATTGTTTTAGACAAATTGATTTAGACAAATTGTATTTTAGACGAATTGTTTTAGACAAATTCTCCTAGACGCGTATTTGTTTGCTTTATTGATGATCTTATTAAATGTCTTGAGTGTTGTATTGATGTTTATGATGGGTGTGCTGTTTAATGTGGTGAATTGTTCCTCAGTCTGTATTTTGAACTGTTCCCAATCGGCTTTCTTGTAATTTCTGTAAGTGTGCCTAAGGTTGTTGGGGCAGAGTGTAGAACGTGTTGTAATGATGATGGGTAGGTGGTCTGATGACAATTGTTTTTCTGTTCTCCAGTGTGTATGTGTTGCTAGTGAGGGGAAACATAACGTTATGTCTGGGAAGGAGTTTGAGTATCCTGCTTGATGTGGTATGTGTGTATGTTCTTCTGTATTGTTAAGAATGAAGAGGCTGTTTAGTTGTGTGGCTATGTTGGCGCCTCTGGTGTTGCTTTGGTTGTGCAGGTACCAACTAGTGTCTTTAGCGTTGAAGTCTCCTGAAGTCTCCTGAGGTGAACTATCTGGTGGGATGTAAATGTTGATTAGTGTGGTGTTGTGTTTTGCGCGTGTTTTAATGTTAACTGCCTGTATTTCTATCGTGTTATCTGCTTGGATTGTGTTTGTAATGTTTTGGGTGGCATCAGTGTAGCTAATGCTTTTACGTATGTAAGTGATGAGTCCACCCCCATGACCCCCAGTACGATCTTGATGGATCGCCGTGAAGTCAGGATGGTGGGTGTTTTGTGTGTGCGTTTTAGTTTTGTTTCTTGTAAGTGCATGTGAATGTTTTGTTTGTGTACGAATTCCCTAAGCTGCATGATTTTGTTTGTGAGGTCATCTACGTTGTACTGTAATATGTTAATATTATACTTCTGTATGTGTCTCATGGTGCCAGGGAGCCGATCGGCACTCTGACCGTGCCACGCAACAGGCCGTCAACTGCCAGTCTGGCCAACCGTAGACAGCCCGCTGCACGGAGATTTGAGGAAGTTTGACCACCAGCGCGTTGATGTTTCGATTTGACGTCGCCTCTTCTTCGCGTTGACGTGTCCCGCGCTGGAGGATACAGCCACTGTTAGAAGCTTCCTCGTCAGCTGCTAACACTTTTTTCACGTTGTTCTGGTAACTGTTCAGAGGTTTATTATAAACAAATCTCAGTTTTCTGCTCAAAACGGCTCTTTCTAATTTTAAAATTGATTATTCAAGGAAGGAAGATGTTGACTTCTATTTTGCGGCAACAGTTAATGATATTTATGTTACTTTATTGATCAATGAAAATGATTAGTCTCTTCAAGTTATAAAAGATTTCTTTCGTAATAACTGATAAATACGAAACACAAAACGTATGAAGGTAGGTCCTAATGGTGTTCCCATAGCAACACCATCTATCTGTATGTAGGTTTCATCACAGAATCCAGTTTTTCTAGTAGTTTCGAGAAGCAGGAAGCGACGGCATTAGGCCTGTAATTATTGCTGGCAGAATATCTCCATACTTATTTTTGACCAGGAGCAAGATATATACCCTCATGAACTCTGCAGGGATATAGCTATGAGCAAGCATGGCTGATAAGAGCAATGATATATGCAGACATACCACGCCATTGGCATATTTTAAGTGTTCATTCAATAGGTCATCTACCCCTGATGCAGAATCAGTCTTTAACTCTTTAATTAACCTCTTTACTTCAGGAACTGATATCAAAGTATTTTCCCTTGTCCCTCCCACAGGCGTTTCGCTGCAATCTATCTTAAGATTATCCCTACTCACCCTGTTAAGAATGTTTGAGTAGTGGTTTTTCCATAGCTTTGCAATTTCATCCTCCCCCGACACCCCATCGATTGTCGGACGGAGGACGCTTTTGACACCCGTTTGATTCTTAACAAATTTCCAAAATTTGTTATTATCGTTATTTATGTGAGCTTCACAGGCTTTTGATGCTCGAATAGACTCTTCTTCCTGTTTGCATCGTCTTATGGCCGCCTTATAATGACCCCTACTTCTACACATATTCATGTAAACTGGTCCTAATCTGGGTCTACCATGAAAGCACCACAAATCGTAGGCGTCTTTCGATTCCCTCTTCAAAGGAGCAATGAAATCATTCCATCCAGGAATAATCTTAGTATGATAGTTGTAAGAGTTAATCAGGGGGCTTCCTGCTTCTCTTAACAGGGACACTATCTTACTATAATACCTATTTATAAGTTTACAGTGAGAATCATTTGAGCAAGGATTACTACAGGCAAGATACAAAATTTCTAAATTATTTAAGAGGTGACCTATTCTGTCTTTGTATTCTGTTCTGTTGCATAGTAACATTAGACCAGTGATATATATATAATATATATATATATATATATATATATATATATGTATATATATATATATATATATATATATATATATATATAACCTTGGTAACCTTGTTTGGGTTCCGTGCGTCGGTTTTTCTTCACACGAAGGTCAAGCTGGTGGTCCCGCCTCTAGTCCTGGCTTGGTGGAGGAGAGAGTTGCTCTCTTGCGCTCTCCATTGTACATAGCCAGGTACACCCGGCTCATCTGTTACCGTCCTGAGCCAGGCATCTAGTCTTCTCTTGAAGACTTCAACTTTGACCCCTGTAATGTTTCTGAGGTCCTTTGGAAGCTGGTTGAAAAGTCTTGGCCCCCTGACAACCAGAGCTATTTTCCTTCAGAGTTGAGGAGGTCCCTTGTCGGTCCTTTAATTTGGGAACACTACACATTTTGCCTTTTCTATTTTCCAGCGTTGTCTGGGTGGTAATTGGGTTTTGTTTGAGGTTTGGTACCAGTTTTTCGATAATTTTCCATATGTAAATTATGGTATACATCGCTCTTCTTCTTTCCAAGGAGTACATATTTAGTTTGCATAGTCTTTCCCAGTAGTTGAGTTCTTTGCAGCCATCAATCTTGGCTGTGAAATGTCTCTGCGTTTCTTCTAGTTTATTAATTTCTTCCTTTTAATATGGGGACGTCAAAACTGAGCAGTATTCAAGTTTTGGTATGATCAGTGTTCTCAGCGGGGGAATCATTACCGTCTTGTCCCTCCTTTTGAACGTTCTTAGTACCTGTCCCGCGACTCTTTTTGCTTTGTTTATTGCTGTCTGATTTTGTGTCTCGAATTTGGCATCATCGGTCATTATTACCCCCAAGTCCACCGCTTTCGTGCTTCTCTGAATTTCTTGTCTATCTGGCGCATAATATGCAGTCTTTTTAAGATCCTCATTTCTACCATATCTCAAGAGCTGAAATTTCTCGGTGTTAAATTTCATATTGTTGTCTTCTGACCATTTGTATATTTTGTTTGTCTCTCTCTCTGCAAGGCCTCTACTTCGTTTGCATCGCTGATTTTTCTGCTGATCTTTGTATCGTCCGTAAATGATGTTACTATACTGTTGCTGTTTACTCCACTGTCTATGTCTGTTAGCATGATAATGAACAGGAGTGGGGCCAGCACTGTACCTTGTGGTACTGAGCTGCGTACTGAACTGATATATATATATATATATAGCGCCTCGGTGGTGTAGTGGTTAGCGTCGCTGACTACGAATCCATCGGCCCCGGGATCGAGACCCGGTGACGGCAGCCGGCGCGCAGCAAAACCCAGCTGTTCATTCTCTCACACAATAAAGAAAGTGGTTGGTAGATAAATGGGTACCCTGGATGGCCTAGTGGTTAAGACGCTGGGCTTCTGGCGGGGCGTGGTTCGGATTCCACGTTAAACTGTAGGTCTAAGGTGGAGTGAAAAGCTTGACCTTCGTCAAAATGAACAATTCGGGCGGAAGCAAACGAAAGGTAACGAAAGGAAAGGTGTATATATATATATATATATATATTGCTTTTTTTCTGGAAAAAGTTCCGGAACTCTGCTATACACTTCCTACAAACTTAGCCATTTGCTAATCCATTTCACCCTGTGAGCATCCCAATTCAAAAAAAGCGTCCTTCCTATTTCTAAAATTTTGTTATGTAAGCTCCCCACCCCCAAAAAAAATATCTGAATGAAAATAAAAACATGAAATTGATTTTCAATTATAAAACAAATAAATACGGAAGTTGTGTTCATTTTATAATTATTTTGGGGATATTTCACGGCTTTCTCAGGTGTGGGCAGGTGCTGCATGGTGCTTGCAATTGACGATCAGGTGCTGTAAACATGTTCATTTCAGTTCAAGTGCGGGCTTCTTACGTGTGCTCACGGAAGAACTTGCATTCCACTCTTGTCTCTTGCACCGTGTAGTGATTTTTGCGTGTATGATGTGTGGCACAGTCCTCATGAAATATATTTGTATTAAGTGTAAACACGGAAAATATGGTTCTTATCGTAATTTGTATACATTCTTTAACAGTTACATTTTCCATTCCTTGATGAGTATTGATTACTGAGGTCTCTTCCAGCAACCCAGTTCGCTGCCATCCCATTACACTAAAGTCACGGATTTTAAGTCTATGTACACGAAAAAGGACAAGAAAAGACATGGCAGTACAATCGAGTAAGTGATCAAAAAATCCTATACTAGCCAGTTCCCAATTTTATAATCTATAATCCTTATAATCTTAAAATTTTGTAATTTTCATAATCCTTCAGATTTTATAATTTTTAATTTAATAAATTTTAATTCTATAATTTTTAACATTAAGCTTTTATAATTCTATAATTTTGTAACTTTTCATCTCTACAATCTCACTGTTGATACATAAATAATAATATTACGTTCTTACGTATATTCTTGCTTTAAAACAATTGCTTTTTATATATTTTTTAGCTGATGCTGTGTGTATATATAATCTTAGCTTATGTTACTCTTTACTAGCGGCTGTAAGCGAGGGTTTGCGGTGAACTCTATCCCAGTTTAGGCAACTACAGTAATGTGACATTACTTGCGATATTGGCAGCCGTCGCGAGTGAAATGCACCTCACCTGTTGAAGAAGGGCGCTTTGTGTTCGTTCTGTAACCCGTGATAAGACCTACAGATATTTCGTCGACGGAGAATTTTATCTACACTTTAATAATCTAACTGAACCTAACTTAACCTAATTAAGCCTTACCTAACCTGTGCTAACCTAATTTAATGTAGCCCCGAAAAACTTGTCGATAAATGTTACGTTGATGAGATATCGTTAGCCAGCTATTGATGTCCGTTCTGGCTGATGGTTATAGGTTTTTGTGTGTGTGTGTATGTGTGTGTGTGTGTGTGTGTGTGTGTGTGTGTCTTCCACGAAGATTAATTTGTAATTTATTATCCTGGAAAAAATCTACACGCTATAACTGATTTTCCTCCGAAATTTTTTTTTTTTAATAATTTGGTTACAGTTTTAGCGAAAAAGAATTTAAATAAAATATCAATATTGCGTCATTGCGAATCCCATCTGCGTTTCGGAAATAAGTTCTATACCTGAAATATGTTCAAACATATGTATTCCAAACACGCAAACCCATCTTATTTTATTTATCTTTCTTTTATTCAAATTCGTACTGTTTTTCCTATAAAAAAATAAAGGAAAAAGCAATTTGACGAGGAAAAAATCAATAAAAACAAGCGAGTGAGGGAAAAATATATGGGTGGACTAACGGAATTCACTTAATAAATACGAGTAAATTTAAATTTGTTCAGTCCAGATGGTGAAAAAAAAAATCTTACGACTTACTGACGTCATCCAAAGACACTTGCCGATTTAATAATACTCCCGCCCCCACTGATCACAAGCAAAGTTCCCTGGAAATAAATTTAACTTTTTCCTTGTATGTAGGTGAAGTATTATATTTAGATCAAAGAAAATAAGAGATCAAATAATTTAAAGTCCCATTTCGACAGTTTCTTCTCTGTTTTTAAATAAATTTTAATTTTTAAATAAATTTTAAAAGTAGAATAATTAAGAATAATAATAAAAAATTTAATTTAAAAAGTTCTTAGCATTTTTATTCTATTTCTAGCAAAAGGTGAGTTTGTTGATTCTGCGCCGCCAAGTATTTATTGATATTATTCACGCATGCGCCTTTTGAGAGGGGCAGTCTTCCTTCCCTGGAATTCATTCAGAAGTTATGGCAGCAATGAAGATGTCCTTCTTAACAGCTGTATCTTTTTTCTGCGTTTTTTTCCTCAGGGTACCTAAAGCCGATGGATTATCGAAGGTAGGAACTGTAATAGTGAAGCTTTAATCAATCCCTAATATAAACGAGAGACTAGTTTTTATGCTATGCAAAACGATTGTATAAACCCAAATTCACGTGTCTGCTTATAAGTTTTGACCAAATTCTAACAAATGATAAATAATGACGTGTATATATATATATGCTACACACGGTTCGATGTTTTTCAATAATTTGTTTACATCTTTAGTTTATATATATATTACATCGGCAAAAGCTTTACATCAGAAAGTATGTAAATGAGCGTGTAATTAAATCAGTTAATAGTGTTAGTGAAGACGTTACCTTCAATTGAATAATTGAAGGTAACGTCAGTGTTGTTGTTTCAACGAATTATGCGTAAACAATAAGTGTTCCGCTGACTTTGATCTTATTATGTTACAGTTTTTATAGTACTGAATTACATTATCTCCATATTAAAATCTCGTACAATTATAGCATTTATAGCTTTTCATAGGCATATATATATATATATATATATATATATAGAGTCATGCGGTTTGCTTCTACAAAGCTTCAATTTAATATTTAGGAGAAATCCAATGACAAGGAGGAATGTAAATGCCATGAAAAGTCTTCTTTAATGATGTAAAGTCGCTTTTCACGAATGTACCTGTATCAGAAACTATTGACATTATTTTAGATAGGGTTTTTAGCTCTGATGATAGTTTTCATGGTTTTTCATGGTCTTATTTTAAGGAACTTTTAGAATTGGTTTTTAAGCAATGTTATTTTACTTTCAATAATAAGGTTTACCAACAAATTGATGGTGTTGGGATGGGATCACCCGTCGGACCTCTATCAGCTGATTTTTTATGACTCATTTAGAAAGTGTAATTTTTAGACAATCTCCCACCCATTGTAAACCAATTTTCTATCGACGCTTCGTTGATGACTCGATAGCTGTTTTTGATAATGCTGTACAAGCGCAACAATTTTTAACTTCTTAAATTCTCTGCACCCCAATATAACTTATACAATGGAAACTGAGAAAAATGGCTCCCTTCCCTTTTTAGATCTTTTAATTTCGAAAAAAGGTGATTCTATTACTACATCAGTTTACAGGAAACCCACTTTTACTGGTTTGGGCATGAATTTCTTTAGTTTTACTGATTTTAACTATAAGATGTCGTGTATTAAAACTCTCTTGTTCAGAGGATATAATTTGACCTCTAGTTTTACCTTACTAAACGATGAATTTAATAATTTAAGATCATATTTTACCAATAATAGTTTTCCTGTTCAATATGTAGATAAACTAATAAGATCTTTCTTAAATAATGTTTATAGCCCTCAACTTTCCTGTATTTCAGTGCCTAAAGATATAAAATATTTCCTGGTACCTGAAATGGGTCCCATGAATAAAGAATTTAAACTTAAATTTACAAAGTTGTTAAGAAAATTTTTTTATCATACTGATTTTCGCATTATATTTATTAACAAAATGTCTTTAGGTAGCTTTTTCTCAGCGAAGGATCGAACTCCTGATTCGTTGCGTAGCGGTGTTGTATATTTATTTACCTGCCCAAGGTGTCTCCTTGGTACTTACATTGGCAGCACCGTGCGCTCCCTCAGGACTAGATTTTATTCGCATATGGGAATAAGTTGCCGAACAGGTAAAATTTTAAATAAAAAAGAAGCCTCCAGTATTCGGGAACACAGTATAAAATGTAAAACTGATGTCACTTTAGATAATTTTAAAATTCTCGGTTGTAATTCTTGTCCTAACTCACTTAGAATTTTGGAATCTCTTTATATTAAAACATTGACCCCTTCTCTAAACGTGGATTCCTCAGCTGTCCCTCTAAATTTTTTATAAACCCCCCTCCCCAACTCTCCTCCCCCCTCCCCAATTTTTTATAATCCCCCCTCCCCTAACTTATAACTCCAACCGCCCAACCCATAGCTTGTTTCCTGTTTTGTTTTGTTTTAAATTACTCGTGCCTCGGAACCAGCATTGAAAGGTTCGTAGTGTTAATTATTCCATTGTATTAGTGTTAATTATTCCAGTGTACCAATTTCAAATTTACTATATGTAATTTAAAAATAGCTTTTTAAATTTCTGGTTAATTTTATATGTAAATTTTTATAACTTTGAATTTAACCCTCTTCTTTTAGTCTTTTTAAAATTTGCTTTTACTGAATAGGTTTTATGGAAATTATTTTGTCTTGTTCACATTTATTTATTGATTCTAATTTCATATTGTTATTATCTAGCCTGATGATGAGCGTATTGCTCGAAACGTTGCGCATTAAAGAAGACTTTTCATGGCATTTACATTCCTCCTTGTCATTGGATTTCTCCTAAATATTATATATATATATATATATATATATATATATATATATCATCGATGCATCACCAAAAGTATTGGGACAACATAAATAAAATAAAAGAGAACGATTCACAGTGTATTAACCCTCTCAGGAACGCTTTTCATCAATTTTTGATAGGTTTCAAAAGGGATATTGCGCCATTCCTTCCGCAGTGTATTTTTCAATGCGGCGAGAGAAATTGGTCTCTGTGGTTTGTTCCTGATTCGCCAATCTAGTTCATCCCAGAGATGTTCTATCGGGTTTAGATCAGAGCTCTGTGGAGGGCATGGCATACCAATGTTATTCCGCTCGAACCAGTGGGTTGTAGTTAGGGCTTTGTGGCAAGGGACGTTGTGGTGTTGGTACAAGTATGGTCTTTCATCATAAAAACCCATTGTCACAGATTTGTAACTACGTTGTTCTAATCATCTAGAATTGTGATCCCATAAAGCTGATGTGACTCCCCACTGCTACCCCAAGCTAATGAAACACCCAGATTAATAAATTTAGATTTACAGAACAAAGCAACCTTAATACTGACAAGATTCAAATATTACACAAGCTTGCCAATTTTTGAACTTTACTTTGGGAATGATTTCTTTATGACTTGATTACATACCCACATTCAAATTTAATTCTCAATTAGTTAGCCCAGAATGAACTAGCTTGTTACAGTGAAAGATCTTATTAATGATTAGCATCTACAATTTAGTAATTAGGGCCTAAAACCTAATTTAACTTCCTTAACAATAGTATTTCCAGTAATTATTACCGTATTAGATGTGTAGTACAAATTTCTTAATAAATTTACACAGACCAATAAAGTAAATTTTGAAGACTGAAACTGGTTAACCTTGTGCATTAACCCTTTCACTACGGGCATAGCTTTGAAGTGAATTATATGAATTCGATTTATAATACATATATCCCCCCCATTTTCAACCCCAGAGGGTGGAAAGAGAGGGATATACTGTTGGCTTATAAACTACACCCGGAATTCAGAAAAGATTAGGAGTTGGTTTATTTATCACACCCGGATTGAGCGCAAATTGAACGTGTAGTTTGTATGCCACACCCGGAGTGAAAGGGTTACATTACAATACTCCATATGACTTGTACCCATTACCATGATTTAGAACAAGCTTGTCAACATACGGCCCGCCAAATATTTGTATCAGGCCCAGCTGGCAGATACTGAAAATTCATTAGCTAATGTCATATTTTATTTCACTAAAATTTAATTTTAAAATAAAATTGTATCTAAAATTTGCACACTGGCCCTCGATGTGGGTCATTAATTGAAATATGGCCCTTCATGTAAAAAGGTTGGATACCCCTGATCTAGAAACACACTGGTGGGCCATCAAGGCAATACCAATGTTAGCACCAGTTGTGAGTATTGTCCATTCACACTTTGTTTAACACTTTAAGCATCAGAGATTTAATTTCCTTTTAGAATACTTCATTAAATGTGAACCTTATTTCTGCACATCAAAACCCTTGGGCTTAGTTTCCAACTAAATTAGTTTTTTTAATTGTGTAACCAACAATTGAAAAAGATTGTTTTACTTGCGGATACTCCAGGGAAGCCTCCAATGTTCTTCCCTCTGGAACTTTATACTTGTGACAGCTTGCAACTTCTCCCAGTACCCACTAGGGCAGTGGTTCCCAACCTTTTCACCACAAAGGACCCCTTTTATTTTTATTTTTTTCCCACGGACCCCATGTTTTTGAAAGATTCCGTCTACCAAACAAACTGTTTTTATTAACTAATAATTAACTCGTTTTCTCATTTTTCACTATCAAATAAAGGACATATAAGTGAATATGCAATTAAAATACAGCGTATTAAAAAAAGTATTAATAATTCCAGCCAAGAGCAAGGAAACTTGAAATTTTAGCCTAAGCGCCCTTATCGTGGGTAAATGTACGATTTCCATTGGAGCCTCTCGAAATATTGAAAGCTCACGGACCCCCAGTACTACCTTCGCGGACCCCTAGGGGTCCGGGGACCCCAGGTTGGGAACCACTGCACTAGGGCATAGGCTCCCAACCGGTGGGCCATGATGGATTTTCTAGTGGGCCACAACTAGTGTTTGTAATGCTTCAAAATAAGTCAGAAATATTACAAAAATATCCTTATATATATATATATATATATATATATATATATATATATAAACCTTTGTTTAGCTTCCGCCCGAATTGTTCATTCCGACGAAGGTCAGGCTTTTCAGTCCACCTTAGACCTACAGTTTAACGAGGAATCCGAACCACGCCCCACCAGCAGCCCAGCGTCTTAACCACTAGGCCACCCAGGGTACCCATTTATCAACCAACCACTTTCTTTATTGTGTGGAAGGATGAACAGCTGGGTTTAGCTGCGCGCCGCCTGCCGTCACTGGGTCTCGATCCCGGGGCCGATGGATTCGTAGTCAGCGACGCTAACTACTACACCACCGAGGCGCATATATATATGGGCCACCAACATTTATGACCATCAAAACTGGGCCACCATAGTAAAAAGGTTGGGAATCACTGCACTAGGATTCCTCCTGTCTGGCTGTTTCTCACTTGTCTGTTGATGGGTTCCTTATGTCCTCTACTCCCGTCCAAGTTGGAGTGACTGACAAACCAACAAGCTGTTGGGTATTCAGTGCCTCCACTGATTCTGCCTTATGATATGCCCAAACAGCATTTTCAACTGAGTGGCGCAACACTCAATCCCATGGCAAAATGAAGGAAATTTTTGTTTACTTTGTGTCGTGCCCCAAATCAGTTTTGCCATACCCCAGATTTCATGCTAAAATTCACCAGATCTACTTTTCATACTCTACACTATTTTGACATGCTACACCTATCATTGCTGGTATTTCACTGTTATAAAAAATGTCACAATACGACAGATCTTGCAGTCATTGTTAAACTTTACAAACGTTAATGGGCCTAGTCGAAATAATCATAAAAATACGCCAGCACGTTGCCATCACATTTATCGGTCGGGACAGTGCACTGAGGCTCGAAGAATTATCTGGGCTGTCGCCATCAGATGCATTGTGTAGTGAGATTCATTACTAGTTCTTCAAAACACTTTTCTACTGTTCTATTTCCCAGTTTCGATAAGGTTTGCAGCACTACACTGTATATGATCATCGCTTTGCATTCAAAGGTGTGATGTATGGCTTGTGGGTAGCTGCACTTCTACAGAATCCTTCTACATGCAGCTCCCCTATACGTACAGTACACACAATTGCCGAAAGACCTGTACGTTCCATGACCTACTCTGGTAATAGGTTTTAGACTACATATCCAGTTTTTCGTCATTACACGTTTCAACGTTCTACGCTTTGTCTAATTCTTGGCCTTCCTCATATGGACTCCATACCAGCATGCTATATGGTCTTTCACTTTCGCACAATGTTTCTCACAGTTGACTTGGAAAACTTTAAAGTCTCTGCAATCTTACGAACAGTCATACCTGCGATGTGACCTTCATTTATCTTGTCACGTTCAAACTCCCTCAGTTCTGATGAACGTGCCGTAGTTATGAATAATGTCTGTAACAGGTAGCAGGCTAGTTTAATATGCCTTTAAACTACAATGCTGCCACTAGAGAACAACTTGTACTTGGAGCATTTGGGTATTGGCAAAGAGAACTTTAGGAGCTCGTCCAGTATCTTTGATAAAAATAATACAGTGTGTGTGTGTGTGTGTGTGTGTGTGTGTGTGTGTGTGTGTGTGTGTGTATGATGAATAAAACCACGAAGGAAAGGAAACACAAAATGGTGCTCAAGCGCTTTCGTCTAATGACATCCTCAGGAACACTGAAGTACATACAAGGGATACAGCCTATATATAGGTTACAGAAAAAAAAAAATAAAAAAAAATACATATTATATATATATATATATATATAGGGTGGGCCGTAAGTTTCCATACATAGGAAAATAAAAAAAATTTATGGACAACCATTTTTATTTATATAATATGCTCTACATGGTTGCCATTGTTTTGAAAACACATTTCAATACGTGTTCCCCACTGTTGATGAACACGCATTAGCACAGTTGACGTTATGCTTGTAATGGCGTTGGTGATACGTTCCTTTAGATGATTTATGTCTCGTATCTTTTCCTGATACACCATGGCCTTCAAGTGCCCCCAAAGATAGAAATCAAGGGGGGTGAGATCTGGGGATCTGGGAGGCCACTCCACAGGACCACGCCGACCAATCCAAGCATCCGGAAACTGCTGATCCAAATACCGACGCACGTGAAGACCATAATTTAAATTTTCCTATGTATGGAAACTTACGGCCCACCCTGTATATATATATATATACACACATATATATATATATATACATATATATACATATATATGCAATAAACGGAGAAGTAAAATTAAAAATTAAAAATTAAAGGATTATCAGAGAGGCATACAGATTTGTAAGGAAAAAATATCGATTTTTAGCACAAGATCAAATGAATTATAAAAATACAAATTTATACTGGAAATCTGCCCGGGTTTTAACACTTTGCCTTTTATGGTTAAGGTTTCGATGTATATAAAAATAAAATGAAAATTAAAGTTAATAAAGTAGCATACAAGTTTACCAAAGATTTAGCGTTCTACCCTTCTTATCTAAATCTGTTTTGAAGGAATTCAAAACAACAGGATCGAGTTGAAAAAGACCTTTGCTTATGTTGAAGTTATTTGAAAGTTGGATAATGGCAGACTCAAGAATATTTCTATTAACAATGTTGCTAGAGTGGAATAAAACTGAAGCATTATTCCAATCAATACAGTGGGATAACTCTGACAAATGGACAAAAAGGGCACTGGACAACTGTCCTGTTCTAACGCTAAATCTTTGGTAAACTTGTATGCTACTTTATTAACTTTTAATTTTCATTTTATTTTTATATACATCGAAACCTTAACCATAAAAGGCAAAGTGTTAAAACCCGGGCAGATTTCCAGTATAAATTTGTATTTTTGTAATTCATTTGATCTTGTGCTAAAAATCGATATTTTTCCTTACAAATCTGTATGCCTCTCTGATAATCCTTTAATTTTTAATTTTTATTTTTACTTCTCCGTTTATTGCATATATATGTATAATTTGTATATATATATATATATATGTGTGTGTGTGTATATATATATATATTTATTTTTTTTTCTGTAACCTATATAGGCTGTATCCCTTGTATGTACTTCAGTGTTCCTGAGGATGTCATTAGACGAAAGCGCTTGAGCACCATTTTGTGTTTCCTTTCCTTCGTGGTTTTATTCATCATAAATATTTTTCACGTGTTACTTTCATGAAATAATTTTCATATATATACATATATATATATACTCTGTGTGTGCGTGTGTATATATATATATTATATATATATATATATATATATATAATATATATATATATATATAAAGAACGACGCTTGTGTAGAAGAGCGTTCCGCACAAGATGAGGAGGGAGAACGAACAAATGAAAAATGAGGTACCACCCGGGAGAATTACGACTTCTGATTGATCGAGGTCCATGGTGTAGTGGATAGCATATCTGACCGGCAATCGGATGATCCCGGGCTCGATTCCCGGGTGGTACCTCATTTTTCATTTGTTTGTTCTCCCTCCTCATCTTGTGCGGAACGCTCTTCTACACAAGCGTCGTTCTTTACATTAATTATACTGTGTGTTGTTTGCTGTTAAAATGTATATATATATATATATTATATATATATATAATATATATATATATATATAGAGAGAGAGAGAGAGAGAGAGAGAGAGAGAGAGAGAGAGAGCCCATTGTGTCCCCACTATAGTAGCAGACTGTACGTTATGCTTGTTTCCTTTAATATCCGATAAAATTTATCTCTTTATGCCCACACCAAATAAATAAATTATGAGGAGCCACAATGGATTGCGCTCGTCTGTCCGTTCGTTCGTCATTCTTTCGTGCCCCAGCTATAATTTTGAATAGCTCAACATAAATTGATGAAATTTCATACACATATGGATCATCACAAGCCGATGTGTCGCGAACAAGAATCAGATCCTTGCACCAAAGGTCAAGATCACATGGCTTGGGCATTGTTGTAGTTCAGACATATTTCTTGTTTCTACTATTTAGCTTTACATGTCAATGTGGGGTTGGTTGTCTGACGTCTTTTTATTTCTGAAATTAGCACTAAAAGCGTCCATTTTCAGCAGTTTAAGTAGTAGTCACGATAATTATTATTAAAATTTATCTATTTTTCAGGGGAGTGCAGCACCCCCTGTGTTTGAATGGCGTCACCACAACAATTCGGAAATTCCCCAGGTCCTCAAAAATATAGTGGATTCATGTCCCGAAGTCTCTCGTGTCTATGCCCTTAGTGAAACATCCGTACGGGGGGTACCGTTGTGGGTCCTTGAAATGTCAGATAACCCAGGAATCCATGAATTAAGTGAGTACTATGTACCACAAAGGTGGCCAACCTGTAAATCGCTATATAACCACACGCGATGATAACTAACGAAAGTTCGCTGAGGATGTACGATGAAATAAATGGCACACAGACAAGAATAACATTTTATAGCGGTTTTCTGTTCTTGGATGCATTATGAAAAGTTCAAAATTATGCAGTTAAATTTAGCGTACCTCATTCTTAATATAATGTATTTACCTTCAATATAGGTATATTTCAAAATGTGAAGCATATGAGACTTTATGCAGTTAGCTTCGGAACACAATAGCACGTGTAGGATTATTGTACAGGTCTTACATGTGGTGTCATCTCTTATCATGGCTCGTGGCTTAGTATGAAATTCAGAGGTAGTTCATAGTAAAACACTTCTTACTGTAATAGAATTAAAACGTATGCTAGTATTTTTATTACTTTTTCTTCCTACTCTGTATAGTTGTCTCCAAATTTTTTTGATGGAAGGACTGGAAAAATTTTTTGTTCACTTTCGAGGGACACAACAGTGCGTTCAGTGTTTAATGCGAGTTGGCATAAGCCTATCGGAAAATGTAAGGGTGCATTGAAATGTATTAATTACAATTTATTATTATTATTATTGGCTATGCTCTTGTGGCTTAGGGTTTAAACTTTAAATATTCATATGTCTCAAATTAGCGGATGACTGCATTATTCACTTTAGTTATTTAATAAATGATGACTCTTCGTTGTTAATATCAGGCAAAGGCCAATATAATGTAGGACACTCCTGCTGTAGAGTAATGCAACGCAATATACTCTTTTTTTTAAGAAACTCGCGATGAAATCGTATAGAATGTCACATCAACAATTATAATTTTGGTATTCATAATTCACTTATTTATTCGTTTACGCGGTGGTGGATATACATTTCACGCTATTTCGCGTATTTTACTTTTCCTAAAACTTCATGAACCTTAACCCCTTATGGACGACTGGTACAAATTGGTAACGTTTCAAATACACGCATTCACAGCTTAATTTTACAAAAAGTTTCGGCGTTAAAGGGTTAAAAACTTTGTGAAACATTAACTCCCCCACCCAACCATTTTAAATTTTGGCATTCCTCTGTTGATATCGCGAAATCCATTGTTTTGGTTCAGTGTTGAGATATTTCACGCAGGAAAAGGAAAGCGGGAGTAGCAACGTTTCGCTCCAATAACTGAAGCATTCTCAAGCTTTATTAATAAAGCTTGAGAATGCTCCAGTGATTGGGTCGAAACGTTGCTACTCCCGCTTTCCTTTTCCTGCGTGAAATATCTCAACACCTGTTGATACGAACATTCACTTGAACTTCCAGTTGAAAGAACCATGTCCTATAATAATAAAATTTAGGTTCTGCATTTTCTTCAACTGTCACGAAGAAAAGCACTTATCCATGAAGAGTATACACGAATATCTCAAACAAGCGAAACACTGCTCTACTAACTCCGTTTTACGTCATGATGAAAAACGTTATCTTTGCGCTGTTTATAAAAATTCTGTACATTAATGTAAAGTATGAATTGATTTTCAAAGCTGTATTCGCTTCAATTAGCTTCTCATTCTTTGTTTCAGTGGAACCCGAGTTTAAGTACGTTGCGAACATGCATGGCAATGAGGTGTTGGGGAGAGAACTCTTACTTGGCCTGGCTGACGATCTTTGTACTCGGTGGAAGGCCGGAGACAAAGATGTTGTAAACCTCATATCCCACACTCGAATCCATCTCTTGCCCTCCATGAATCCCGACGGTTGGCAAGTTGCGACAGATACTGTGAGTACTCTTACGAATTTTACATTATAATTAACTCTTTTATGACTGTTGGATCTGTTTAGAACCATTAACTTCACGAAGCTTTTTGCACCCGCCGATACCATATATATATATACTGTATATATACACATACATTGTGTGTGTGTGTGTGTGTGTGTGTTAGCCCATCCTAAATTCTACAAAAGACTTGGTTGTGTTGTAAATTTGGTGCAAATATAAATTGCAGTACCTTACAGTTAGCAAATATTTTACAAAATTCAAATGCGTAACGGGAACCATGTCCAGGGATGACGTATACCCACGTAAAGATTAACTTAAATATAACTATGCACGGAAAATAATGGTACTAAAACAAAGTGTATCTGTATCAATATACAGATGGTTGACAAAAAATAATAGACACCGTTTTTTTCCACAGTTTTTGATTTCGTGATAAAAGTCAATAAATACTAACAGACTTATTTTATGAATATATTTAGAATGGTGTTGCTTTTCCCTTTCCATTTATGTAAAGGTGACACACGTTCTGGCTTTCCATTGATGAACTTTGCCATTTGTTTTTGAGGACAATCATCGTGGTGTCTATTTACTTATGTCAATCCTTTATATATTCTTTTTAATATGTTATAGCCAGTTAAGAAAGAGTAAAATTATTCATAAGTTAAATTACACGACACAAATGGAAATTCTGCTTCTAAACAAACCAACGAAAATTAAGTTAAAGATTGTGGCGTAATTGAAGGAATCGTCGCCAAAGTATAAACTGAAACTTAAGTTCGATTGTTGAGCAACGAAACGCAACCATACTACTAGATACGATCGACCACGAAGATAAAGATTAGGACTAAAGAGGGTACTCGCTAACAAAGTATGGAATCTATTTGTAACTACATAAATTTTCGTATATGAAAGGCTTTGAGGAAAAAACAAATTTTTTTTTTAAAATTATTTTATACGCAAGTAAAAAGTCAAATTTATTTATTTTTACTTTTTATTCAATCCAAATATTTTTTTCTGTTTTGTTTTTTCTTGGTGAGATAACCTGTTTTTTTTTTATAAATGTTCTCTACTTCTCAAGGTTAAGATAAAACTACAACAATCCTTCTACACGAATGAATGTAAGTAATGGATTAAATAAATAAATTCTTGAAAAATTATGTCAGTACATGAATTTCCTCAAAAAGATTCCTGCAGTTTCTTTGCACTGATACGATTGTGTACGAAAAAGTATAGTAAAAAGAGTGTTTTTAAATAAGGTGGAGACGGGCCGATTGGTAACAGCCAGAAAGCGCATTTCCCCACAATGTGGGGATGAGTGAGCCCCGAGGGTCACCTTTACCCCCCGACCAGTTATAGGGTAAACCGACAGCTCAACTCAACCCAGGAGCCAGCAGGTGGGAACAAACCAGAGCCTCACCGCTCAGAGGCGGACTGATTGACTGATGTAAATTGTACGAAATTTTCTTCGACAGGTATTCTACTACCCAAAATCACATTTGTTGAAAGAAGACTTTTTTTTAGGTAGGAAAGAGAGGGCAAGGGCGAGCGCCGCAAAAATGCCCTCCCCCCTTTATATAAGAAGGAGAGAGCCAAAATCAAGGTCTATGAGGTCCACGATGCCATTTTATTATTTTTTTTAAGAAATTTTGAAAAGATTGTGTAGTGTGTAACATGCATGTATATGTAGTGAAGAACAGAGGGAGAAGTGTGTTTTTTAGGGCATGCTGGACAGCTCACAGGGAGTTCCAGCACTCCCTATCTCCTGCCTAACATCCCCCCATGGAGTACTTCCCCGGTCGATTGGTGCCTACATTCTCCTCCTCACAAATGCATATATATATATATATATATATATATATATATATATATATATATATGTTACGTTTTTTTTGCGAAATCAGTTTCTTTGCAAATTCTCCGGTCAGTCTGCAAAGAAACCAAAACAATAGTAATTTTACAAAATGACCTTAAATGTTTCATCATTTTGCAAAAACACACAAAAATCGGTCAATTTGAAAAATCATCAATAATCTTGTCGGTGTATTTGCAAAATCTCTTGTTCTAATACTGTAGAACCTTATAGCTCCTAACCTAAACTAACCTAACCTGACCTAAACACAATGACACTGTTGGTTAGGTTAGGTTAGGTTAGGTTAGGAGCTAGAAGGTTCTACAATATTAGAACAAGAGATTTTGCAAATACACCGACAAGATTATTGGTGATTTTGCAAATTGACCGATTTTTGTGATTTTGCAAAATTAGCAAACATTTAAGGTCATTTTGTAAAATTACTATTGTTTTGGTTTCTTTGCAAACTGACCGGAGAATTTGCGAAAAGACCGATTTCGCAAAAAAAACGTAACATATATATATATATATATATATATATATATATATATATATATATATATATGCATATGCGACTCGGTGGTGTAGTGGTTAGCGTCGCTGATTACGAATCCATCGGCCCCATCGAGACCTGGTAACGGCAAGTGGCGCGCAGCAAAACCCAGCTGTTCGTCTTTCCACACTAAAAAAAAAAATTGGTTGGTAGATAAATGGGTACCCTGGGTAGCACAGTAGTTAAAACGCTGGGCTGCTGCTGGTGGGTCGTGGTTCGGATTCCACGTTAAACTGTAGGTCTAAGGTGGAGCGACAAGCTTGACCTTCGTCAGAATGAACAAGTCGTGCGAAAGCAAAACCAAGGTTATAACGTTCTCTTTTGAAAAACTATTACTTAAAATTTACGAGTAATTGCTTCTGTTATAAGTGTAGTAAGCAGTCGCTGAACTCAGTTCATCTACAACTACGCATAGGCGGATCCAGAGGAGGTCCAGGGAGCTTAATTGAAGCAACGGGGCTTAATTTGGAGGCCCCATACATCCTGGTTAAACGAAATTAGGTAAAACGTTTGAATGTTTATGTCCACGTTGCTTCAATTAAGCCCCGTTGCTTCAATTAAGCCCCCTGGCCCTCCCCCCTCTGGATCCGCCTGTGCAACTACGCTACTGAAGTAAAAGGGAGTGTGAGCGATTTTGGTGGATTGTACTTTTCCTTTCGAGTGTATCTTTATGGTAATTTATTTCACTTACATTGAGTTAAGTATTTAGACACACACCACACACACACACACACACACACACACACACACACACACACATATATATATATATATATATATATATATATATATATATCGGGTCGGCAAAAAAAAGGGAGACCTCGAACTTTGGCTGTAAAATCCACAGTTATATTCAGATTTCAATATTTTTTTCACACCCCACAACTAAGTAAATTTCCTATACGGTGAGCGGATTTCAAAGAAAACTAATAAAAATTACGGATTTATTGGACATTTCTTTATGCCACTGGAAATTCTCCATTTACACTACTACTGCATTGTATGTGCAGATAAAAAGTTACAAAGTACTCACATGTGGTGCTACCTTGATGTTAAAAAACTGCTCGATATGTTTACCACGAACTTCTACAACTTTTTTCAGTCTAGGACAGAACTCATCTATGGCTTTATTGATTTGTTCTTGCGGTAGCTCATCCCATTTTTCCAGAAGAAGCTGTCGTAAATGAACGACATTTCTTACTTTGACCCGATAAATCCTCTGTGACAAATTTTCCCAAAGGCCGTAATCAACAGGATTTAAATCAGACTGTTTGGTGGCCAAATTTAATATCTCTATCTGGTATTCTTTTGATATCGCTTGTTTTATCGATTTTCTTGAGAAGCTTGTCCAAACCTCCTGCAGTTGGCTTCGTTGATTAAAATCGCTTTAATTATCAACTCGAACCTATGATTAGCAAGATTTTTCTGGAATATTCGCCATAAATCCAATTTCTCAGCTAAAATGCTAAAATATGGCATACAAACCATAAAATTACCTAGTATTAACATACTAAAATTTCATGGTCCTATGTACCGTATTTGCCGAGATATGAAGGATTTAAAAAGTCTCCCTTTTTTTTGCCGACCAGATATATATATATACAGTAAATATACACAGACTAGAATGCCCGTTGTGCCTAGCGAAGCAAAAGCCCCCGGAAACAAAACTAGGGGGTACTGGAAGGGGCGTGTGTGTGTGGTGTGTGTGTGTGTGTGTGTTACTAAAATTTTCCCTGATTCTCCCTTAATATGTATACTAAATTTGCTGCAGATTACCCTAGCCGAACATAGAGCAGACAGACAGACAGAAATCATCGCCTACATATATGAATAAGATATATAGTCATGGTCAGAACTTCAGAAGTATTAGGCACCACATCACATTTGCCCTCAGACGAACGAGGAAAAGTAGTAATATAATGAAACATTCACATCAGTCATTTTATTAGAAATTCATTATTTAATATTTTGTTCTTCCTTCTCTCACTTTTATGACTTCTTTAATTCTTCGGAACATACTGTCTACAAAAAGGTGTTTCTATGTGGCGCTCCCAATTTTGTCCCATTCTTTCTATATCATTGTATATAGGTTTTTATGAACGCTAATGTTTCCAAATTCGATTCCTTAGAACTGTTCCAAGGTATTCGATAGGGTTTAGGTGAGGAGATTGGGGAAGTCAGTTGATTAACTCGACATGATCCTTTACAAGCCAATCTTTGGAAACGCGTGATGTATAGCATGGACAGTCACCTGTTGAGGTCAGACATAGGCAGTAATGTATTTGAAAATACTTAAATATGTATTTAAATACATGTATTTATAAATACTTTTTGGAGAGTATATTTAATTACTTATTTAAATACTTTCGAAAAGTATTTAGTATTTGTAAATACCTGTTTTTAAATACATTTTTAAAATACTTTTCTGTGAACTGTTCAATTTTGCGAGGATGTACAGTACTAACCACTCAGTATTTAAATGGTACCACAGAACACAATAAAACATTTTTCAAGGTGCTTGTGCTTCCAGAAAGTTCCAGGCTCAGCAGGCTGGAACTTTCTGGAAGCACCTTGAAAAATGGAACTTCCAGCCTGCTCTAGTGGCGATTGTCACAGACTCACAGCTGCAGTGCTGCAGTCGGCAGTCTATCCTGAGGCATCGTCATATGTGGTTGTATAAAGTTCAGCACTAACTGTGCAATTAGCCTTAGCCCATTGATCATATTAGACGAGGACAACATTTGTAACATGGCTGCAGTGATTTTATTTGCTTTTTTTAAAAGTATCTAAATTGTATTTGAAATGTATTTAAATACATTTTAGGAGTAATGTATTTAGTATTTAAATACTTTCTGAAAACCTGAATTTTACTTAGTATTTAATTACTTTTATTTTTAAGTAATGTATTTATTATTTAAATACATCTAAAGTATTTACTGCCCATGTCTGGTTGGGGTAATATCATTGGCTTTATCCAATCTGGGAATAATTTGTTCATGGAGGACTCCAAAACTTTCTTTAGCATGTTCATATAGGTAATGGAATTCGTTCTCCCCCTCACACAGAAACAGGTTTCCAGTCCCTAACGAAGATACTTATTCACAGATCATACTGTTGCCTCCCCAAAATTTCACTGTTGGGACCACAAAACCAGAGGAATGTACTTCGCCAACTCATCATTTACTTTAGTGATTTCAGAGGGCCCGAAAATCTTTAAAACAAAGTTACTGAGTATCAAACAATGACATACTGTATTTAGAAGAGGTAAAACACATTTGGGGATAAACAGGTAGTCATTATTCACATTCAGACTTTGCTTGACTTATTTCATAGTTAGTTTCGCGCATCAATCCAGTTTGCAAACGTTCAGTTTGCATGTTTTTCTCCCGTTCCAGCCTCTTTTTGCAATTGGTCTTTGACAGCCAAGATTTTTTCTTGAGTTACAGTTTTTCAGTCCATATTCCTTTAGCCTTCTTCTAACAGTACAATCAGACACAATAGTTTCATTTGCTTTTTATAACTCAGAACGAAGGTGTAACGATGATTTTTATAATTTCTGAGCGAAGCAAATTTTAGGAGTCTGTCTCTCGGTTGGTTTTTGTGCCTTTACTTTTATAAGATTTGGCATTCTTGAATTTCTGTAAGGTGGTCTGAGCAACGAATCGTGAGCACTTTAACTGTTTTGCCACTGCAACTTGGAAAAATCCTTTTTTTCGAGAGCAGCACCATTTTGATATCTTCCTGCCTACGTTATTCTCTTGTCTTTGATATTTCCACAATTACTACTAATGTACGTGCACTTTACAAACGTCAGTTCGAAATACTTTTTACATTTCATAGCTACATGCAATAATACAGGAAGAATTGGGAGTGGCACATGCAAACACCTTGTGGACAGTATGTCTCGAAGGGTTAAAGAAGTCATAAAATCGAGAGAGGGAAATAAAATATTAAATACTCAGTGAATTTTCAATAAGATGACCATTGTTAATGTTTCATTACCTTATTACTTTTTCTTGTTCTTCTGAAGTCAGATTACTACTGATTGTAGTATATATATATGTGTGTGTATATATATATATATGTATATATATATGTGTGTGTGTGTGTGTGTACACGAGGTCTGTTCAAAATGTATCCGGACAGTGTGTTTATTTTTAGAATAAGATCACGCTTGGAGTTGTTACTGTGTTAAACATGTCTCTATATGTCGAAACAAATTGACTGATAGGGTTGCACTTCATTGTGTAGCGTCAGTCCACTGTGATGAGCCGATGAAGTTAAACGTGTTTTGTTTCGCGCGATTTCTTGTTTTTTTTTACTGTGAAGGTGTTGTGCACGATGAATAATGCTCCACAGGGACAAACAATCAACAAGGAATTTTACACTGAAGTTTTGAGACGTCTACGTGAAGCAATTCGGAGGAAACGGCCGCAGAAGTGGGAGTCCGGAGACTGGCTGCTTCATCACAATAACGCGCCATCTCACTCGTCGCAACTTGTCCAACAATTTTTGGCCCTAAACGTTAACCCCCAAGTACAGTAGCCTCCATATTCGCTGGATTTGGCTCCATGCGACTTTTTTTTGTTTCCGAAGCTTATACAAACCCTGAAAGGACACCGATTCGATGATGTTGAGACCATTAAAAGAAATTCGACGGAGCAGCTTTTGGTCATTCCGAAAAGTGGTTTCGAGAAATGTTTTCAACAGTGGGTCAGTGGCAGGATTGTTGGGCAAAGTGTGTGGCTTCAGAAGGAGTGTAGTTTGAGGGAGATTAAGCCTCAAACCCTGTAAGTACCAGATTCTGTCTGTAATCGCATCAGTCCGGATACTGTTTCAACAAATCTCGTGTGTTTATATATATATATATATATATATATATATATATATATATATATATATATATATATAATAAATTGATACGGTACGACAATACAAACGCTTGAGAAATAGAAGTCCTTGGTCAGTATATTACAAACGAAGATAGTTTCAGACAGTAAACATAATTAAGAAATGCGAAATCATGGGGGCAATTAAATAATAGATAGGCGAACAATTATATAGGAATAGATATATATATATATATATAGGATGTACGTTAAAATACAGTTTCGGGTACATAAAATATGTATATAATAAGATACGGAAATGCGAGCGTGGAGGGAAATATAGCCAGAGAAGAACGCGAAATATAGTTGGTTGTTAATTAAAGTAATAAAGTTTGGAAAAAAGGACAAATAATAAAATTAGAGCAAATGAAATAATTAAAATCGAACTTGAGTTAGAACAAGAAGAATATTCTGTCTGGAATTAATAATTAAAAGAATAATAATTATATTAATGAAGGTAGTAATAATAATAATAATAATAATAATAATAATAATAATAATAATAACAATTATGATAAAAATAATAACTAATTATGACGGTAACCTTACCTTATAAACCTTATGTTGTTTCGTGTGTTGGTCTCTCTTCACACGGAGGTCAAGCTGGTGGCCCCGCCTCTAGGTCTGGCTTGGTGGAGGAGCGAGTTGCTTTCTTGCGCTTTCCACCGTACATAGCCAGGCACGCCCGGCTCATCTGGTACCGTCCTGAGCCAGGCAAGGGTAATAATACTGATAGCGGTGGTGAAAAACTCAACGATACTTGCAGTAATAAGGACGGGAAAACTATATGCAGTATAAAGAGGCATACTGGATAAGTATTGAAATCGTAACTACAGAATAAGTTGTTGGGATTGCAAATTGGAGGTTTATTAATAAATATAAAATACTAGAATCTATAAGACATGACTGGAAAACACGAGTTATTTAAGATATAAATTTCACGTAGGCCTCAGATGAATTTAGGAAAACAAGGTTATGACTTTTGGCACGAACCCAGAAGAATAGGTTTCCACACGTTAGTACTTATAATATTTTTCATCCAATAAGGAACAGGAATATCAGTCACATGATGCTACACCTTCCGTTTCGTCCAATCCTGTTGTATTCATTCATATAGTGTCAAGATAGTACTTGAGATAATATAATATAACATTGATATAGTGTTAAGATAGTACTTGAGATAAATATCAAAACAATTTAATCTTCTCAATTAGGTCAAATAAGTTAATTAAATAATATAAAAAAGATAGGAATTTGTAAAACTCATAAAGTAGTGTATGCAAAAGTTATCTCTAGTTCCAGGTTTATAAGAAAGATGGATGAAAGATTGTTTCCGAATGCGACATGAGATTACGAATAGAAGGGAGAAAGAGAGCGCAGCGCAAATCATTTAGTGAGTGAAGAAGAATATGCCATAGAGAGCGGGTTGTATACAGTCCATCAGAAGAGCGCATTTTTCCCTCCCATGTCATTTTCATTTTTAATATTTCCACTTGTGCCTGTGGGAAATGCGGCCCACTTTTAAAATGAATTTGAGATAGTAAATTCAATTCAATTCTCTCCTAAGGCCTTTGTAGGGGAAACTTTCTCTTCCGACCCTAGACCTAGTCTTGTCCTACCCTAGGCTTTTATTCATTTCACGAGCAAGGCCTATCCGTTTCTTTAGGCCTACTTGATTCCCGCGCAAGGGTTATCCTCATTTATTAATTGTATAACGTAAGTGTAATTTAATTTAACCTGTGAGAAACATAAGATTAAAAGTATAAAAACTTAATTGTGTTTTATAACGACAGCTAAAGGAAAATTTGAAAATTAAAACGCTAAACAGTGTTAGCTTACTTAGGTAAAGTTGAAGTTTGAGTGTAAAACAACACGAAGAAAACTAAATAAATGGCTACACTACCTTAACAGTTGTCGTGCGTTTAGTGATACGTTAACTTCCTTATTGTCGTGCATTACTGTCGTCGGCACCAAACCACGAACGATGCAAATGGATCGGAACAGAAATAAGGTTGAACCGGTAACATCACGGGGTCACCGGGGAAGGGAGAGAATGTCGAACGATTTGCGATTGCAAATACTTGTGGTATTTGGTCTAGTCTGTGTAGAACAAGCCTGAGGTAGTACGAGTGTGACTGTAAATGATACAGGTAAATTTATGCTACCTAAGGAAAGAAACATCTTGCTCCTGAAGAATCATACACCAGGACTGATAATAACTGGAGGTGTCTGTAATACAAACTAACGAAAATTGCGCGAATTTGAATGCGGATTTGGATGTTCTTTGGATTAGGCTAACACGGAGTATTGTTGCTTTCAGTGGTGATGAACCACATACGGAAGCATCGTCAGTACATTGACCCCTATTTGCTTGACAATGCTGCTGCGAGCTGCTCTTGCCCTGAGATTGGTGAATGATGCTCTATGTGAAAAGATGTTTAACTCTTCATACTTGAAGAAATAATAAATATATTTATATATTTATATATATTTTTTTTTCGAGGAATGAAAGACAAAAATATTTTTATGTAGTTTTATTGAAACGTTGTGTCTTAATAATATGTTCCGTTGGTTTTCACCTGGATAGAAAAATTAATCATTTTATTGCCAGTCAAAATCCATAAATTCAATCTTTTTTGTTTTATTAGTGTTATTACTCCCTTTTCCAAGACTGAATATTGAATATCTCTAACAAAAGAGTATTATTAGAGGACGCGGAAATATGAACGAATTAACACTGTTGTCATATTATTTAGAATTATATAAATCTAGGGTGTCGTATCACTATTTGAGCGCCCGGTAGCTCAGTGGTTACGGTGACGGGCTCTGGGCAGTGAGCTGGGAAGTGAGGCTCCGAGCTCGCTCTCTGCCGCTGGCATCGAGTTAGGTTGGGCCAGCTACTCACCCCGTTTCTACTCGGGCTTAGGTGGCGCTTGGGGCACACTCTCCCCCAACATAGTTGGAGAAATGAGCTTCTTGGGTGTTACCTTTTTACCTGTATCGTTACTTTCATTTTCAAAGTCCAAAATAGTTGAAAACTTGGACAACTTGACAAGTTCTGATATTCATTAATCTATCTTCAAGTATATGCAAAACTCTTTATTAAATTATGTATACAACATAACAAAACATACCCAGGTGAGTGGGCAGTTGCCCGCGCACAGAAAGATTTCATCCACCTACTTAGAAGTAGCCCTGTGGCAAATTGAGAGGTCCTTCTTTTCACGAATATCTCTGCACGAAAATAAAAAACATTTCTTTTTCCATAAAACTAAGATTCGTTTAATAATATACATTCAAACACCAGGGTGGTCGCGATTACTTGGTTGGAAGAGCGAACAACAACAGCGTGGATTTGAACAGAGATTTTCCTGATCTTGACCGCATCATGTACAGTAACGAAGAAAGACACGTCAGGCACAACAACCACTTGATGTACCAACTGAAGTCTCTCGATCACCAGGTAATACCATCAAAATTATAATCTTTTGAACTTTCATGTAGCGGATTAAAATATTCTAAAACAAATATTATTCTAACAACATACGTCACGTGTACATGTATACTAAACAGCTTCAACCAGAAACCTGGGCGATCATGCACTGGATAATGTCTGAACCGTTCGTTCTGTCGGCTAACATTCATGGTGGAGATCTTGTGGCGAACTATCCTTATGATGCTACGAGATCAGGAGCAAGTAGGGAGTACGCCATGACTCCTGACGATGAGACTTTCAGGTAAGTTTATAGAGTGAGGATGTTTCTGTGATAGGTATTAGTTTTGCTGTTACTGAAGATGAATCGAAACCCCTAGAATCATTAGAAAAAGGTATTGGAACCATGTATATACAAGGAATACTTAACTGTCTTAAGATTTCATGTCTGCACTGAAAAGAATAGGCTACTCGGTTACAATAACCGCTTTGGTTACTTCAACCAATTGTTGTTGCTAAAAAATTGTGTTGACAATGTGTTTGCGCGAAAAGTTTCCGCACACACATTTTTAAAATGTGCTAGCTAATGGTTGGATGAAAATAAAACTGGTACATAAACAGACAGGCCGGTTCACATTCCGTTCCGGCATTACACATCTGGCATCCGGAAGGGAGGGAGTGGATCTCCACTTCGATAGAAATATGTATCTTGTTGACGAAGCCACTGGGTTGCAGCATTCTGAAGGTCTTCACTTCCAGAAAAATGCACTCCTCGAATACACTTCATCGATTCAAACAAAAGAAAATTCAAGGGTGCAAGAACTAGGTGGGTGGGTGATTATAGTCTACTGAAAGTGGGTGATGAGCTGCGTATCCTTGAATACTGAAAGTGGGTGATGAGCTGCGTATCCTTGAATACTGAATGTGGGCAAACAATTATGCAACGTTCACACAGTGTTCTTTATTTCGGGTCGCTTTCTTCGTAGTTCCTTTTTCAGTTTGTGTAGGGTCTGGTACTACCTGTCCGCATTGGTCGTTGTGTTTGGGTCCATAAATTCCATCAGAATTGGACCTTTCTTGTCCCAAAATACTGTAAGAATGATCTTTTTGGTGGACGTTTGAGATTTGAACTCCTTTGGTCGAGGAGATGAGGAGTATTGTCATTCCTTTGATTGTTCCTTCGTTTCAAGGAGAAAGAATGGCAACCACCTCTCGTCTCCCGCCACAATTCTGTCGATAAGCCTATCTCCCAGCTCTGTGTATTGCTGTAACAGTTCTTAGCGGGCTTCCACACGGGATTTTCTGGTCTGAACTCAGGTTTTTTGGTATCCACTTCGCGACAATTTTTTGGCAACCCACTTCGTCCAGAATTTGTTCCACAGTACCTTTACTTATTCCAACGACGGAGCTTATTTTGCGAGTCATTATGCGCCGATCTGCTTTAACAATTTTATCGACGCGTGCCTTGTTCTTTTCAGTCGTCACGGTCTAGGGCAGTAGTATAGCCGCAAAAGGGGAGAGTGCAGGAATGTTGCAGGTTATTATGGAATGTTGCAAAAGGGGGGTGGGGTTGTTGCAAAGGGGGTGGGGGGGAAACTTGGAGGCGGCGTTATCCCCCAAGAGAAAGGAGGAGGAGGAGAGAAAGGAGGAGAGGTGTTCACCTGGCAGGAGCCAAGTGCACACTAAGACTTCCAGCCGGGCTGGCGTTGTTTTATAGGCTCCTAATCAGCCAGTTGGCGTAAATGGCTTGAGTTGCCAGATACCGCGATACCATTGTATACATTATTATAGACTCCTAATCAGCCAGTTGGCTGTAAATGGTTGTCAGATACCTCTTTTTAGCAGTATTATTGCATACATTATTATTATATACGCCTAATCAGCCAGTTGGCTGAGTTGCCAGATAGCTCCATGTATTCCGAAGACAGAGTTGCCAGATACCATTATATACACTATTATAGACTCCTAATCAGCCAGTTGGCTTAGAAGGCTTAAATATTGCCAGATAACTGTTGTATACATTATTAGAATACCGGTAGTAGAAGGCATAACAATAAACAACATTGCATCATTCTTTTTATTATAAATATATAGAAAATAAATATACATTTGAGGAATATGCGTATAACAGAAATATATACACACAATTATGGATATATATATATATAAAATATAAATACATTTCATATACACTTCAATAGAATATGTACATAACAGTACAGGAGAAATATACACACACACACACACACACACACAATTATGGTGATATATAAATAAAATATACATTTCATATACACTTCAATAGAAATATGTACATAACAGTACAGGAGAAATATCAAGCAAAATATAATATATATATATATATATATATATATATATATATATATATATATATATAAACACAAATCAATAGAAATATGCGTATAATCGGGGAAATGTCAAGCAAAATATATATATACAATTCACTTTTTTTTCAAAATACTAAACTCGGTCTTAATCGAGTTTACAATTACATCATTATTGCTCTGCATTACGCAGTATATGCGGCTTAATAATATTTCACCGCTTAAAGTATAGGGAAACCTGTATTCGATATGAATGGCTTTCATATCGTTCAGTACTATTTTGTTGTTCCCACTTTACAACCGGTTGGTAAGTCATCTTTAAACACGTCTAGAATACAATCAAAAGCACGCACAAAGAGTTCATCGTTAGCTACATTATTAAACACAAGTTTATAAGAACGCTTTTCCAATCGAGGGTTTATTTCTACCGACTCGAGCTTTTCAATCGTGAACTCTTCACTCAACATAGCGGCAATTGAAATAATCTTCTAAATCGTTACGACAACTGCGCGTTATATAAAGAAATAGTTCTTCAGGGTGAACGGTGTAGGTGAGCTCAGCCTTGTACCGATCAATTGCTTTGTACCAAAGTTCATGGTATTTCAAAGAGTCTAAACTTTTTAAATAAACATCCAGCACTAGACCATTCTCACCAGCCCTACACTCGGTAAACCCATCGAGCAGAGCAGTGTATGCGTATTCAAGTACTGTATCAAAAAACATATCCGTAACACGCGCGTCTAATATAGGTTTCAGTTTACGGAATCCGACGATTTCAAACATTCTGTCGAGGATGAAACGGTTTTCGCGTAGGAATAAGAGCGTTATTATCAGAAGCATTCTTCCACATCAGCCTTATATCAATGCACGGCCGATCGTTATTTATACACAACGTACATACAACGGCGTATGAGGGCGCGTCACTAATCTGCTCTCTTCTTGTACCTACGTTAGCAGGTATTTTATAACGATCTTCACACCACTTCTCAACTATCACGAAGATTCTATTCATCTCCTCGATACTTAAATAAACCTTTGTTTGTCGGTCTACATTCCGTTTCCAGTACATAGCTAATGGTACCGGAATTACGTCTGAACACGCGCAACGATTTCGTCACGGACACATCGTACGAGGCGTTGAGAATGCTGCTCAAAGGAAGTTCCATCGTATTCGAGGAGCGCACGTCCACTCGGTTCAAGCTCTGAGATAACTATGAGCCGTGTGAGGCACAGGCAGGAACGGTTCGACGGGCGGCTGACTCGATGATACGTGAATGGGCATGTTCGTACGACTCGAATTGTTGCACATATTTGTTTTTCCGTTTCGTCACTACCAGCCTACGCACTTTGGATAAGAACTAGGCGCTAATCATCTCCACACTCCGGCGCACTATTTGAGAGGAACATATGCTCATATTTTTCCTTTCTACCCATCAAACGATACTCGTCTCTAAAATCTGTTAAAAACTCACGCATGGCACTAGCCACAACCTCACTATGAACCTCATCATGATATACGTTAATATAGTGATAAAAACACCTAAGATTGTCCATGATCACGAGATTCACATTTTCAGACGTAGGGTATGAGTAATCGACATGGTGTAGCATGACGTATACCGCTTGTCACACCACCCACCACAATCCACAATCTCATTATCCATACCTGCTGCTTCTCTTCTGCACGCGTTGTTTCTTTTACTTCACGGTGTATGTGAGACTTTATAAAGTTTAGCCCTGCAGCATACTTCAGCACATCGTCTGTGCAACGAAAGCCTTCAACAGTCTCACCAGAACATCCGTAGAGTATTTGTACATCTTGGAACTTCGCACAATCCAATGTGGTTTTAAAAGAGGCATAGGAGGGGGGAATAGGAAGTTTTTCGGTATCCACCACATCCTCACACTTTACTGAATACCATTTCATAAACGTTGTGCAAGCAATATTAAAGGTAGCCATTTCATATACGTCTGATCTGAATACACGTCTGATCTCTCGGGCTTACTGCGGTCGACTGACCACGCAGGGACTCCCAGATAGTAGCATGACTCACGCAGTGGGCGGAGCTTAGAACTTTCACCTACACACACACACACACACACACACACACACACACACACACACACACAAGGAGAAAGTGAAACGCTATTTGATTTATTTAATAAACGAGATATTCAAGTTATATATATTTACAAATACGATTTATATAACGAGATATTCAGTTATATATATATATAATATATTTTACAAATAGATACGATTATATACAAGACGTGTGAGTTAGAAGCATCATTGGTATCCAAAGGGTACGGTATCATAGGTGCCAGGTAACTGGTAACGTTTCCTATAGGTGTTACGGCACACCATCGTACCCCTAAGTTCCTTCACGCCTCCCAGCTTCTGCGCCCGAAATTGTGGGTGCCTACAATTAGTTGGTGAGGTTCAAACATACTAGATCCTTCAACGACTCAAAGTTAACAACCTCCCGATTCGCATGGTTGAGCGTAATACCCTTTGCCTTCACGATATATTTCATTTCATCCCCTACCCTGACCCGTACCCCATAAGTCTTAGGTCCTGTTGAGATAAAAGAGTCGGCGTATGCGTCGTCCCCATACTCATCCTTGATCTCATCAGTGAGCTCGCCGAGGAACTCCCCAATAGCGGGCATGTAATCACCCTCCCTCTCTGTGAATATCACGCTATCTGTATCGGCATACAATACTCTCCGCCCAAGAAATGCAATAGACCCCAAAGTTTTTATACGGGCGTAGGCTGTTGTGAAGCTCGCCACAGGTATGTTTGTAACCCTTGAGGTATCTGTGGCAAATTCAGTGTTGTTGTACTTTATTACGTAAGTATTACCTACATTCACGATCTCCATGACCTCTTTATCGGGGGCATTGGCATAATCCCAGACATCGCTATAACTTTGTGCCAAATGAATGTTCCCTCTGCCGGTATTCTGCGCAAATTTTCCCCATAGACTGTTTAGACACAACTTTGCACTAAAGCGCTTGCCAGGATTCTTTACAATTTGGACACGATCAAGTTGTATACCTTCGCGGTCGCGGTAACGTTGAATATAGGCAGACTTTTCATCTTCGGTATCAACTCCTCGCGGATACCCTGATGCTTCAACCTTATCCTTCAAAAAGGCGTTTATATATGGTGTGAAAAGGTTGGGGAGCTTCTGAAACCTCCACACCTCGTGTATCTTCAGTATTCTATAACCATGGCGTACGGCTAGGGCCAGCTCAGGACTTGTATATACGCCTCTGATCTTACGCTGGTGGGGTATATGGTTACATTCGCCGTTATCCTCTTCCGCGCACTTCACGCACAGGGGAAACATGAGCTTGTCGTCGATAACGACAGGTAAGATCGGCATCCATAAATTGCGTGGGGGGAGTACGTCTACGAAAGAGAGCCCAAAGTAATGATCATTCAAATTTTTTGAAAATTCATTGATGGAGGGTATGCTAGGTCCCACCAGTTTCTCAGGAGCGCCCACGGGGTACGGATGGCTCTTCATCACGTATGGGTATAAAGAACAGAAATCGTAGTAATGGAGCTTCACGCCCACCGTAGGTGGAAAGTATAGTCTGAATGGATTTGTACGTCCTCCAAACAAGCTATCACCACATTTGAGAGGGTCCAGCACCATTGAACGCTTGATCGTTTTTATTTCCTCACGGTATACATCGTCTGTCCTCCATCCGTGCATCATATTCATGCTCCCCACAAGACTTTGTGAGTGAACTGTGATCCTATAGTTGATCGCGGGTGCGGGTCCCTGCAAGACAGTCGGCAGGAGATCTACCGTGGATATCTCCGACGATACCGCACTCAGGGCGGGGGCATCCATGCCACCAGCATCCATTAAAGGAATACACAGTCTTCACACCAGTGACACGGTTTTCACTTAACCCATCAACCCAAAAAAACACGTCCATTAATCTTAATGGGTACTTCACTCCGTGTGTGCGGGCGTGCTTTTATGTATACACACTGTGTTTGTTGCTGCAGGTGTATAGCCAAGTAAATAGCTTGTGTCCGTAACTGCGGGGTCGTTTCGGTGAATAATGGCTAAGGTGTCTTTAGGCATGAAGTTATTCTTGAACACCGTAAAACATAATGATGCGATGGTGGTTGCGACTTGCAGTGGATCGCATTTGAAACGGGCTATGTACATACTTCTAAAGGCCTGGAAACATACTCTAAGCACGCGCACATCATTCACGCAATAACGCTCACATTCATCAGCTATATTATAAGGGTTACTTTCATTAAAACTGTCGTAGTATCGATCAAAGTCTTCACGTTCATCCATGCAGTCAAAATAATGTTTGGGGGGTGGTGGGCCTACGTAGTTTAAAGTCTCGCTGGTGAGGAAAGTGTATGGGAAGTATCCTTTGGAAACTTCAGCTGCTACTCCCATCACCTTGGGTAGCTTTGCTAATTTACAAGGTGTGAATAATAAAGTATCTTTAAATTGTACATTGCCTCTTATCTGCATCTGTATTAATTTGTTGCCTCTTTTCAATGGATCACCTGTAAATATCTCAGAGGATTCGTGTTCAAGCAACTCCTTATAAAGGAACTGCGTGTCAAACTTTGCCCCGTTATGGGCGAGAATATACACAGTCATTTTTTTGAACTTGTCGGCTAACTTGACAATATAGGACACAAATAGTTTCACAGGACTATCGCTGACATTCGTTTTAAAAACGTTTGTCCGTTTACCGCATTTGGGGCACTCGTCACATTCGATACCCATACACTCATCACAGATGGTCTGGCTCACAAGTAAATGTGGAATTACCTCTTTGGTTTCAGCGTTCGTATATGTTTCTATATCGTAGTACACAGTTATACAAGGGTTATTTTTAGGCTTAGCATCTTTCATATAACACACATGCTTTACTCCATCCGCCTTATATTCCTCCTGGCATGTAGGACAGTGAATTACGTCGCACTTGTGCTTAAATTTTCCCCAATTATCCATTGTGTGAAACATACCACATTCACAGATTCTCATTTTCCTGCACGTACCAATTGATTTATGGAGATCAAAGCAGCTATTATTGAAAAATGTGCGTCTACACACATCACAGTCTCTCTTCTCAACTACACGGCTTTCACATTTGGTGCTTTTACACTGCTCACATACCATGTGACATTCTTTACAATGTCTCACTATATCATCCGCAAACTCGAGGCACCCCTTACACAAATCATGATGTCTCCCATATTTTCGACTTTTGTCATAACTCGCGTAAAGCCCCCTTATATTACGGATGGGGAGATACGTTGTCCCTGACAATCCTAAAATAAGTAGGGGCCTTGTACGATCTCTCACACAGCTTTTAAAAACATACACAGTCCGGCGGCGATCATCCAAACCAAATATAACTATGCGCACATTCATTTCCTGTTCTACCTTTCTCAGCTCTTCAGGACCCATATTACAGTCAAATTCAAGTTCACAGTCTACAGCTAGTTTACGGGCACGCTCAACGATCGTAGGCAGCCAAATTTTTTGAGTCCGTGTATTTTGTACAGTAAACATACGTGCTAAGAGTACTGCTATAAAGCCGCAACCACGATCGACGTTTATATGCCTTCGGTAAATAGTTGGAGAATTGAAGTTAAGAGTGTACGGTATGGCACTATGACCCGCAACACGGAATACACGGTCAATATTTACCGTGAAGTTGTCCATATTGAAGGCTATACTACTTTGGACGGCTTGCATTATACGCCCTAATATATATTCTACATCTTCAGCAGCCAAACGTCTAAACGGTACTATCACCCAATAATCGTCTACATCACCGTCATCTGACCCGAACCCAAAGGACAGACTCGTCCTGACCTCACGCTCGTCGCGATTCTGAAGAGCAAACTCTATAATACGCTCTACAACCCTGCGTATCCCGCGCTCAATTCCATTGCTATACAGGGCTCTATGGTCGACCCTGACTCTATACCGATTTCTAGTCAAGGCGGGGGTGGGGGCTGCGGCGCGCACCAACTCGAACGTAATAACATCCTCAACAGAACGGGGGGCGGATGAATTAGTGGCTATATTAGGTGCTGCTGCTGGGGGCCCTGTTGCGTAGGAGGGTTGGGGATCTATTATTGTAGACTTAACAGAACGGGGGGCGGAATAAGGGGGTATATTAGCGGGAGGTGCTGCTGCTGGGGAGGTTGTTGCGTAAGAGGTTGAGGGTTGGGGGTCTGCTGCAACAGGTACGTATTTCGGCCGCTTTATACCTGATGTGGGGTTCTCATACCTCCGCTTTGGACGTGCAACCTGTATCGCTGGTGAGGGTTCAGGGGAGGAGATCACAACTACACTGTCATCGTCATCCGTAATGATAGGGTGCTCTACCTCATCGTCGGTTCTGTGGGAGAAGAAATATAAGGATCAGCACTCAAAATTTGTAATATTTTGTAAATGACCCACTTAGGAGTGTGACGTGTTAGAAATGGACTCTGTAGAAAAATTCAGATTCACGAGCCCATCCACATGTATTATATCTGGACCTACAGGATGTGGTAAAACTGTGTTTATGCTTAAAATCATTAAAGAAAAGGGCGAGATGTTCTCGAAATTTGTGCATAAAGTTATATGGTGCTATTCGACGTATCAATCAGTGTTCAACGAGTACCAAGATGATATTTTGTTCCACAAAGGTGTATATGACGTTAATTCGCTAAAGGGAACTGAACATACAATCATTGTAATTGACGATCTCATGTTGGAGATGGATAACGTTTGCCGAGACATTTACAGTATACTCCCACCATCTTAACATAAGCGTGTTCTTCATCAATCAGAATCTATTTTTCAAAAATAGATACATGCGCGATGTGTCGTTAAATACGCAATATCTAGTCTTATTCGCGCAACGTAGAGATGTATCACAAATTGGGGTATTAGCCAATCAAATGTTCCCGAATCAGCGTAAGGAGTTTTTGGAAGTTTATAAAGAAGCTACAAGCACGCGTTACGGATATTTGCTTTGCGACCTTCATCCGCGAAACACGTTTAGAGTGCTTCTGCGAACGAATATATTTCCAAACGAGCCTGAAACGGTGTATATTCCAGAATGACAAAGAGACTAAAGAAATACCATGAATTAATAAAAATCTATCATCGACTGCCCCGGGCAATGCAGCAGATGTTTATTAAAAATATCGACGCCGACTTTTTAAAATGCATCTGTGAAATCTGTCTTAACGTTATAAATTGCAATGTATCAATGAAAACCCATCAGAAGGCTCGCCTACGCCGCTACAAGAACATAATACGTACACTCGCTCGTAAAAGTCAAACTGTAGCGAAGAAAAAACGAGTTATTGTGCAAACAGGAGGGTCATTTCTCCCCATCTTATTTTCAGTTTTGGGCCCTTTACTGACTAGATTAATATAATGAAGAAAGTGGTAGTGATTCCCCACGAGGTGTACGCCTCACTGCAAAGAGACACGGATCTAGATCCCCGTAAAAGCAGACTTAAAAGAATGGAAAGCGAATTGTTAGCCCTATTAAACAGTGAAAAAACACCTGATGAGAAAAGAATCTTATACCAAGAAGCTCTGCAGAAATTTCTTCACGAGTACGAAAATTATAAGAGCCCTACAGAGATTCCTGTGGTTATTAGGCACAGCACGGGGGACGATGGCGACATAGGACCTGTACCCGACGACACAGCTGACCAACCAAAAAGATTAGCCACACAACATATCGAACATGTATTAAAAAATACCCTCCCACTTACATTGAGGAGTAAAGGCTTAAGTCTTTATAATCTATTGAATGAGGATCCCGCCATACAATGGACCGATACAGGGGAGATCATTGTGGAAGGATCAAAGGTACAGGGATCGAATATCGTAGACATTGTCCATGATCTGGTGAGAAAGTGGGATAGGCCATCACCATCAGGCTGGAAGCATATTAAAGCAAGACTACAACAAATAAATGTCCCTAAAACGTTGATAGGAAATCTGAACAGGTTAAAAGACTTGGAACACGCAACGTCTGTGACACAATTGAAGGCGCCGTCACCCCCTGCGGTAACACCTTTGAAGAGGAGCAAGAAGAGGTTAAACCAACCCTACCCACGTGCCTCTAAAATACGCAAATGGCTAACGTATTAACTAAACGTTATTATGACATTTCTACCCCATCCTCTTACGGCGGCGTAGATAGACTGTACAGAAGTGTTTACGGAGTAGGAAAAAAAGATGTTGAAAGATTTTTGAGGGAGCAGGACGCTTATACGCTTCATAAGCCTGTGAGAAAAAGGTTTAAAACAGCCAAGACAACGGCTTCCTCGATTGATTCTATTTGGCAAGCAGATTTAACAGACATGCAAAGATATTCTGTGTATAACGATGGTTACCGCTACATTCTATTCATAATAGACGTGTTCTCTAGATATCTGTGGCTAGTTCCTCTGAAAAATAAATCACCTGAAACAGTTGCTAAAGCCACCAAAACGCTAATGTTAAAAGAAAACAGGGTTCCTGGCTATTTTTGTACGGATATGGGGAAGGAGTTTATAGGCCGTGCTTTTCAGAATATGTTGACAGAGTTTAATATCAGCTATTACACAACCAATTCTATACATAAGGCTTCTTTAGCTGAAAGAGTTCAGCGCACCATAAAGGAACGCATGCACCGTTATTTTACACATAAAAACACATACAGATTTCTAGACATTCTGGAATCATTGGCATCATCCTACAACCGCTCACACCATCGCACGATTGGGGCAACACCTAACGAAGTTTTAGAAAGAGGTACGCTCCCGAGAAGAGATGGACACCACCACCACCACCACCACCACCACCACACTCTGTGCGCTTCAAAATCAATGATTATGTAAGGCTGTCGCGTTCGGGGAATAAATTCGCAAAGGGTTTTGAGCAAGGATGGACACGCGAGATTTTTAAAGTTAGGGCTGTGAGACCTAAAGGTGTGATAATGATGTATTACATTGAAGATTTGAATGGGGAAGAAATCTCAGGAGGCTTTTACCGCGAGGAATTGCAGAAAGTTGCTTTTAATTTAGAAAAAAATGTGTTTAAAATTGAGAAAATTTTAGGAAGCAAAGGTTCAGGAAGGAGAAAAATGTACCTGGTGAAATGGCTAGGGTACCCAGAAAGCTTCAACACCTATATAAAAGCTGATGCAATAATGAAGCTTAAATAGTATGCAACATGGCTCCTAACCATTTCTACGTCACACTCCCGTCCTCCTCGTCCCTGTCTGTACACCCTAACAACACGCTAGCCAACTTTGTAACAGAACTCCATGGGCACATTGAATTGGGTCGTGATTCGTATGAGGTGGGGATATGCGAAATTCAGCTGGACACCGTCTTTTTAAATATTGAACATAAAGAAACCGTTTTTACGATTCTTAGAGACATTGACGAGTGTGAAAAAGCTGGGGTAGCTATGGATGAAACTATGCGCATCGCTTGGACTAAGATTGCACGGTATTACAGTACAGAAGTAAGACTAGGGCCGGGTCAATATGGTTCGGCCGAGGATGTTGTGAGAGGCTTAAACGTAAGTTTAAGAAACTCAAACCTTACGAATGATTTAGTATATGAAATCGTAAACAACCCTGCACATACACTAATCCTAAAATCAAAGACTAACAGATGTCTTAAAGAACATAGAAAGTTCAAAATTCTAACCAACGGCCGATATAGCGCAGCCTTCCAAAGAGACACATTTCACGAGACACAGTATAACTTGTCCAGATTAATGTATCAATTGAAGATGGAGAAATTGGCTGAAAGGTCCCCAGACATGTGCTATATTTACAGTAATATAGTGGAGCACCAGTTTGTTGGGGATACCCAGGCACGCCTGCTGCGCATTGCTCACATCCCCAACCATAGAGGAAGGAGTTTGAGTATTACATATGACAGACCCCATTATGTGAATGTCGCAACTAATTTAATAACCAATATCACAATATATATAAGAACGATTGAGGGCGAAAACTTCCCATTCGGTAACGGGAGCTTAACAGTGAAGCTACACTTTCGACGCACTGAGTTATAATGGATAGAAAGCCTTTCACCGTCTATCGAGGGATGCGATACCAGCGCGGTAGTGGACTTGGATCCATTTTTTCATCCATACTACGTACGGCTGTTCCTTTGCTGAAGAGGGGTGCCAGATACCTTGGAAGGAAAGCGCTACAATCAGGCCTTAACACTGCAGAAGACATATTGGCCGGGGCTAAACCTAAAGAAGCTCTAAAAAAACATTTAAAGCGTACACGGAACGAAATCATCAAAGATGCAAAGAGAAAAATGCGTGGTGGCGGGAAGAAGAAGAGGAGGGCTCCCCGGAAGAAGAAGAAGGGGTCACGTGGTATTAAACGTAAAAGGCTATCAAAAAAGAAATGCTGTAAGCGAATGAAACCTATGGTTGACCACTTTTTTGACTGATATAAGCTAAGGATATTGATCTCATGAATCATAGTTTGTTTACCACTTGTCGAGAGAGGAGTCACTATTTCGCCATGGCACGCTTCATCCACCCATGTAGTTCACAATGCTGTAAATCGGAGCTGTCCTTTTTTGAGCTCCCGCCAACCCAAGTTTCTATTGAGCACAGTGACTTTATTACAATTAACCCTTTAAACACAATTAGTTCCCCGAGTGCACCTATAGAATTCGTGATACCCAGCTCAGGTCCTTACTTTTTTGATCCAAGCTGTGTGCACATGTACGCTAAGCTACGTATAGCCCATTCTGATGGAATGGCCTGCGATGACAAATATGCTGTATACCCTGAAACAAACTTTCTGCACGCCATATTCAACCAGTGTGACGTATATTTAAATCAGACCAACATATCGGCAGGCACGGGGTACTATCATCTACGAGCCTATTTGGAAAATGTCCTCAACTTTTCCAAAGAAGCGAAGGCTACCTTTTTAAGTGCGGAGGGATATTATCAAACTAAAGATGAAAATAGTATAAAGGACAAATTTAAAAATTCTAAAAAGAAAATATACGAGTGTTTTGGACGGTTGCACACAGATTTCACTTTCCAGGAGAAGTTGCTTGTGAACGGGGTGGATATGAAAATAAAGCTCACCCGCACGAGTCCTGAGATCTGCTTAAATCTGGATGCGAATCAAGAAGAGGGCGCAAAGTCCGTTGTGGTTCACATTATGGACACATACCTCCGCGTACGGCGAGTGAAATTAAGTTCACCAAAACAACTAGAAATTGAGAAAAATTTACTAAACGCTACAGTGAAATATCCTATTAACAGAGTGCAGATCAAACTATATACGGTTCCTGCAGGGTTGGCATCGAAGCAGATAGAAAACATTGCCCTGGGAAATCTTCCTAAAAGGATATTAATCGGCATGCAGGACCACGCTTCGGTGAATGGAAAATATAAAAAGAGTGCCTTTAAATTCGAGAATTTCGGACTTAAAAATATAACTCTATACGTTAATGGCACTGCTTTGGGTGGAACAATGGGTACGGACTATTCATCAGACGCTGTGTTACCTCTTTGTGCCAGAGCCTATAGTAATCTGACCCATATTGCAGGTGATTGTGATGAGCTTGGTAATGGGGTAACGCAGGAAGAATTCATTGATCAATTTAACCTTTATCCGTTTGACATTACACCTGACTTATCTGCTAGCGTAAATACCCATTTAACACCACAGCAGAGCGGTAACATCTCAGTGCGGCTGGAATTCGCCAAGCCTATAGACGCTCCTATTAGTGTACTAGTATATCTCGAATCGCAAGCCCTAATAGAAGTAGATAGATTTAGAAGCGTTATCACTGACTTTTAAAATGGATGCTAATACACTTCAGAAAGTAATGGAGCGAGTCACACGTTCCAAATTTATCGGCGTGTTTGCGAAGAATGAAACATTGAGTTTGCCAAGTACGCGAGAATGCGGTAGTCTTATTGTGAACACAGACATCATCGGTAATGAAGGGATTCACTGGATCGCTGTCTATTTTAAAAATAGACAGCGCCTGTACTATTTTGATTCACTCGGTACTCAACCCTGGAGTGACCCTATTATTGTAAAATTTCTCGCTCAGTTACATATTCCCGAAGTTGTATGGAACCCATTTCGTATGCAGGGATATTTTACTAATGTTTGCGGAATGTACTGTGTCTCATTTCTCATGCATATGTCAAATGATAAAGAATTTATAAATTTTTTAAATTTATTTGACCCGTGTCACACTCACCGAAACGATGAAATGGTATGCAGACAGATAAAAAACCGTTTTCCAATTGTACGTACTCGTTGTATATTATAATGTTTTTGTTCGTATATTTGTAACGGTATATTCGTTTATTGTACTGATTTCTTTCATTTAATAAATTTATGAAAATATATTGTGTCTTCTTATCCCAAAAAGATCGAAAAACACTTACATTATTTGACATTGTTGACTGATTAGTATACCCTCCGTATTCCCTTCAAAAGATTGTATAACTCGTGTCAAATCCTCATCGGACCTTAAAGGAATAATGAAAACATATACAGAGTATACAGACAGACAGATCCCCATTATGTGAAGATATCTTTGGTTCGAGGAGTGAACGCCATAAAAATTTCGATTTTAGCATAATGGGGAAATAACATTGATTGACATTTTTGGCGAGTATCTATTTGACGAGATACTACAACTCTCCGTATATATATAAAATCGAATTATGGACACTTACATTTCTATGGTAGTCCCTTGCGTCGGGTTGTAAGGAGCGTCACTGCAAATATCTTCTACGGTTTGCGTCGAAAATAGTTCGCCACAATCAGCCGCATTGAAAAGACTAATTGTGGTTAATGCTGCAGTATCACGTTCTTCATACAAGTCTGGGGAGACGTACAGGTCCATGGTGGAGGATGTGTGACACTGCTGACTGATCAGTATATCATCCATATTCCCTTCAAAAGATTGTATAACTCGTGTCAAATCCTCATCGGACCTTAAAGGAATAATGAAAACATATACAGAGTATACAGACAGACAGATCTCCATTATGTGAAGATATCTTTGTTCGATTACCAATTTCGATTTTAGCATGATGGGGAAATAACATTGATTGACATTTTTGACTAGTATCTATTTGACGAAATACTACAACTCTCCGTATATATATAAAATCGAATTATGGACACTTACATTTCTATGGTAGTCCCTTGCGTCGGATTGTAAGGAGCGTCACTGCAAATATCTTCTACGGTTTGCGTCGAAAATAGTTCGCCACAATCAGCCGCATTGAAAAGACTAATTGTGGTTAATGCTGCAGTATCACGTTCTTCATACAAGTCTGGGGAGACGTACAGGTCCATGGTCGAGGAATGATTATTCACTGATGCGAAAATAGCTACTGTTACTCCCAACTGAAAATATCCCCTTTTATATGCACATTCGCCAAGCTCCGCCCAAAAGACCAGATGTCCGTCGTGATTGGCTGCCGATGTAGCTGGGTGGAGCTATGACGTGTGCCATTCCGCTATAACGGGTACGGACGAGTAATTGCATCTTTATATTTTCACTAATAGAATTAATGCTCTTATTCTCCTTTGAAAATTATTTGGTGATTCGTATAGAACTTTTGATATTGAATCCAAATATGGTTTCAGAAGTTTTCTATCACCCATAGTTTTCGAGAAAATAATATTTCCATTTACTCAATTTCCCGCATCATTAGTCACTAATGTAATCGAGAGGGTATAAAGAGATATATCATAATTATATTTTAAAAATAACATTCGGTTTCAACGTTAAACTGTAGGTCTAAGGTGGTCATTACACATAATAAAATAAAGTGGTTGGCAGATAAATGGGCACCCTACGTGTCCTAGTGGTTAAGACGCGGGCTGTTGATGGTTCAAACTGTAGGTCTAAGGTGGTCATTACACATAATAAAAGAAAGTGGTTGGCAGATAAATGGGTACCCTATGTGTCCTAGTGGTTAAGACGCTGGGCTGTTGATGGTTCAAACTGTAGGTCTAAGGTGGTCATTACACATAATAAAAGAAAGTGGTTGGCAGATAAATGGGCACCCTACGTGTCCTAGTGGTTAAGACGCGGGACTGTTGATGGTTCCACGTTAAACTGTAGGTCTAAGGTGGAGTAGAAAGCTTGACCTTCGTCAGAATGAACAATTCGGGCGGAAGCTAACCAAAGGTTATCCAAAGGGTATATATATATATATATATATATATATATATATATATATATATGGGATGAAATTCACAATAAAACGTGAAATGAATGAATGCTGAAACAAGGAGTGAGGCGAGGTTTTGCTTGATTTGACTCGTAGAAAGGTAAAATAAGGCCGACCGAGTTGGGCAGATTCTCGGAAATCCTTTCCTCTATCGGATTATGTTTTGGGTATAAAAAGGTCTCTAGGGACACGATTCGAACTGATTTAGTTTCTGCCTTTCATCGTGTGTGTGTGTGTGTTGTTTATTATATATATATATATATATATATATATATATATATATATATATATCAAGAGTGGTCTGGAAGGAGATGTTTCATAATTTTCTTTTCCGGACGTTTTTCCCACTGTTATTCGTGACTTAAATATTTATAATAAAAATCAAGTGTCTAAAAAGTTATTTAATAAGCAGAAATAAGATGTTTAAAAGAACAGATATTTTCGACCCCGCTATAGTGGCTTGGGCAATTCCAAATGAATAATTTCTTTATTTTTCGTCATTTTTTCATTTTTTCGTCGCAGGAATGAGGCTATATGTTTCATAAGTTTTCATCTCGTTTGGTGGAATTGTATCGTAAATTATTTAAATGAAGTTTCATAATTAAATTAATTGGTTTTACTGTTATTTAGGAAAATTTATATTGGGAGCAAACGTTACAATAATAAGCTTATGTCGATATAGTTACCCATTGAATTGGAACTCTTTATTCACGTTTGCTATTATTTATTGATTGGTGGATAATTAGTTGGGTATCCCTTATAAAAATCATTTCTGTCTAACGATTTATTTATTGGGTAACTTTACTAATTCTATTAACGCGTAAATCTTTCTGAAACATGAAATCATTGTTCAAAGGCTTTATTTGATGGATCTATTTAAACTCCTTCGCGTGCAGTTTAGGTAATTACATTTATTCAAGTAGAGTTTGCAACCTCTCCTTTCTTCAAGCGAGTACTGCAACGTTATACACTATCGGATTATGTTTTGGGTAACTTTTGGACAGAAATAAGATGTTTAAAAGAACAGATATTCTCCGTCCGACCCCGCTATAGTGGCTTGGGCAATTCCAAATGAATAATTTCTTTATTTTTCGTCATTTTTCATTTTTTCGTCGCAGGAATGAGGCTATATGTTTCATAAGTTTTCATCTCGTTTGGTGGAATTGTATCGTAAATTATTTAAATGAAGTTTCATAATTAAATTAATTGGTTTTACTGTTATTTAGGAAAATTTATATTGGGAGCAAACGTTACAATAATAAGCTTATGTCGATATAGTTACCCATTGAATTGGAACTCTTTATTCACGTTTGCTATTATTTATTGATTGGTGGATAATTAGTTGGGTATCCCTTATAAAAATCATTTCTGTCTAACGATTTATTTATTGGGTAACTTTACTAATTCTATTAACGCGTAAATCTTTCTGAAACATGAAATCATTGTTCAAAGGCTTTATTTGATGGATCTATTTAAACTCCTTCGCGTGCAGTTTAGGTAATTACATTTATTCAAGTAGAGTTTGCAACCTCTCCTTTCTTCAAGCGAGTACTGCAACGTTATACACTATCGGATTATGTTTTGGGTAACTTTTGGAGAAATAAGATGTTTAAAAGAACAGATATTCTCCGTCCGACCCCGCTATAGTGGCTTGGGCAATTCCAAATAATAATTTCTTTATTTTTCGTCATTTTTTCATTTTTTCGTCGCAGGAATGAGGCTATATGTTTCATAAGTTTTCATCTCGTTTGGTGGAATTGTATCGTAAATTATTTAAATGAAGTTTCATAATTAAATTAATTGGTTTTACTGTTATTTAGGAAAATTTATATTGGGAGCAAACGTTACAATAATAAGCTTATGTCGATATAGTTACCGATAAAAGTTTTAATTCGGTGATGCTCTCATAATTCGTTGGGTAACCCTTATAAAAATTCGTTTTCTGTCTAACGAAATAGGGTAACTTTGTTAATTCTATTAAAGCGTAATGAAAGAGGCGCTTGTGCTATTTTATACGGTTGAATCTTGAATAACCATATAAATATATATTGTGGTATTTTATATGGTTCATTAGTTTATTATATATACAAGTACATTTGGAATAACAGCCGTCATATATGTGTTACACGATTAATGGGACACATGGCGCTATCTGGAATACCTTGCGCTATCTGGCAACTCAGCCAGAATAGAGGATTATAAAAGATCGCGAAGCTGGTGAAGAACCATTCCCCCTCGGCTCCAGCCGAGTAAGGAGCTCTGCTCCTTCTATTTCTGGCCCTTTGGTAAACCCCTTAGTGGCCTCTTAGGTTAGGGAAACGAAAATAAATTGGGGGAGAACTCCACTCTGTCCTTCAGGTGTCTCTCTTCCTCCTTCAGGTCTCTCTCTCTCTCTCTCCTGCATGTATCTTCCTCCTTCAGGTGTCTCTCTCTCTCTCCTGCATGTTTGCCTCCAGCATGTGTACTGCATGTGTACATCCAGCATGTGTACTCCTGCATGTGTGCGTATGTGTGTACCTCCAGCATGTGTACCTACTGCATGTGTGCGTATGTGTGTGTACCTCCAGCATGTGTACCTCCTGCATGTGTACCTATCCTATCTCCTTCAGGCGTCTCTCCCTCCTACAGGCATCTCTCTCTTCTTCAGCTCTCTCTCCTTCAGCTGTCTCTCTCTCTCTCCTTCAGGCGTCTCTCTCACCTTGGCTCAGCCAACTGGCTGATTCTGGCTGATTAGGAGCCTATAAAACAACGCCAGCCCGGCTGGAAGTCTTAGTGTGCACTTGGCTCCTGCCAGGTGAACACCTCTCCTCCTTTCTCTCCTCCTTTCTTTCTCTTGGGGGATAACGCCGCCTCCAAGTTTTCCCCCAACCCCCTTTGCAACAACCCCCACCCCCCCCTTTGCAACAATCCCCTTTGCAACAACCCCACCCCCCTTTGCAACATTACATAATAACCTGCAACATTCCTGCACTCTCCCCTTTTGCGGCTATACTACTGTACCTACCAAGTTTAAGACTTTATTTCACCAAAACTATTGAGAGAACAAAGATAATTCAAATGCCATTCAAATCAGCATCTCAAGCCATTTATATGACAATGTGTTCGATGTGCTGTCCCTCCATTTCAACGATTTTTCGAAACCTCATCCCAAAATTCGATACCACGCTGTGGAAAACCTCTGAAGGAATGTCGACGATTTGACGTTCAATCGATGATTTCAACTCCTCCAAAGTCTTTGGGTTGCTCTGGTAAACTCTATCTTTGCGATATCCCCACAAAAAGAAGTCACACGGGTTGAGATCAGGCGAATAGGCAGGCCAATCAATGCTGCTTCCATAGTGCTTCCGATAGTCCAAACCAATGACATTCTCTCCAAACTGATGTTAAACAAATGGAATGAGTAGTATAGTGTGTCAGCGAATTTTCATCGAATTTTATTCATTCGTTTCGGAGAAAATGTAAGTTAATGTTGGTAGGTACCTTTTGGGCCACCCTGTATCATTGAGTTTTTTCTACTACCATTTCCATTATTACCGCTACTATCATAAACATTATTACTATCCCTACTATTATTACCACCATTATTATTATTATTATTATTATTATTAATACAGTTATTATTCTTTTTATTATTAATTGTAGACAGAATACTCTTGTTCTCACTCCAGTCCATTTTCAATCGTTTGATTTTTCTTTTCTTTTCCCTATTGTCTATTTCCGAACCCTTATCGTCCCATTATCTACCCACTAACTATACTCGTACTTCGTGATTTCCCACGCTCGTATTTCCCTTCACGCTCGCACTTTCGTATTTCATTATACAGGGTGTCCCATAAGTCCGGCATCATAGGAGAAATTCATATTTTTCTATTTCTACAAACCATAATTCATATTTTTCTCTTTCTACAGGCCATATGCTCGGGATGTCAATTTCCCGTCCACCATTCTGTTCAGTGACGAGGCTGTTTTTTATGGAAATGGTGAGGTAAATCGACAGAACACCCGCCACTGGTCTCAAAACAACCCGCACTGGTATACCTCTTCAAAGGAACAAGGTGTATCTCGGGTGATGGTATGGTGTGGCATTTGGAAGGATCGCATCATAGGCCCCCTCTTTTTCGATGAACCTGTCACTGGAGGCACCTACCTACGTATGCTCAAGGAAGAAGCATTTCCCAGTGTCTTGAACGAAGGAAATTTCCCAACATGATTCCAGCAAGACGGCGCTCCTGCACATTACAGCACCCAAGTATGGGAATACCGTACCAACAATTCCCTGGTCATTGGATAAGACGTCGAGGGCCTGTGAAATGGCCAGCTAGAAGCCCGGATCTCACGCCACTAGATTTTTATCTCTGGGGCCACTTGAAAGCGCTGGTATACGCAGAGAAAATTAGGAGTGTTGAACATTTGCGGCAGCGCATTATTGGGGCATGTAACACCATTACTCGTGACATCATTCACCGTGTGCTTGCTGACTGGGTATCACGTCTGAATTTGTGTATTGAAAACAATGGTGGACATATTGAGCACGTTCTGTAAATAAAAGCTTTTGTTTTGCCTTTTTTTATTATTTTTCCTATGATGCCGGACTTATGGGACACCCTGTATAACTGTTTGATGTAGCCGAAACTGTATTTTATATATGCAGTCTTATACCATTGTTCGCTTATCTATTTTTAATGGTCCGCGGATTTCGTGTTCCTTAATTATGTTTACTGACTGAAATTATTTTCTTTTGTAGTGCACCGATTAAGGACTGCCATATCCTAAACGTTTGTAATATCGTAAAAAATAAGTTTTTTTTTATGTTTATACTCCTATACGGTTCCCACATTTATTTTGTGTATATATATTATATATATACATATATACTTTTTCTGTATACTTTCCCTATATACTTTCTGTGTTTGTATTTCTTTATGAAAGGAAATAAAACTATGAAATTTTTAGTGTACCTTCTCTACACATGGGAATTCCCAATTGCAAAACTTGCTTGCTTTACGTAATGTTCTCTCAGCTCATTATCTCTTTGGAACAACAAAATTTTGGAGTACTCTAAACAGAATATATGTTGAAATGGGAGAAATTTCTCGTTCAGTTGATGCTTTCAATTCCTTTTCTGCGTGTGGATTTTGTTTAAACACTTTTAAATAACCCTACAGATAAAAATCACGGGGGTTTAGATCTGGTGATGTTGGTGGCCATAATATTTCTTTATCATAAACTGCAGAAAAACTGTTAGACAGGACTCCAACATCGAAAGTACAGAGGGGTGACAAAAGTAAATAGACACCACGATGATTATCCTCAAGAACAAATATCAAAGCTTATCATTGGAATGCGAAGACGAGCGTATCAGCTTTTGATAATGTAAAGGGGAATGCAACATCATTTTAAATACATTGATTTAATAAATATGTTATTATTTAGTGACTTTCATTATCATATCAAAAAGTATGGAAAAAACCAAAGGTATCCCGTATCTATTTACTTTTATGAACCTTCTGTATCGTGTAAGTATCGTGAGCTGAAAGGACATCACATAGAGCGTGTTTTGCACTAAGGGACTAGTTCCCCATGTGTAGAGAAAGCATAGTAAAAATTTCATTCTCATATTTCAGTTAATAAAAAATGTATAAAACTTTTAAAATGTCAGATGTTTAAAAAATCATCATATACTGTATAGTGTATAGACCTCGTAGCCTTGTAGCAGTTCCGTTCGTTGGTCTTTCTTCACACGTAGGTCAAGCTGGTGGTGCTGCCTCTAGGCATGGCTTGGTGGAGGAGCGAGTTGCTCTTTTGCGCTCTCCACCGCACATAGCCAGGTACACCCGGCTCATCTGATACCGTCTTGAGCCAGGCATCTAGTCTTCTTTTGAAGACTTCAACTTTGACTCGTGTAACGTTCCTGAGGTTCTTTGGAAACTGGTTAAAAAGTTTTAGCCCCCTGACAACCAAGCTAATTTTCCTTCAGTGATGAAGAGATGAAGAGGTCCCTTGTCGGACCTTTAATTTAGGAACACTATACATTCTGCCTTTCCTATTTTCCATCGTTGTTTAGATGGTACCAGTTTTTCGATAATTTTCCATATGGAGATTATGGTGTACCTCTCTCTTCTTCTTTCAAGGGAGTACAGATTTAGTTTACCTAGTCTTTCCCAGCAGTAGTTGAGTTCTTTGCAGCCATCAATCTTAGCTGTGAAATGTCTCCTAGTTTCTTCCAGTTTATTAGTTTCTTTTTTTTTATATGGGAACGTCAAGACTGAGCAGTATTCAAGTTTTGGTATGATCAGTGTTTTCAGCAGGGGAATCATTACCGTCTTGTCCCTTCTTTTGAAGGTTCTTAGTACCTGTCTCGCGACAGATATATGGCGACGATATATATATATATATATATACAGGGTGTCTCAAAAGTCACTATCTATTTCGGTGACATTAGATGTTTTTTTTAAAATGCTATGCTGGCATAAAGATATGTACTTCTGGTGCAAATTTGTGTATTTAAAAAAAGTTAATTGGTTTATTATCTTGACATGCTTGAACAATTCCTCGAACCTCAACTTCTTACAGATGGCATTCTTGACACAGTAGTTTTTCAGCAGGATGGAGCACCGTGCCATTATGCAATAATTGTACGTGATTATCTTGACAGACGCTTCCCCGGTCGGGATTGGTCGTGGAGGAACACAACCATGGGCAGCACGTTCACCCGATTTAACACCATTAGATTTTTTCGCCTGGGGTTTCATTAAGTCTAAGGTGTACACTGGTAGAAGAATTAGTGATGTAGCCGAACTTCGAAATCGTATTACCGATCCAGTTCAGAAAATAACACCTCAAATGCTGGAAAGTGT